>SJYQ01017304.1:0-62007 GCA_006410935.1 Redunca redunca | reverse complement strand
GGAGAGTTCTCAGTAAATAATAGTTTTGATGATGACAAGGACAACTTAAACTTTTTTAAAAAAATTATTTATATATTATAATTGGAGGCTAATTACTTTACAACATTGTGGTGGTTTTTGCCATTCATTGACATGAGTCAGCCACAGGTGACAACCTTTTTTTTTAACCTCCCTGTGGGAACTTTCTGTGCTCAAATTGTTCTTCTGTGGCCACCTAGAGGCCAGCTGGAGCTTTTCCACAGCTCCACAACAGATTTTACTCACCACTGGTGGCTCAGATGGTAAAGAATCCTCGATCCCTGGGTCGGGAAGATCCCCTGGAGGAGGGCATGGCTGCCCACTCCAGTATTCTTGCCTGGAGAATTCTGTGGACAGAGGAACCTGGTGGACTTCAGTCCATAGGGTCACAAATAGTTGGTGACAACTGAAGCGACTGAGCGAGCTCTCTGAGAACCCGCCCCTCCCACCTCTGCTCCTCCGCATCACCAAACTAGAGCGGTCACACCCCAGACAGACCTGGTGTATGGGAACGGCGCTCCAGGTAGGCGGAACACAGTGACCAGGAACAGGAAGCAGGCAACGGGGGTGGGGTGGGGGCCAGTACTACCAACAACATGCAGCCTGGAGGGGTGTCTGTGGGAGGAGCCGGGGTGGGAAGGGGCAGGCGGTGTCCTTCACCCCATCAGCAAACCTTGCCAGTAACTTCGGCCCCACGGAGTCAGAGCTAGAGCCAGGGAGGGTTTCTTGCTGGAAGCATGCCCACGATGCTGGGGATCTGTTTCCATCTGCTCAGTTTACTGCTGAGTTGTAAAGTGCTAAATGTCATTATCCTCCCCTTCCTTAAACAAGAAAAAAAGTTAACAGCCTGAGAAAAGGAGATATTTCACTTCATTTGGCATCCAGCCACCATCAACCACACAGGGTGTTCCCTCGGGGCTTGATTACGGTTGGGAGAAGCCCTGGTCTCTTCTGCTTTCAACTGCTAGCACTGCTCTGTGTCAGCTCCAGGCTGGGCACTAGTGGCTGGAGGCAGGTCAGAGCTGGGCCTGGCTGCTGGTAGAGTAGGCAGCCACCCACCCCCTGAACACCTCAAACACCTTACAGAGAGAATGGGGGCAAGAGCAAAGTGACCTGTTCAAGGTCACAGACTGCTTTTTAGCGTCTGCTCCTGGTTTGATTCCTGGGTCGGGAAGCTCCACTGGAGAACGGATAGGCTACCCACTCCAGTATTCTTGGGCTTCCCTTGTGGCTCAGCTGGTAAAGAATCCGCCTGCAATGCAGGAGACCTGGCTTCGATCCCTGGGCTGGGAAGACCCCCTGGAGAAGGGATAGGTTACCCACTCTAGTATTCTGGCCTGGAGAATTCCATGGACTGTATAGTCCATGGGGTTGCAAAGAGTCAGACACGACTGAGCGACTTTCACTTTCACTGTGTGCTGAAGGTGAACTTGAATCAAGACATACAAATGACATAAAAGAAGGTTTCAACGCAACAGAAAGACAAACTCAGAAGACTTTAAAAATAGACTGATGCCTTCAAGAGGTAGTGATCTGCCTGTCTGCCAGAGACATGCAAGAGGTTTACTCTCCCAGAACACTCACTGTTGAGAAGAGTTCTGGTTTAGATGGAGAGGCTGGAAGAGGTGACAGCTGAGATTATTTTCAATATTGAGCTTCTAGAAACCTATAACTGAAAAATCTCACCTGTTTTCATGATCTTAAACATGGCTTGCTCATACTGACTAAACAGGAGTTTCCAGAGTCTGATGTTGGCTGCTAGAAACAGAGGAAGGAATGGGCAGGCAGCACAAGGTGCGATTCATCTTCATTACTCTGATTATGGGGTCGTTAAGGCTTTTACTCTGCAGTGCTCCCCTAAGGAGTGCCTGCTGCTTCAGCTACGTGACAGACAGTTGTCCTCCCAGCCGCCCAGCAGGCAGGGGTGTTTCACAGGACTTGAAGCTGTAATTGAATAAAGATCACCCACCCACTAGCCTCCCACTACAAGCCAGAGCCATGATCCCAGGTGCCTGCCAGGCCTGGCCTCTGCAGTGCCTTGCTGAAGAGGGGTAGCCAAGGCCAGGTCCTGAGCCCCAGGGATAGCCACCCTCTCCTCCCCACTGGGCTGGGGGAAAGGCCAGTAACACAGAATGAACGTGACCAGTGTGGAGGGTGGGATAGCCAGCTTTGCCAGTTTACACCTCCGAGAGCATCACATTGGGTCTTCCACAGTCCCCACTGTGGCCCACAAGGCCCTGCATGACCCACTCTATATGCTCCAGACTGTGAGCTCCCTGAAGGTGTGGGCAGGAGCTAGTCTGCTCTCCACTTAGCCCCAGAGCCTGGAGCTATGCTTGGCGCTTGACCAGTGCTTGATAAATGTTAAGTAAGTGACTCGAAGGCCTATAGTCTTCCTGAACTTGACAGAAGTAAACTTGATAAAGGAGGCAGCCCAAAGGGCAGAGATCACTGGCCCGAGAGTCTGGAGGTGGGGTTCAAGTTAGTATCTGTCATTGATTCATGGTTTGACCTTGGGCAACTCCCTGCTCCCTTGCCTCAGTTTCCTTATCTGAGCCTCAGCTTCTTGGCCACAAATTTGGGGATTTCGCCTAAAGCTGGAGAGGAGGTGGAAAGAAAGCCCATGCTTTCTCGTTGAGCTCTAGCCTGCAAAGGTCCCTAGGGGGTAGTCTTGGTCCCACCCTCAGCCCTTGTGGACCCGGTGATGGAGTCACGTGTTTGGGACTGAGGTAGCCACATCCCTGCTGTGAGTTTAATCAGTACAATAACCCAAACTGAGCCTATCTTATGTGCCAAGCTCAGTGCAGGGCCATGGGGCTGAATCAGATGTGGTTGAAAAGAACCAGAGTCGAATGGGGACAACAGACATGGTGAGATCATTATGGTGCGAGGATAAAGGAATGTAGGCAACGCAGCGAGACACAATGCCCTGAGAGTGTACACAAAGCGGGGTGATGGATGAGAGCTGGAGAATTTGGCAAGACCTCCTGGAAGAGGCAGGTTTGAACCGAGCACTAGGGATAAAAATGATAGGAAGAAAAGTCAGTGGAGGAATAGGATGTACAAAGACACAGAAGCAAGGCAGTGTGTGTGCAGCACACACAGAAGGGGTGCGGGAGAAGTGGACAGGCTGTGTGTGCTGCCTGCTGTCCAGTCACCTCTCGGACTCTGCTGCAGTGGAGTGGAAGGAAGGAGGGAAAGGAAGTCTTCATGAACCCTGAGATGGAACTCAGAGGCCTTGGGTGGCCTTACTTTCCAGATTTCACAGGAACCTGGAATGACAGCATTATGCCAATGGATATCAGAGGGCCCTGGTGACAGGTGACACATAAACGCTTAACGCTTTAGTGTTATCAGTTTATTAGTAGTTTTCCAAACCTGAAAAATGCTGTAAGTAAGTTGGAGGAACAGGATGGGGAGGCTAGAGAGTGTGACTCTGAGCAAGCCACTTCCCTTCCAGGGCTCTCAGTCTTCCCAGAATGAGAGATCTCTAGGGACCGCATGTCTCAGTCTGTTCTCCACCTATCACTGGGAACATGAGAAGTAAGGCAGGGGTGCTGGCCTATCCCTGGTACCGTCTAAGTGTCAGGAGAATGAGTAAAGCAGTGAGTAAAACTTTTTTTTTTAAGTGGGGGAAGGAAATGCAAAATAAATCACAAACCATTATGGACCGGTTGCGGGGGTGGGGGGTGTCTTGCCATTGTGATTACATACAACCAACACTCTTGCAGTCTGGAAAGAACTTGGTTTTTTAGAGTTTTAGGTTAAATTAGCTCTTGTTGGAGAAGGCAATGGCACCCCACTCCAGTACTCTTGCCTGGAAAATCCATGGACAGAGAAGCCTGGTAGGCTGCAGTCCATGGGGTCGCTCAGGGTCAGACAGGACTGAACGACTTCACTTTCACTTTTCACCTTCATGCATTGGAGAAGGAAATGGCAGCCCACTCCAGTGTTCTTGCCTGGAGAATCCCAGGGACGGCAGAGCCTGGTGGGCTGCTGTCTATGGGGTCGCACAGAGTTGGACACGACTGAAGCGACTTAGCAGCAGCAGCAGCAGCTCTTGTTAGTATGACCACAAGAATCTAGCTTGGTGGTTCCCAGATTTGCTAACAATCAAAGCCGAAGTCTTTGACAATAAAATTCTACATCTATGATTCTATAACTTCGATTTCAAGAGTATAAAATTCCAAGATTTCCTTCAGTGTCTGGTAGAAGGTTTGAGATTGGGCACAGGCGGCACTTCCTTGGGTGGGGCCCTCACATTCCCCTAAGAATAGAGAAGTCAAGGGAAGATTCTACCAGTGGGCCTTATTTCAGGGAGTTTGAGGGTCTTTCAGACCAAGCTGGCCAAGAATGAGGCCTGCTGGAAGACTGTTAGAGGGCAGGAAAGAGCGCTGAGCAGCCAGGTGTAGACGGCGGCCTTGCCCTTACCTGTGCTCTGGCAGCTGTGCCCTCTGCTCTAGCCACGACTTCTCCCAATGCCAGACCTGAGACCTACGCCAGTAGAGGGGGCCCTATAAGGACAGAGCGTGGCTCACGGGAATCCAGTAACAGGCTCCTGGGTACCAGAGCACCTGCCAGAATGCCGGCAATTATCTTCTGTATCTCTCGGAGACGCCATGTTACTTTCCTGCGTATTTGCACAATTTGGGCCTTCCCTTTGGCAGTTCCCCACTGGCCCCTCGCGTCTGCCCCCAGCCTCCCTTGCTCTCCTGGATCAGGCTCTTTTGCCTCCGTGGACACGTCCAACTGTCCTTGTGTCTCAAGGTTCCCATCCAACTCCCGGAAGACAGTCTGATGGGCTCCACTTACCCGCCAGCCTATGGCACAGCGAGCCGGTTTCCAGAGCCTGGACCAGGTCCAACCATCTCCGAGCAGTGGGGAGGGGCGGAGAGCCTCAGGGACCCTCAGACCGAGAAGGCGCGGCGGTCCCGCAGGGAGCTCGCGGCCTCGCCCTTGCGCTCCATGGTTTCGAAGAGCAGCCGCACCAGCGCCGGCCGTCCCTGGGCCACCAAGGCCCGGGCCAGCCCCAGCACCTCGTCCGTGTGCGCGCGCCACACGCGCTGCAGCTCCTGCCGCAGGCGCGCCGCCGGGTACTTGTCCTGGGCACGACGCAGCCACACGTCCACCTCGCGGCCCACCTCGCTGTCGCTGAGCTGCGCCTGGCTCCACTGCGCCAGCAGCGCCTCGAGCAGGCAGCCGAAGCCCTCGGCGTGGCTGCAGCCCGCGTCGTCCAGCTCCACGGCGCGCTTGAAGCAAGCCGCCGCGTTGGCCTCCTCGCCCTTGACGCGCAGGCACTTGCCGCGCAGCAGCTGCAGCTCCGGCAGCGTGGCGCCCAGCTCCGACTCGCCGGCCTTGGCCAGGAAGACCAGCGCCTGGTTCAGCGCCGCCTCGTCCACCGCCAGCAGCTCCTGCACGGCGTCCACGCCCATGTAGTAGTAGACCTGGGGTGGGGGCGGCGGCGTGAGCCTTCCTCCCCGGCTCTCTCGCTGCTCCCCCTTCCTTCCACTCTCACTACTTACTGCTTTAAAAATTCCATGCATTCATTCCCACCCTCCCCTCCTTCAGCAACTGTTCATCGCAAAGTTTGGTCTCCCTCTCTTGGCGAAGGAGACAGTGCTCTCTCTGATCCCAGCTCCAGCCCCACCAATCTTGGCCATATAACCTTGAGCCGGACCCTCTCCGGCCGCAGTTTTCTCTCACAAAAGATATTGTAACCTCTCGGTGATTATTCCCTGGGCATAGAAGGATACAGAATAATGGCCCACGCTTTCAGAGCACTTAGAAAGAACTGGGCCTGTTCTGAACGCTGTCGGTGCATCACCACCTATAACCCTCCCTGTAGCTGTAGGAGGCAAGTGCTGTTATCAGGCACGAGGATGCCCCCACGTGCCTCTCTGTGTCCTCAGTGCCCTGGCCTGACAGAGTTAACAGTTTTTGTTTAGTAAGCCACTGACTACTCAAGCCAAGAGGCTGCCTTACCTGGCCGATGTCCAGGTAGGTCTTGAGGCCTGGGCACACCTGGACCACTTCCTCGAGGTCAGCCTTGGCACAGGCCAGGTGGCTCCTGTCAGGCACGCCCCCGAGCCCCAGCTTGCCCCGCTCCAGGTCGCGCAGGTAGGCGCTGAGGTGGATCTGCCCACAGAGAGTCAGCTGAGGGAAGGTGCTCCAAGCCAGGACCCCTGCCTTCCTTACTGTCGTCCACAAAGCCTGTGTTTTTTCCCTCAACAGCAACTCAGGGAGTGTTTGTAGTGCAGTTGAAAGCCCCTGAGACTGGGACTCAGAAGTGCTAGGTCCTGGTCCTGTGCCAGCTTGGACCAGCCTCTTTCTGGGCGCTAGTTCCCCTCTGTGCAATGAAGGGGGTTGGATGAAGAGCCATTCATTCATTCTCTCACTCATTCATTCAACAAATATGTCCTGAGTGCCCCCACCATATACCAGGCCCCGTGCTAGGTGCTGGAGTGTAGTCGTGATAAGACAGATGAGGTCCCTGCCCTGGCAGAACTTAACATTCTAGTAGGGATGATGATCATAAACGGTACCACTTCAAGTGGTGACGGGTACAATGAAAAAATAAACAGGTGATGGGGTACAGCTGACTAGGGGAGGGAGTTATTTGAGATGGGATGGCAGCACCGATTTTGTGAGGGTCTGTGTAAGCAAGTAGTGTGGGAAGAATGGCAGGTGGACCCAGCTTGCAAGCATCAAATTACAAATGATTCCAGACCCTTGCTTTCATCACCACTTCCTCCTTTTTCCCCCACATCTGTTTGGAGCATTTAGAAAATCTAGAGGTTCAGGAGAGTTAGGGAAGAGGTGGAGAAAGAGGAAGTAAGAAAAAGGGGTTGTTGTCATTGAAGGTATTACTACTTTATAGCTATCAGTAGGCTCTGGTTCTAAGATAGCTTCATAAGGTGGGGATGGGGTGGGGGTGGGAATCTTTGGCTTTGGAGCCAGTTGAACTTGGCTGAATTCCAGCCCTTCCTCCTCTTTATTTGCATGACCTCTGTGAGCCTCGTTTTCCATATCTGAAAAATCAGTACACTAAGATCTTCCTTGGAGAGTTACCGTGACAATGGAGAGAACATGTTCTAGCCGGGACCTAGCACCTGCGGGGTGCTCAGTTTATTCATTCAACAGATCGTCAGGAGCCTGCTATGTGCCAGGTACTGTTCTAGAATATATAGTAGAGAGCAAAATGACAAAATTCCCTGCCCTCGTGGAGCATGCATTTTTAGCTGGAGGGTGGGGGGAGAGAAATAAACATAAATCAGAAAATAGTATGTTAGGGAATGATAAATGCTAAGAAGAAAAACTACGCCAACACAGGAGGACACGATGTGTTGGTGAGAGGCTGACAATTTCAGGAAAATGGCTGCTAGCAGCTGCCTCTTCAAGCCCTCCGTGAAGTGAGGGAGGAAGCCAATTGGACATCTGGGAGAAGAGCCTTCTAGGTAGAGACCCTAACTAGTTAACTGCTGGCAACATGATTATGTCATTGGGACCAAGACCCAGGGAGCAGATTCACCCTCATGTCCCATGAAAGGCAATAGAGAAGGCTGTTTAGCCTGGAGCAAAGTAAACGCAGGGGTCCAGATCTCTGCCCCCAAGCAGTGTATTCTGTGGGGACTCCTAAGGGCAGATCTGAGACTAGTGTGCGGAAGCCAGAGGCAGGCAGCTCTTGGTTAAATTAGTAATCTGCGGAGCTGAATGACCATAGTGGACTGCCTTGAGACAGGGAGCCAGTTAAAAATATACCTAATAATAGTAATCAACCACTTATGAACTCTTCCTATGTGCTCAGTACTGAGTTTTACACACAGAATCTAATTTAAGCCTCATAAGAACTCTGTGAGGCAGGTACAATTACCTTCAGCCTGTTTATAGATGAAGAAAGTGGGGCTCGGAATTTAGGCAAGAGTGTAAGTGATGATGTGGGATTTGAACCAAGGCGAGCTGTGTTGAGAGCCAGAGCTCTGCTTCACGACATTAGATTTCCTCCAGTACACCCTCTGCCTCCTACGAGCACCTCCCATACTCCTGGCACCTGCTTCAGATGTGACCTCACTTGACCTTCTGACAATCTGTTAACATAGATGTTATGATCTGTATCTTCCAGATTTGGGGTTATAGGTTTGGAGGGGTAGGTGGCTCACTTGTCCCAGGTCCCACAGCGATAAATGGAGAGGCCAGAATTCCACCCAGGTCAGTCTGACTGCCTGAGGTGCTAATCAGAGAGGGGGCTGGCAGGTAGCTGGCCAGGTCATTGTAGAAGGGATGAGCAGTGGGTGGTAAGCTCCTTCATTCTCTAACTTGATAATCTTAGAGAACACGAACTGTGAGCCTCGATGACACCTAAGCTCCCTTCTACCATGAAGGCTCCCTGACCTCTGGGCTCTGGCCACAGTCTTGGCGCTTGTTCTCTGATTCTCAACGGCAGAAGGAGGCAGAGCTGCAGGCTGACTCACCTTGGCCCTTGTGCAGTACGCCTGCCAGTTGAGCTCTGGATCTCGTAGGATGTCCAGGGCCATGTTGCAGGTGCCAATGGCCATGTCCTGCTTTCCAAGGAAGTGGAAGATTTTGGCTAGGCGATTAAGGATGGGAAGTTGGTCCTTGGCAATCTCGATGGCCTGGGTAAGGGACAAGGGTCAGAGCAAACCATCTGTCTGGCTGTTTGCTAGAACTGGAATGTCATCTCTCAGTAGGGCTATATCATCCCAAAGTTTTCATTCCTCATATCCACCTTCCAGCTCCAAGTGCAATCATATCATGGGGCCCAACACTTTGGGGTGCAGCTCATTGACACCCAACTCCCAAGAGCCTAACTCACTGCCATGCTCTCTGCCGTTTTCATGGACATGTCCGGTGAATCCCTCCAGACCCCAGGTCAACCCCTCTTGCTCAGACTTATCAATGTGTGCGCCCTCATTTTTCCAGGACAGGTGGGAAGAGGGGCCAGAACCAGCCTCGGCCTCCCTCCAACTCGCACAGTGTTTCTACCTGGGCCACAGCACTCACCCCACTCCCAGTCCAGTTACTGACAGCTCCTTCCTTGTGTTTGTTGCTGCCCCTGAGACACTGAGCTCCTGCAGGGCAAGGGCCCCATCTCTCCACCTCTGTGCTCGGCACAGAGTAGGTTCCCAAGGAGGGGCAAATGCAGTGTGTTAAATCAGATACAACTCTTGGAGCACACGTGAACTAGAGTTTATGCTCCACTCTGTTCTGAGATCTCTCACCAAGAAACTGCTCATCACCCATCAGCCAACACTGTGACCTGCCCCAGGGCATCATGCTGACTGCACAGGGGGATGAGAATCACAGGGTCCCTGTCCTCCAGGAAAATCTTAAAAAACTGAGCTCAGTGTGAAAATTGCCACCAAAACAAGGTGTCAAGAATAAGGCTTGAACAACACTTTAAAGTTTACAGTCGACAGTTTCATCCACTACCTTCTTTGAGTCTCTCAATATCCTAGAAGGTGGACAGATCACATAATCAACATATAAGGAGGTTCAGGGATGGAAGTGACTTGTTTTAGGGTCACAGGGCCTGTGAGCAGAGCTGGCATCCACACGGTGCCACACTCATTTTCTTTCCACTGTGCCATGGGGCTGCAAAGGGGAAAAGCCTGAGGGTTCAGTTCAGTTCGGTTGCTCAGTCGTGTCCAACTCTTTGCGACCCCATGGACTGCAGCATGCCAGGCTTCCCTGTCCATCACCAACTCCTGGAGCTTGCTCAAACTCATGTCCATCGAGTCGGTGATGCCATCCAACCATCTCATCCTCTGTCTTTCCCTTCTCCTCCTGCCTTCAATCTTTCCCAGCATCAGGGTCTTTTCCAATAAGTCCGTTCTTTGTACCAGGAGGCCAATGCATTGGAAAATTGCAACTAGCTTAGAAGACAGGCCTGGGAAATGGGGTAGGCCAGACCAGGCATTGGGAGGGTCTGACTCACTTTGCTTTTTCGTTTGGGATGGAGAGAAAGGTTTGGAGTAAGGGCACTTCCTGAGTAGGGCGTGGAGGTGGGGAGAAACCCAGAGAAGCAGTGGGTTCCAGGGAGAGGAGGCTGGGATGTCAGGCTTTGTCCAGGTTTGGAGGGTGATTGTAACCAGGGGCACATACCTTGCCAAAGCAGTCCAGGGGATCGGTTCCCGAAAACCCGCAGTCATGGACACCCATGGGTGTGGTGGAGAAGGTGTCCTTCCTCTCCAGCAGCATCCCCAGGTAGCACCAGGCCAGAGCTGGGGGCCAGGGGAGAGGCGTCTCAGGGAGTAGCAGGTGGGGAAGGGGAGAGCAGGCAAGGGCCAGCAGCACCCAGATATCAGCCCTGGGAGGACAAGGTGGGGGGCAGGGGCAGAAATCACTGCGGGCCACCCAGGGAGAAAGAGAAACAAAGGAGGGCAGAGGGGACTTGCGAGTGAAGGGGGAACGATTCCAGTGCCTGTCTTGTGTTTTCTACATCCCTTAGGGGCCCTCATGGAACGTGCCTTCTGCTGTCTGACCCCCAGCTCTCCCCCAGCTCTGAAGCTCTGTCCCTGTGTGACCCCTCCCATCTCCAGAAGGGCCTTCATTCCCCCACCGCAAAACGGGGATAAGAGGCTGAAATGGGGAGAGCTCTGTCTCTCACACTCTGGGTTACAGACAGGCCTGGACACGTGCCCTTGGAGTGATGTGCAGGCACGCATCTGCTGGGTGATGGGTGTGACTCCTTGAGGGGAACAGGGAGTGGAGGGGACAGGCTGAGGGAGAAACAGAACGAGAGGTGGGGACAGTGACAAGGGTGGCAGGGCTGCTGATGCGTGCAGGCAGAGCCCAACCCCTTCCCACTCCCCGCTGCCGCCCGCATGAGCCCGACCTCGGGGCTGGGGGTCCGAGGACTTGAGGACTTGCTGCAGCAGGCCCAGCGTGCGGTTGAAGGCTGGCAGCCTCTTCTGCTCCTTGCTGCCCAGCTCCAGGAATATGCCATCTAACCTGTGCCCGAGAAGGGGATGTGGCTGATCAGGACCCTCCCAGTGGTCCCCAGGTTGCCTCGAGTCCTCCCCAGGCTAGTGGCAGGGAGGGGAACTTGGAGCACCCTTGCCATGGAGATGGGCTCAGCCATTTCCCCCCTGGGTTCCAGGCCCCACCTTTCCCTGCCGTCCCTCCCCACCCCCAGCCTGACCTGATGAAGAGCGTTGCCATGGTGAAGTACCAGCCCCTTTTCTCCTCCATCGGGATCTAGGGAAGCAGAGAATGGCTTGTGCTGCTGCTGTTGAGGCACTGGGGACATTGTTCATTGAGTCCCATGCTTTCCCTGAACCCCAAGAAGCAGCAAGTACACTCTTGATCATAATCCTGCCTGGTTCTGCCACTGGCTGGCCGGGTGACCCTGGGCAAGTCACTTCACTTCTCTGACCACAGAGGATTTGACAAGATGACCTGAGTGAATGCCCCAAGCAAGGGGTCCATCACAGAGCAGGGACGGGATCCGTTTCTTCCCCTCCCCTCCCCTCGGCTCCTGATCCCCCCACCACAAGGCCCATACTCCACTGGTCACCTTCTCTCTTCCCCGCCATCTACCTGCATCTCCCCTTTGGCCCCATATCTCGCCTCCCACCTTCCTGAGAAGCCCCTCTAGGCATGTGAGTGAGTTCAGCTGAAGCCCAGGAAACACCCCCCTACCCCCCCNCCCCCCTGCCCCCCCCCAACCCCGCCCGCCACCAAACTTGTTTCCCATTGTTATTCTTGCTAACTTTGCTGTGCATTTAGACTGACTTGGGCACCAGATAAAATATTTATGCCATTATTTATGGGAGTAGCTGCTCCTGCCTCTGGAAGGAATTTTAATGAAAACCAATAAAACCCCCAGTGCATATCAGCAGCTCTGCCTCAGGCTCTGGCCCCTGCCTCCACATTCATCTCCCATCGATTTCCAGGCTCCATTCTGCACTCACCACCCCCCACCCACCATGGCCTTCTCAGCTTAGGGTCCCATTATGCCTCCACCCCCAACCCTCAGTAGTTAGGACCAAGTGTTCAGTCAAGCCAGCATTTCTGGGCATCTGTGGTGTGAAGCCCTGTGTTGGGTGCTTATGGGCTGTGGCACTGAATGGGACCCGCACCCTGGATGGACTCACAACCTGCCTGGGAAGACGGACTCAGGCATAAATAATAGGGCTTGAAGGGGCACCTGCCATGTGCCAGGATCTGACACCCATCATCTCAGTCTCACAACCCTAAGAGGTAGGCGTCACTCCCACTTTACTGAGGCACAGATTGAGGTTCAGAGAGGTAGAATGACTCGCCCAAGGTCACACAGCATGCAAGTGTCCAAGCTGGGATTTGAACCCCATTTGTTAGTCTCCAAAGCCCTTGCTCCTTTCATCACACTGGCTTACCAATAGCTATAATATGAAACAGAGTTTGATCAAGATCAAGAGGTGGATGTAGACAAATGGAGCAGGAAGGGGAGGCCATTTCCAGTCAGAAGACTCAGAAGGTCCCACAGAGGGCTCAGATGGTAAAGAATCTGCCTGCAATGCAGGAGACCCAGGTTCAGTCCCTGGGAGATTGGGAGAAGTGAACGGCAACCCGCTCCGGTGTTCTTACCTGGAGAATTCCATGGACAGAGGAGCCTGACCAGCTACAGTCCGTGGGGTCGCAAAGAGTCGGACACGACTGAGTGACTGACACACACACAGGGTGGGCTGTAAGGTGGGTCTTGAATTGGAGTGGTATTTCAGAGGGTGGGGTGGGGCACGAGGGCATTCCAGATGGAGGCTCAGCCTGGACACGTGTGGGCAGTTGAGGAGCATGGAGCACGGTGAGTAAGAATGGAGGCAGGGGGGTAGCTAATGCTGGCAAGTTAGGCTGTGGCTGTTCTGGGCTGGCCCGTTCAGAGGAACAGAGGAAGGGGGGCCTGTGAGTAGATCCCAGTGAGCGGTGTGACTGCCCATAGGAGAGAGGTGTGAGCCCGGGGCCAAGCCAGGTCTGGTGGGAAAGCCAGACTAAGACACAATGAGCAGAAGGAATACCAGAGGCTGTGGGAGGAGGTTTCCTACATGATCCAGGGGGACCCCCAAGGCTTCCAGAGGAGGGTGTGCTGGAGCAGGGTTCTCAGGGACAAAGAGGAACCACCAAGATGGATACAGCGAGAGAGGACAGCAGATGGAGGGCACATTGTGCAAAAGCTCAGAGATGAGTGAGCAGGTGTGTCAGGGGCTGCATGCAGCCCGGAGTGACCAGCACCCCAGTTATAAGGGGCGAAGGGAGGAGCCAGCAGGAGCACATCAGGAGGGGCCCCTGAATGCCAGGCTCAGAACCTGGAAGTCATCTGCAAGGCTATGGGGAGCCATAGCAAAGGTTTGAGCTGGGGAGTACCAGGATCCCATGTGTTTTTACATCCACATCACCTTGGAAAGTTACCCTGTTACTTAGGTGGGAATATGTGTATGGGGGCTTTGGCTGGGAACAGCACTGTCTGGAAGGGAGAGCGGCAGGTCTAAGGATTAAGGGGCATCCATGAGAGCTCAGTGGAGAACACTGACCAAAGTAAAAAGCTGAGACGGGCTGCCAGATAACCTTAACCTGCTGTACCTACATAGGACCTGGGACATGGGAAGGGGACTCAGGTTCATAGGCCAGCCTGGCCAAGGAGCTTGACACAAGGTCAGCGCCTGTCCACCTGAAGGACCAAAGCACGTTTGCTTCAGGCTCCTGGGCTGCCTGTGGGTATGATCCCATGGCCTCTGGTCTCATGCCCACTTGGAGGCTGGCTAGGCCGAGTCATGGTGGGGAGACACAGAACCCACTCCCCTTTTCAGGCTCCTGACAAGGAAACATGACCACAGAGACAGCAGTTGTACTAGACAAGGAGAGGGCTGCAGTGCCCAGAGCAGAGGCTCGGTGGCTAACAGGCCTGGCCACAAGAGGAGGGTGGCCCTGGGTGGATGTGTTACCCCTTAGAGGCTATATCCTCATCTGCAAAAGGGCACTGTGAGGCAGTGCCCAGCCTTCCACAAATATCCATCAATATCTGCCCCCTTTCTCCTGGTTTGGGTTAGAGACGTGCAGGGTTAGGAGTGTCTGGGAGGCTGCTTTGCCCTATTTCAGTTCTAGATGGGGCGTCGAGGTCTCAGGCTCTGGCATACGGAGTCATCTTGCCTCACCCCACTTTCTAACAGCCTCCCCCAACCACTGTGCTCCTAGGGTTTCAGATGCCCCGTAGGGTCCACAGGTTCCCAAGGTTGAAGAGCAATGTGCTGTTCTCAGGCTCTGCCTGGGTCATAGCCACCCTCTTGTTTGGTATTCAAGATACAAGAAATTAAGTGATGTGTCCAAATCACACAGTTAGTACATGACAGAGCTGGGACATAAACTCATGCCTTCATAGTTCTAGCCCCAACGCTTGTCAACAGCACTCGGCTGTTTTAATCAATCCCGTTATTATATCCCTGAGACCACTGAGACCACAAAGGTGAAGCAGCTTGCTTAGGGTGACACACTGGTTACTATCAAGACTTGAAACCCAGTGGTTTCACCACTATTCTGATAGTGTTGAATAAGTTAAGCCTGGTTATTGTTTGCACTAAGTAAGCAATACTACCATCTAGTGGCAGAGTGCCTGAATTGCCGGGGCAACTCCTGAACGTTAACTCTCTTCCCTTCTGCTGCCACTGCTAAGTCGCTTCAGTCGTGTCTGACTCTGTGTGACCCCATAGACGGCAGCCCACCAGGTTCCCCCGTCCCTGGGATTCTCCAGGCAAGAACACTGGAGTGGATTGCCATTTCCTTCTTCCCTTCTATTTGAAGATTAAAACTGTGATTTTCAGAAAAGTAGCTAGCTGAGTGTGGAGAAGGCAATGGCACCCCACTCCAGTACTCTTGCCTGGAAAATCCCATGGATGGGGGAGCCTGGTAGGCTGCAGTCCATGGGGTTGCAAACAGTCGGGGACATGACTGAGTGACTTCACTTTCACTTTTCACTTTCATGCATTGGAGAAGGAAATGGCAACCCACTCCAGTGTTCTTGCCTGGAGAATCCCCAGGACTGGGGAGCCTGGTGGGCTGCCGTCTACGGGGTCACACAGAGTCGGACATGACTGAAGTGACTTAGCAGCAGCAGCAGCAGCTAGCTGAGTGACATCTCTCTGATAAATTTCAAATGGAGCCCCTCCTCAGATCCCACTCAAGGTACCATTTGCAGGAGGGCTTATAGGGTTGCAAATTAGAAGTGGAGTTAATGGTATAAGCAGGCCTGGCTTGAGGCCTCCCTGTGCTTGGGTTCCAACCCTCCATCCCTAGTAGAGAGAGAGACCATTCACTCTGCTGTGCAATTCTGGTCCTAAAATGAGCTGTCTCTTTAAAAATCCTTCTGGTTGTAACTGAAGCAGCAGCTGAAGCTGTTACCAGGGGCAACCTGGCAAGCCATGGTGCGTTAAATTAAATTAAACAGGCCTCTGACTGCCCCCTCCCCTTCTGAAGAAGGGAGGGGGTGTTCTTCCTCTCTCCTGGAGAATGAAGTTGCTGTGAAACCTCTGATGGCTGCAAGGAATTCACTTCCAGAGTTGATGGCTCCCAGAAGCAATATATTTGGAGGCAGCCCTCTGGGAGGGGGCTGATAGGACCTCTGCCAGGAGAAGAATGTTGACTGGGGGCCGCCCGGGGTGAGCGGGGGCAGGACACCCCACCCTTTCTGTTGTTCCTCATCAGGACCCCATGAACTGGGGGCTCCAGGGTCTGCGAGAGGGTGCTGGCCAGTGGGAGAGTCCGCCCAGGCTTCAAGCTGGACAGGGTCAAGTTTGGTGGCTGCTTTGTGGCAGACCTGTGGGAGGGGACGCAGCAGGGCCCAGGCTCCAGCGCTGCCCTTCAGTAGCTGAGTAGATCCCGGTACTAACTGAGGGTGAGAGTGAGGCACAGGCAAGGGTTCTCAGGACATTTCCCAGCTCCTCTGAGGCCCTCACCAATATTTCCCTCACTTTAGAGATGGGCTCACAGAGGTGGATTCCTCTGATATTTCATGCCAGCTCTCCCTCTTCAAATTCATGTTGTTACCCCCAACACCTTGCTGCAACTCTTTGTACAGTGCTTACCATTTACAAAGTGCACTCACTGCAGAAGCCATGTGATCCTCAAAGCCCTGTGTGGAATGTTAAGTGGGTCATCATCACCCTGTTGGGTGGGAACACTGAGGTGAGATGATGTCCTCAAAGACACATGACTAGTGTGACAGCTTGGACTGAAACCTGGAAATGCTAGGGTTTTGCTATATGAATAAAAGTGCATTTTACTGAGCACTTACTATAAACGAGGCCCATAATTTACAAGGGTTATCAAGAAGGTAAGGACTACAATTATCCCAATTTTACAGAAGAGGCACCTGTGGCCCTAAGTGGCCCTGCTAGATGGTAGCAGAGCTGGGAACCCAGCAGCCGAGCCCCAGAGTCCTTGCACCTAACTACCCCAGATGAGTGGTTCTCAAAGCGGGGTCTCGTGACAGTAGCATCAGCATCCCCTGGGAACTTGATAGACACGCTAGAGCCGAGTGAAAACGGCAGGCCAGTGCATCTCTTTTTAACAGAGCAAAGGATCAGCAGTTGTGATCCGCAGGGAAGCCTGAGGATCCACGCTGCCACAGCTGGGTGGGTAATCAACAAAGGTGGGTTATCTGGCAGAACCTATAATGAATAGGAGAAGGCAATGGCACCCCACTCAAATACTCTTGCCTGGAAAATCCCATGGATGGAGGAGCCCGATAGGCTGCAGTCCATGGGGTCGCTAGGAGTCAGACATGACTGAGCAACTTCCCTTTCACTTTCCACTTTCATGCATTGGAGAAGGAAATGGCAACCCACTCCAGTATTCTTGCCTGGAGAATCCCAGGGACAGAGGAGCCTGGTGGGCTGCCGTCTATGGGGTCACACAGAGTCGGACACGACTAACGTGACTTAGCAGTACCATAGTTAATATCAGGGTTAGGATGAGACCCTACAGAGCGGGTGTGTGCTAACTTGGCAGATATACGGATGGGTCTCAGATGGCTAGTTCATTTACTTCAAAAGGTGACCCCCAAAGAAGGAAATGTTGGGCTCAGCTGGTAAAGAATCCGCCCGCAATGCGGGATTTTCCCAACCTTGGGTTTGATCCCTGAGTTGGGAAAATCCCCTGGAGAAGGGAAACGCTACCCACTTCAGTATTCTGGCCTGGAGAATTCCATGGACTGTATCGTCCATGGGGTTGCAGAGTTGGACACGACTGAGCGACTTTCACTCTAGCTATTTTAGGGGATTCCAGCAGAAGCTCTCTTGATGTACCAGTGCCTTGTTAATTTACGTGTGTCTGCACAGGCTCGTGTGTGTGTGCGCGTGTGCTCAGTTGTGTTCAGTTCTTTGTGACCCCATTGATTCTGGAGGAAAATGTCTGCCTTGCAAACTCTGCCCCTGAGGACTTTGTAATCTGTGTTTCAGAGTCAGTTCCTGAGAGCTGACTAATTCTCTTTCGGGGAGGGGCAATGAGGAGGAGGAAGGAGAATGAATATTTCTCGACCACCGACTGTCCGCTGGCACTTCCGTGCACTGTGGCCCTGAGCTGCAGAGCAGACTGAGAAGGTGGAGCACATCCTCCTCCTTTTATGGTGAGGAGAGAGACCAAGAGAAGAGCTGCCCACCAGCCCCACAGGCCAGGGGGGAAGGACCAGGATTCAAGTTCAGATCTGCCTCCCTCCAGCGCCCCTATTCTTTCCACCTCATCACACCGACCCTGTGGAGGCTGATGCTGCAGAAATAGAAGTCACCAGGTGGAAGGCCTCAGAAATAAGCTCTTCCTGCTCAACTGGAATGTCCTCAGTGATGACACAGAGCAAGCCTCTGGGCTCTGCACGTGGAGCCCCACCCCACCCCACCTGGCTCCCATGGGGGCCTGCCCCAGAAAGGCAGGGCAGGTGAGGTTGCTACTCACCCAGCTCCTGCCTCAGTGGGGGTAAACAGAGGGCTAGGATGGGAGTTGGCCCCATTGCCTCTACCTCCCCCAGGGTTCCTGGAAAGCCCACTGGCCCAGCCTGGGCCTCAGTTTCCACATCTACAAGCGGGGATGACCCACTGGTCTTGCCTCTCTCAGGTGTGTGGGTGAGAGTGGTCCAGCGTGACTGGGCAGAGGGGGCTGGGGGATGGGTGCTGAGCCACGGAGGTGAGTTACCTGTTCAGCCCTGACTGGGTTCCCTGCATGGTCTTCATGGATTTTAAGATCAGAGCAGATGGACAGCAGCTCCCCATCGTCACCCCCTTTCTGGTTCTAGATCCAGAGCCATTTCTCTAGTCCATGGTCCCTAAAGACAAGGGGCTCTGTCTAGTCCCAGGTCCAAACCCAACTCTGGCACTGGGTGGATCTGATGAAGTCTCCTACCCTCTGTAGTAATAACAGTGATGCCTGCATTTTCTCAGCTCCTCCCATGGGTCTGGGCTGTGTGCGCCCTTAACATACTCTTGTCTTTCCTCCTGTAAAGAAGGCAATTGGGTCAGAAGATGCTAAAGGCAGCTTTGGCTCTGGGGTCCTGTATCAATGAAGAGGGGAGAACCAGTTCTCCAGATTGCCAGAAACAGAGGGAATGAAGCCAGTAGCAAAGTCAGAAAGTGCTGTTACGGCACCGAGGCCATCAGAAGGCTGGAGCCAGAGCCTCGGGAAAACTGTCCCTCAGCCAGGGCTTTATGTGGGAGAGACCCGAGTCCATTTCCAGCCAGCCACTTATGCCTGTGTGCCCTTGAGCAAGTCGCTACACATCCTGGAGCCTCAGTTTGCTCATCTGTAGAATGGGGTTGGTAACAGTTCTGATTCCCCAGCATTTCTAGGAGGTTCAAGTGAGATAATCTGTGAAAAGCACATGAGTGAACAGGCTCTAGCTCATTGTCTAGTGTCAGTCATCCAGCTCCTTTGCTAGCGGAACCAAATCAAATCACTTAGATTTGTGGAGCCATGAATGTATGTATACGTGTGTGTGTGTGTGCATGCGTGTGCCTGTGCATGTGTGTTTGCAAGCACCGTGGGAGGAGAAACCCTGCCTATGATCTCAAAAGTTGGAGATCAACTCTGAAGTCCTCAAAGCACCATTCCTGACGTTCCCCAAGCTGTGGTTTCCTCCCCCTCTGTGTGTTTATGTGTTTTCTTCTGCCAGGAGGTTTGTTTCTTCCCCCACCTCTTGCTCTCAAAGCCCTTCCTGTCCCTGAAATCAGCCCGGCCACCACTTCAGTCCAGTGACGGAGGAGGACTTTCCTACCTCACACAGCCACTCAGGCAGGGCTAAGCCAGGAACCCAAATCCTGACCCCTGGCTCCCAGTGGGGTCTTCTCCCAGTTTCATTGTTCTTTTCCCAAAGCTGGCTCTGGGCAGAGTTGAGGGTGAGCTCAGGGGCCGGAGGAAGCCTGAGGAGGCAGAGAAGAAGGTGGGCGGTCACTTAGAAGGAGTCTTGGCTGCCCCATCAGGGGTTGAGGGTGAGCAGGCCACATCCACCCAGGCTTGCTGGGGCTGGCCTTCCCTCTGTGACCCTGTTGCCTCCTGGTACCGCCAGGCTGGTACAACTGTCTCCATTTCAGAGAGGGAGACATGGACACTCAGAGAGGTTGTGCAGCCGGCCCAGGTCACTCAGGGTGTCCTGCAGCTTGCAGACTCCCACACCAACACTCTGACTGCGGGGTCCCAGCAGTGCCTCTGTGCACAGTGGGCCCAGTCGCCAGGGTCTCCGGCAGCTGTATTGCTGCGGGGGTGGGGGGAGGATGACTGGGAGAGTGGGAAGGGAGGCCTGGGGAGACAGGGTTGTGGGGAGCAGAAATCTATTGAGAGGGCAGCTCCTTGAGGAGTTCCCTGGTCCTGGCCTCCCTGATGGTGGCAGAGGGTGTGTGTGTATGTGTGTGTGCCTCCCTGATGGTGGCAGAGATGTGTGTGTGTGTATCTCCTTGATGGTGGCAGAGGGGTGTGTGTGTGTGCCTCCCTGATGGTGGCAGAGGGGGGTGTGTGTGTGCCTCCCTGATGGTGGCAGAGGTGTGTGTGTGTGCCTCCCTGATGGTGGCAGAGGGGTGTGTGTGTATGTGTGTGTGCCTCCCTGATGGTGGCAGAGGGGTGTGTGTGTGTGTGTGTGTGTGCCTCCCTGATGGTGGCAGAGGGGTGTGTGTTTTGTGTGTGTGTGTGCCTCCCTGATGGTGGAAGAGGGTGTGTGTGTGTGTGTGCCTCCCTGATGGTGGCAGAAGGGTGTGTGTGTGTGTGTGCGCGTGTGTGTGTGCCTCCCTGATGGTGGCAGAAGGGTGTGTGTCTGTGTGTGTGACTCCCTGATGGTGGCAGAGGGGTGTGTGTGTGTGTGTGTGTGTGTGTGTGCATGCCTCCCTGATGGTGGCAGAGGGGGGTGTGTGTGTACACGTGTCTCGCTCCCTGCTGGTGGCAGAGGTGTGGGTGTGTGTATGGATGTGTGAGTGTGTGCATGCCAGGGACCCTGGATGCTGACCAGCAGTGACCTCTCAGCCCTTCCTGCTAGGTCCCAACCTGCTGGGTGCGGCGACAGTGTGGAATGCCCACACCTTTGTTTGTGATGCTGGCTGTTGGGCCTCCCAGCACCGGCTCCGTCCTGCCCGCCCCAGCTGGCCAGGTGAAATCTGGATGGCCTGTGTGTCACCTTAAGCCTGTTCTGTCCTCTGTGTGACAGAGAATCACAGCACCCAATGGCAGTGTGTCTGTGAGGTTCGATGTGCTAAAATGAAATGTGCTAATGAATGTAGAACTCAGCTCCGCGCTGGTTCCTGTTACCACCCAGAGCCAGCCCTGGCCTAGAAGCAGGGATGAAGGATCTGCATGAGTGTGTGTGTGAGCATGTGGGCGAGTGTATGAAGCCACCAATATTCTAGGAAAAGGGGAGGAACTCACATACCTGAGTCAGCTTGAGACAGAGATTTTGTTATCAGAGAAAAATAAGTTTGTTACCTTATTTTAGAAAGATAATAGGAATTTTAAGACTGAAAAACCAAATTAAATTTAGCAACAGTCACAGATTCCTCTTAGGTCCAACCTTGTGCCAGACGCTGGGAGGCAGATAGAGACAGAAGGCTCACCCTCTTGGGGGCAAGAGAGAAACTGCTTGCTGATGAGTCAGAGGCTGAGAACACCTCTCCTGTGGAGCAAAGCCCAGAGCAGTGGGGGTCCAGGGTGGAGTGGACAGGCAAGGGGCTAGGCCCCACCATGATCTGCACTCCGCCTGGAGCCCTGTGTAGTCTCTCTCTTACTCCTCACAGCAACCCTATGAGATGACGTTAGAATCCCAGCCTGCAGACAAGGAAACTGAGGCTCAGAGAAGTGAAGTGACTTGCCCATAACCACCTGGTAAAGGAGGAAGAATTTAAACTGTGTCTAACTCCAAAGGGTTTGCTCTTAATACCCTTTAGCCTCAAGACTCCACCCAGAATCTATCTAGGACTGTGTGTGGAGGGCTGACAGGGGAGGAATGATGGATAAAGCAATCTTCCTCATCATATTTTTGTAACTGGAAGACAAGGAAAGAGAGGGAAAGAAGGGCTGAGAGGGAAGTCACAGACACCCACTCGCACACAGATACACTGCTTGTTTTTGAATATTGGGCTGAATTACTAACTTTCATAACGTTTTTCTCTTGTAATCTTAGTTAGCAGATGAGCAGCTGTTATCGGTTCTTTGGCTGACCTTTATTCTTTGAGGTCTGGGGGGCTCCTCCCTGTCTGGGGTAGTCCCAGCCCCCTCAGGATGAGGAATCTCTTAGAGCCGCTGTACCCGGCAGGTTGGACCTGCAGTAACGGCTCCTGTGGGTGGCAAGCCTCTCCATGATGGGTTCCTCAGCTGCTGCTCACTGTCCCCACTTCTTCGCCAGCCCAGCGCTGACTTTACCTCTGCCCTCATCCTGCCTATCCCCCACCTGCACACAGGGCAACCCTAAGATTTCCAGGAGGCAGCCCTTGCAGGGGGCTCCCCTCCCCACCCCACTGGCCATCTGCACTATCCTCATTGCACCCCACTTCTCCAACCTCTCCAGAAAGAGCAAAGGCTTTGGAATCAGGTAGAGTGGTGTGAACCCAACTGCCACTTACTAGCTCTGTAGTCTTGGGCAGGTTACTTAGCCTTGCTATGCCTCAGTTCCCACACGTGTAGAATGGGATCAGAGGGATCTTGTGAGGACTAAGATAAAATCCGCAAGGCACCCGGAGAAGAATATTCTACTTCTGCATGCTGAATATGCTGAATATTCAAGCAGAATATTCATGAATATAAATTACTGCGTGAAAGTGTGCGTGCGTTGTATGAAGGGAGGCTTCAACATGCAGGTGAAATTTGAGCTGGGTTTTGATGAATGGAG
This sequence comes from Redunca redunca, assembly GCA_006410935.1. NCBI lineage: Eukaryota > Metazoa > Chordata > Mammalia > Artiodactyla > Bovidae > Redunca > Redunca redunca. Next base: position 39,656 of record SJYQ01017304.1, on the reverse strand, counting down.
CTTGCTTTCTAGGCAAAGGGAACAGTTCCTGCGTTGGGAGATGTGAAATAGCACAGCATGTTTGGAGAAGTATGAGTAGTTCAGAGTCCCTGGGAAGTAAGAGTAGGGATTCCCTGGTGGTCCAGTGGTTAGGACTTGGTGCTTTTTCTGCAGGGGCTCTGGGTTCAATCTCTGGTCTGGGAACTAACCTCCCACAAGCATGGCAGCCAAGGGGTGGGCGGCGGGGGGACAGGAAATGCCGCTGAGGAGGGCAAGAATCAGACTTCAGAGTCCATATCAGCAGGGCCACCATGTCCTCCCCCTGGGAAGCTTCCGGCCACCCTCTTTCCAGGCCTCACCCACTGCCCCAGTTCAGCTATCACCAAAGGACCTTTGCACATACCACGCCCCTGCCAGGAGTGCCCTCGCCCCATTCCTGCCAGGACACTCCTGCTTCTTCCCGAAGCCTCCCCCAGTCACCCGTACTGAAAGGAAGTGCGCCCTCTCTGAAGCTCAGTTATTGTCACTCTGTGCCCAGGACCTCAACTTGTCAGGTCCCCACTGATTCCAACACGGGTCTTGATGTCCCCAAAGTGGACTTCCCTTTTCAGCCTCTGGGGGAAGGGGCGGTGTCCTGTTTTTGGTCCAGAAACTATGGTCTCTGGTGTACAGAGATGGGAATACCAGATTCTCCTGACCTGCCTCTTGAGAAACCTGTATGCAGGTCAGGAAGCAACAGTTAGAACTGGACATGGAACAACAGACTGGTTCCAAACAGGGAAAGGAGTACATCAAGTCTGTATATTGTCACCCTGCTTATTTAACTTTTACACAGAGTACATCACGAGAAATGCTGGGCTGGAGGAAGCACAAACTGGAGTCAAGATTGCCAGAAGAAATATCAATAACCTCAGATATGCAGATGACACCACCCTTATGGCAGAAAGCCAAGAAGAACTAGAGAGCCTCTTGATGAAAGTGAAAGAGGAGAGTGAAAAAGTTGCCTTAAAACTCAGCATTCAGAAAACTAAGATCATGGCATCTGGTCCCATCACTTCATGGCAAATAGATGGGGAAACAATGGAAACAGTGACAGACTTTATTTTCTTGGGCTCCAAAATAACTGCAGATGGTGACTGCAGCCATGAAATTAAGACGCTTGCTCCTGGGAAGAAAAGTTATGACCAACCTAGACAGCATACTAAAAAGCAGAGACATTACTTTGTCAACAAAGGTCCATCTACTCAAAGCTATGGTTTTTCCAGTAGTCATGTATGGATGAGAGAGTTGGACTATAAAGAAAGCTGAGTGCTGAAGAACTGATGCTTTTGAACTGTGGTGTTGGAGAAGACTCTTGAGAGTGCTTTGGACTGTAAGGAGACCCAACCAGTCCATCCTAAAGGAAATCAGTCCTGAATACTTATTGGAAGGACTGATGATGAAGCTGAAACCCCAATATTTTGGCCACCTGATGTGAAGAACTGACTCATTTGAAAAGACCCTGAAGCTGGGAAAGATTGAAGGCAGGGGGAGAAGGGGACAACAGAGGATGAGATGGGTGGATGGTATCACCAACTCAATGGGCATGAGTTTGAGTAAACTCCGGGAGTTGGCGATGGACAGGGAGGCCTGGCATGCTGCAGTCCATGGGGTCGCAAAGATTCGGACACGACTGAGCAACTGAACTGAACTGAACTGGTGTACAGAGCTGAGAGTCAATTGTCACCTGGCACAGGCTATGCAATAAATCCCTGTGACCTCAGCCAGTCATAGGCACATCTGATTCATCCCTTTGCACCACTCCCCCAGAGATGGGACTCCAAGAGGGCTAGTTAATGAAGGAACAAATGTTTGCTCCTCCCTTGGTCCATGAGCTTCTGAAAGGCAGGAGTTCTTAAAGATAGGGCCTGGCACACAGTAGGTGCTCAATAAATGTTAAGAGGCTGAGCATGTGCCTCTCAGACTTGCCCATAATTTACCAGTTTATGGGCACTTTTACCCCATGATTTGATTGGATAATCACAGTAAACTATTGTTTAATGTTTATAAAGCAGACATGAGGCCAGAGATGAAAAGTGACTTGTCACACAACAAAATAGTAAGAGCTGGGTGCTTTAACTCAAGCCTCCTGCTCTAACTATACAAAACCATCATTGTCTTCCTGATTGTGACTATTTCTTGAGCATCTGCTCTGTGTCGGTAGTTTATAAGCACGTGCATGCGTGCATGTTAAGTCGCTTCAGTTGTGTCCGACTCTTTGCAATCCTTTGGACTGTAGCCCACCAGACTCCTCTGTCCATGGGATTCTCCAGGCAAGAATATTGGAGTGGGTTACCATGCCCTCCTTCAGGGAATCTTCCTGATCCAGGGATGGAACTGGTGTCTCTTATATCTCCTGCACTGGAAGGTGGGTTCTTTACCACTAGTGCGACCTGGAAAGCTCATTTATAAGCGTGATCTCTCCTAATCCTCAGATGATGAAATGGAGGGAGGGCTCCAAATCCCCAACTGTCTCCTGGGATTGATGGGGGCTGACCACAGCCACTCTGTGCAGACCTGGGGAGCTGCCACTGGGCCAGGCACAAGGATACGGCACAGGGCCTGGCCATCTCCCACCTGAAGACATTAGCTCCCTCCCTGAATCTTTGGGCAGGGCCCTGATTGCCACTCTCTCTGGCAGTCCCTAAAGAGGAGGGTGGGGCAGACCAGCAGCAGGGAGGGAGGAGTCAGCCTTTATTCCATTCCAATGCCCTAAACCTCCGCTTCCCTCCCCGCCTCCTCCAGGAAGCCTTCCTCCAGTGACCCCCCTCCTGAGAGCAGGAAGGAACCTTGGAGACCATCCAGTGCCCCCTTCCCACTCCCCTTTCGCAGTGGAGAAACTGCAGCCCAGACAGGAGAAGGCCCCAAGGTGGGCGGCTACAGTTGAGATGAGGACCCAGGCCTCCTGGCCCCCAGTCCAGGGTTCTTCAGGCCCCACTCTGAGACCGTGACCACAGTCAACATATACCAAGCTGGCCAAGTCTTCCCTGGAGAGCAGCTGACATTCAGGGCCTCACACTCAGGCTTTAAAACAGGAGATCTGGGGTTGTCTGTGATCCTGCTATCCCTGTGCAAGCTCTATTCCAGGCGCTTTCCAAACATCAGCTCTTAGTTATGACATCTACCAAATGATGATGTCCCCATTTTACAGATGAGGAATCCTAGGATACAAGTACCATTATTATCCCCACTTCCTAGAATGGGAAGCTCAGTGATGCTAAGGACCAGTTAGAGGTGAGAGCATGAAGGACTGGGATTGGGACCTGGATTGTCTGACTCAGCGTCTACCGTCTTAACCTCCACCCTGCGCTACTCCCCTTAAGTCAAGCGCGTGCCTCCCACATAGCACTCTCTGAGGTCTTAACCCCACATTTCCTCTTAAGCTTTGGTGGAAAATGTTCCAAGGGGCTGTGCAGAGGCTTTGTGAATGCAGCCATCCTACTCATGTGTAAAAGCTTGTTGTCATTTAACTATCACAAACCTAAACCATGATTTAAAAAAGTCATCATTACCAACTCAATCCTGCTATGCCTTCAAGGAAAAGTCACAGTACCTCTCTGAACTGTGGTTTCCTCTTCTGTAACAGAAGGATAAGGCCCTCTATATCAGTGTCAGCCATCTGATGCAAGCAGCCTTTGGGATGGCCCCCAGTGATCCTCATCACCTGGTATTCATGTCCCTGTGTAACCCCCTCTCTTTGCATGGGGGCTGGACCTAATGAATTGCTTCTAATGAAGAGAAAAATGATGGGATATCCATGAGGCAAGGACCTGTGGGAGGTCTCTGACCAACAGCCAGTGAGGAATTGAATTCTGCCAACAGCCAAGTGTGTGAACTTGGAAGGAGATCCCCTCAGCTCCCCCAGGCTGAGCAAGCCTTCAGATGAGACCGCAGCCTAGAGGCACCTAGCTGAACCATGCCTAGGTTCTTGAGCACACACACTCTGAGACCATCAGTGCTTATTGTTTTTAAGCTGCTACATTTCAAAGGATGTTTGTTATACAACAATGGGTAACTCATATACCCAGTATTTGTCTGTTTAGTGCCAGGCCTATGCCACACAGACAATCACTCAAGAGAGCGCTGCTGTGTCCAGGTACCATGCCAGGTATTGAGTTTACAGACAGACATCCCTACTCTCAAAACCTCAAGGTTGAGCTGGGGAGACAGACTTGTAAATGGACAGTGTGAGCAACATTGTAGGAGCCCCAAGGATGTCCTGACCCAGCCTGGTGAAGTCAGTGGAGGGGATGACTGAGAGCAAGGAGAACCTTCCAGGCAAGGGTGGAGCAAAGGGTACCTCAGAAAGAGGCTGAAGACCTGCCAAGGTGGGCTGTAAGGAGACCTGGCCCACAGGAAGGAAGGGCAAAAGCTGGGCTGGAAGGGGGAACATGGAAGAGGGAAGGCAGAGAGCAAGATCACAGAGGGTCTCCAGTGCCCACCAGAGAGCCTGGGATTTATCTGCTAGGCAGTGGGGAGTCACTGGGGGTTGTAAGCAGCTGAGGGATGTGACCAGAAAGATTAAGCAACATGAACACTGGCAGCAGCGTGGAGGCAGAACGGCCAAATCAGAGGGCAGAAACCCAGGCAGGATGATGGTGACCATATTGGTACAGGCAGGGAATGATGGAGGCTGGGCTGGGGGAGGGAGGCATTAGAGGAGTGGATAGGCCAGGGAGACATGAGGAGGTGGGATGGACGGAATCCGGGGCCTGAGTGGATGGGGATGGTGGGTGAGGAGGAGAAAGGAGTCAAGAGTGCTGCCAGTTTCTGGCGGGATGCAGAGCTGTGCCTTATAGCGAGGTGGGTGCACACAGATGCAGGGATAGGTACTTGGAGGAACAAGACGACAGGGGGAGTTGGTGTGCTGAGTTTGCAGTACTGCCAGCAAAGAAACCTAGGCAGGCTAACCGGCTGGAATGCGGGTCCACTCCCGAGTCCAGCAGAGAAAAGCTACAAGCCCAGTCTGGGTCTCAAGCGGGGAGAGGCACACTGGAATGGTATTATGCAAGCCAAAGGGCCAGGGCCAGGGGAGAGTGTGGGGGCCATGGGCGTCCCTGTGGACGTTAGGGGCCGCGATCCCAGCCAGCCCTCCCAACCTGGAGACGTCACCCACCTGCTGTGCGTAGCCCAGCGCCTTGTCGTAGAGCGCGATGCCAGCCTCCAGAACGCGAGCTCGCTCCTCCAGGCTGGCGCAGCCCACGTCGAAGCCATGCGCGTAGCCCTGCTCCGCCAGGCAGCGCGCCGCGCGGAGCTGGGGGTCGTCGGCTGCCCCGCTGTCCCCCGCCAGGCCCATGAGGCTGGCCAGCTGCCTAGCGCACGCCTCCTCCTCTTCCTCCTGCCCCAGCCGCCCGTACACGTGCGCCAGATTGGCCCAGGCGTTGAGGTTACCCGGATCCTCGCGGGCCACCTCGAGGAAGCGCTCGCGGGCCTCGTCCAGCTCCTCCAGGTAGAAGGCGAAGGCTCCCAGGAGGTGGAGCACGGCGGGGCGCTGCGGAGCGGCGGCCAGCTCCAGCTCCTGCCGCAGTCCTTCCCGTTGCAGCTTCAGGTCCCGGGCGCGGAGCGAGGCCGGCGAGCGCGGCTCGAAGTTCAGCTGCATCTCTAGGTGGAAGTGGCCCGGGAGGTAGTCCAGGTCGTCGATGAGGGCGTCTAGGTCCTCGGCCGCGGCCTCGGGCTCCGCCATGGCTGCTCGGCGGCTCCCCGGGCCTGGCCCCCAAGGCTGCAGTAGAGAGGGACACCCCTGCAGCGAGCCCAGCGCGGGAGGCGAGGGTCAGCGAGCAGGAGCCTGGGGCGCAGCCACCTCCTATCCCTGGCGCCGCCCGCCGGTGGGTGGGTCTGAGAGACTCAGGAGCGCCCTGTGGGTGTTTCCGCTTTTGCTGCTCAGCGGCTTTTAGACGCCTGCATTGCACAACCAGGTGTGCCTGATACACTGATGCAGTGCCAAATGCGGGGCGTGTAACGCCCAGTACCTGGCAAAAGGTGTGCTTTGACTCTCTTTGCTCAGCAGATGAGAAAAAGTGAAGCTCAGACGAGAAAAGTACTTGCCCAGGTCACAGAACTGGGTGTGCCCAAGCAGGCCTGGGACCCAGTCTGCTGAGCCCCAAGCCAGGCCCTTCCTCCGTAAGCACTCCTCCATCCTGCGAGCTCACCGAGTCAGGCCTGGCCCTTCCAGTCGGCACCGAAGCTGCCCTCACTCCTGTAGCTGTCCCAGCTCCTCTACGCTCCTCTGTGTTTGCTTTGCCTGTTCTCTTCTGCAGATCTTCCTTAGCCGTTATTCATCAGGCCTCCCCTATTGGGATTTCTCTGCCTCCTCTCTGCCCTGCAGTGGAGCCCCAGTGGAAAGACAGGGTTTCCTGTGCTGCTTTTAATCCCTGATACTGTGTGAATGGGGCTTCCCTGTTGGCTCAGTGGTAAAGAATCTGCCTGCAATGCAGGAGTTGGAGGAGTTGCATGTTCGATCCCTAGGCCGGGAAGATCCCCTGGAGGAGGGCATGGCAACTCACTCTGATATTCTCGCTTGGAGAATTCCATGGACAGAGGAGCCTGGTGGGCTACAGTCCATAGGGACTCAAAGAGTTGGACACAACTGAAGTGACTTAGCACAGTGTATGAATGAGTGACGCACCCAATGTGTGAATGAGTCTCTAGATTATTTCACACTTTATTCTTCCCTCATCTGTGACATGAGGGTGATACTCCCTCCCCCAGGGCCAGGGTAGATGTCTGGGTAAACTTGGTAAATGTCAATCTGGATAGCTACCAGCTCCCACTCATTCTGCACTCTGGGTTTTCTTGCTCTTGCCAGTATTCCCCCAGTCCTGGCATTAGCCCCTGTCCTCTAATAGAAGGGCTGTGCTCCCTGCCTCAAAACTGCTAGTCCTTCAGGACTTGGATTTTTCAGGTCTGAACTTCTGAGTTCCTCCCACCCTTCATTTCATCTGGGGCTGGGCTCCTAAGACCCTGTTACTTTATCTTCATGAAAAAAACTGATCAGCATTTTCAGAAGAGGAAATAGAGCCAATTTGTAAACTTGGAAAAAAATATTTGACTTGAGCAATAAAATGGCAAAGTAAAACAGCATTCTCGAGATATTTTTCACCCATAATTTAAAATGTGAAATTTAATGATCTTAATGAAAAGTTGTTACTATAAACTGCTGGTGATCATGAGATGAAATGTGGGTTCCTGATCTGCTTGGGAAGATCAGAGATGGATTCCTGGGGTGTTTGACTTTTTCCTCTTCTTTTCATTGTCATAAAATTACCATTTTAACCATTTTAAACTGTACTGTCAGTAGCACTAAGTATAGTCACATTGTGTAACCATCACTACCATCCACCTCCAGAACTTTTTCATCTTCCCAAACTGAAACTTTGATTCCATTAAACAGCTCCCTATACCTGCCTCCCCCAGCCTAGCAACCATCATTCTAGTTTCTATGAATCTGACTACTTTATGTACCTCATTTGAGTGGAATAATAAAAAAATATTTACCCTTTTGTGTCTGGCTTATTTTACTGAGCATAATTCAGGGTTCATCCATGTTGTAACTGTGTCAAAATTGCCTTCCTTTTTAAATCTGAATCATATTCCTTTGTATGTATATATTACATTTTGTTTATCCACTTGTCCATCAATGGCTATTTGGGTGGTTTCCACATTTTAGCTCTTGGGAATAATGCTGCTATGATCATGGGTGCNAGCTTTGGCTGCAGTAACCCCTAGTCTGCCAAACACCCGTCTTAGGACACCTGTCCCGTAAGTAGCCTGAGAGGGTCTTATCTGGTGTGCATGTCCCATGTCCCACCACATCTGTTGGTCTTTCTATGTTAGACCTTTGCTTGGCCTTCATAGACTGTATCTTGAAATGCTAAAATGAAAAATGTTGCCCTTCTAGGGCTGAAATATGGGTGGGGTAAGGGATATGCTGGGCCTTGCCCCCTTTTGGACATGACTATTAATAATAAACAGGTATTTTTATGGGTCCTTGTTTGTCCCTGCATACACAAATAGCAGTAGTAGCAGGAAGGGAAGGTTGCTGTGCTCAAGGCTTGTTGAAGATTGATTGGTTCATCACCCGAGATTGGGGTTGCTTGCCTCCATTCCTCAAGGATGCTGGCCTCCCGCTTCCTTTCTAGGGCAGGTCAGCTTTGTATTCTCTCCCATCTGATATCCAAAGCAAAGGGATTTCAGGTGGAATCACCAACAAGAAATAAATATTTCTCTTCCAGGCTTTCAGAGCAGTTTGGCGTGGAACTGGCTGTCCCTACCGCTGTCAGAAGCCCAGTTGAGACAATGGATATTTGAGGATAGGTTCTGGTTTCAGTTAGAGAATCAGAAAGCTGTTGGCACCTTAGTCTGCTGCAAAAATGGCCTTCTCCGAATTACTTTTAATGCAATGACCTTGTCATGAGACAAGAAATGCCTGGTAAGAAAATGGGCTGCATGGGCTGTATAAACTGCCATTTGTGGACACTGTCCATTATATTGTTCATCGTTCTTATGTAATGGCCCATCTGAAAAATTCCTTTTAAATGCTGGTGCCCGGAAGAACGTTTCTCTCAGACTTACAGGGCATGCTGTTATTGGTTTTCTGTTTTGTTTTATTATTTACTACCACTGTCTCAAGCTCTGAGCTAAAATTTTTGCTTGGTTATGGTAGCCATATTAGCTTAGGTTTTTGCTAGATTTATTTACCGCTCCTTTCTATGCATTTCAATCTATTTTCTGTTTTCTCTTCTAATGGTTTTTATGTTTGAGCTTCTGCAGATACCTTTTGGAAGTAGGCAAGGTGTGTTATAAGGAAGTGACATGAAACTGGAAACTCAAGGGAGATATATTTGTGTCTTAGGTAAAATAGATCTTCCTGATAGCCCACATATACTTAAGGTTTTTATTCAATACAGGTATTTAAATATATTACATTTAGCAATAAATCAGAACCTTGCAAGTGATAAAATCGTGCTTAATTTTAAAAAATATATGTTTTGTCTTCTAATGTTCTTTTTTCTGTCATTTTAAAATTACTCTCTAATGAATATACACATATAAATTTAGTAAAGCTCTTTTTGCTGATGGTCCTAAACAATAGCTTCAGTATAAAAAGTACCCTGACCCTTCTGTCCCTCTCCAGACAGAAATGCATGTTAAGATTTATAACTCTACAGATTTTTTCAGTAAGTGAAAATTAAAGATAATTAAATTTAAAAATTAAAGATAATTAAATAATTCAATAAATTATTGAAAGTGACCTTTTGATCAAAGGAAATGGAAAAAAATTTTTTAATCATGTGTGTTTCATTTGTATCTTTAAATCACTGGATCATGGCTATGAATGATTTGGAAATTTGCAGACAAAATGAAGAAACTCTTCTCAAGGGGTAGTAACTCAAGAGCCACTCAGCTACCATTCAGCTTTCTATTTTGTTGCTCAGCTCTTCTCAGCAACACACATCTTGCTGAGGATGGATTTATAACTCCACCCTCACTCATACTTTCCCTAATGTTGAAAGGTTTCCCATTTGGAAAAAAACTTAAAAAGCTTAAATATTTTTTGCTGAACCATTTCAAAGAAATTAGACATTAGAACTCTTATATTCAATTACTTGAGCTTACTTTCCAAAAAATGAGCATACTCTTATGTGAAACCACGAGACAATGATTACACTTCACAGAATTAAGAATAATTCCCTGAGGTCTTTGCTGTCAGTCTCAACTGACTGAAAAATGTCTAACTGGTTATTTCAGCCAAAGGCCAAAGATCCTGCTTTAAATGCATTGTAACATATGGCTCAAGGCTTAGCCATTTGGTCACCTTCTGATCTAAGGCAAGTTACTGATGTATCTCACTTTGCTTTTATCTGAGTGAATAAAATGGGAATAAAAACAACTGATTTCATGGAGTTGCTGTGGGAATTAAATGAGCTAGCCTGTGTAAAGCTTACAGCACATATTAGGAATAACACAGGTTTCTGGTGTCAGCTCATCGCTGGACACCGAGAGAGGTTTTTTACAGTCTCACTTTCAAATAACCATGTGAGGGAGGTGTTACCACATTTAACCGATGAGGAAGCTTACATTACTTACCGAAGACAGCAAATATTTTTTATAGCACTTTACTCCTTTAGTCTTTTCAAGAATTCTATGCTGTATATGGTTTTGTTTGCTGTGTAGCCGGTCGGTCATGTCTGACTCTTTAGCCACCCCATGGACTGTAGCTCACCTGACTTTCTGTCCATGGGCATCTCCAGGCAAGAATATTGGAGTGAGTTGCCATTTCCTTCTCCAGGGGATCTTCTCAACCTGGGGATCAAACTTGTGTCTCCTGCATTGGCAGACGGCTTCTTTACCACTGAGCCTCCGGGGAAGCACATATGGTTTTATTACCTCCATTTATAGGGTGGGGTGAAATCAAGACACAGAGAGGTTAAATAACCCTAGTAGGCTGTCTCAGGAAGGACTGTATTTTCAAGGACCACAAGGTGCTATCTCAGAAGGGCAGAGGGTGGCTAGCCTTAGTCATTCTGACTTCAAAGCTCAGACCGTTTCTGCCAGTCATACTGTCCCTTATTCTTCTGAATTAGTGACATCCTGTCATTGCCATAACTTTTTTCACTTCCCTTATCTTCCCTGAAAACGCTATGAGGCACATACTGAATTAAAGTGAATTTAAGTAAACTTGGGCTTGTTAGACCTTAAGATAATGGAAGGAATGTGAATTCAGAGTTGATTATTACTGGAATGTTAGCTCTATAGTTATTGAAGTAAGAGTTGTGGAAATTAGGGGCAGGAGGAGAAGGGGACGACCCAGGATGAGATGGCTGGATGGCATCACGGACACGATGGACGTGAATCTGAGTGAACTCCGGGAGATGGTGATGGACAGGGAGGCCTGGCGTGCTGCGATTCATGGGGTTGCAAAGAGTCGGACACGACTGAGCGACTGAACTGCACTGCAACAAGTATTGATCCCTTCTTTTTGCCTTAGCCTTAAAAAAGTAGGTTTGTTTCTACTCTACCAAAATAGAATCCTGCAGTCGACTAGGAATTGGAATCTTGGTCTCTTCCTTAGAAAATCTTAAAAGCGAAACAAAACAAAAAACTTGGAAAGACCTTTAACAAGCTCATAAGCCAGGACATCGTCATTGTGTGAAGTTAAGAGCCCCTACTGCAAGGTTACAGTCTTGGTTCCTGGTGGGCGTTCACTAACGTCCACCTGCTGAGTTTGTTTCCACAGGGATCTTAACACATGCTACTTCCTTTCCAGCTGTACCTGGTTCCCTCTGCTTTCTGATCCCTTTAACCAATAACATATAAAAAGTGGATTAGTATCAATATCAAAACTTCTTCTCAATGGTCCACTCACTCATGCCGTTTATTCCAGAATGTTCTTCTTTCCTTCTCCAACATGTGAAATTCTGCTCATTCCCCTACTACTAGCCCTGAGTCATTCCTCTTCTGAGGTCCTCCTGGACTTCCCCCTCCCTCACTCCCTAAGAAAAAATGGTGGACTCTTGATAGCACTTTCCCTTCACACGGTATGACAGTTCTCACCATTTAGAGTTGGGTTTGTTACACACGGCTACCTCTGTCCCAAAATAGGAGCTTTTAGGATTCAGTTACCTCTCTTGCCTAGTTTTCTACTTGTTGGCCTAATACCATCGGGCACATTGTGGTTGCTTTTAATAAAGATCTATTAAGTTAAAAAAATGAATCTGATTATTTTAAAATGTTGTTTTCTCCCTGCGGACAAATGCAATAATTATAATTGTTGTAATTGGTTAACTTAGGGTGTGTATAAGCCTCCTCCTGAGAAACTCCCATGTTTTGCCTGTAGCCCTTGACGTGTCTTGTGGAAACTGGTTGCAGAACTATCTGGTGTTGGTGATCTGTGATGAAAAAGTCAAAACCATTTTGATTCCAATCACTGTTGTGGGAACTGGGAAGTGGAAGAGTCTAAACTCAATAAGCCAGGGCCTGTGTTTTCTGCCTCTTCAGGATAGTGTCTGCCGAGATCAAAATATTAACAATTTGCAATAGCTACAGGGTTCTCGTGGAGTCTTAACACTTGAAGTTGGAGACAGCTGTGCCAATGAGCGCCACTGCTGGCAGAGTTCCTATGTTATGGGGTGGAACACAAATATACAGTCTAACAGCAAAATCCTCAGAAGCTTGAACAAGATGATAATAGAGGCAGAGCAGGAAGTTTTTGCGTTTGGCTGTTTGTTTTGGCTTGTTTTCTCTTAAGTAAACGGGGCTGCTTTTTTTTTTTTTTAAAGACCCAGCCATATTGATAAACTCGTTAACTATTGTAAATGTTTCTTTTTGATCAGTATTTTTTAAGGCATTGTCTAGGGCTTTTAGTCACTGGAGTAGAAGGAACATTTTGCACTGGTGGGCAGCATGCTCTGTGAAGCAAATTGTGTTTTCTGTTTGCCTGCCGTGGTAGGCATGAAAGATGGTTACCACAGCTTGATGTGGTTCCCTGTCAGGGGAAGGAAATCAGGCCAGGATCTTAGTAAAACGCTTGATATTAACTGGCGTAGGACTTGGCTAAATTAAGGACCAACTGTTGTGTAATTACTCATTTCTCAGGTAATCTTTGTCAACAGTATGTTCACTTGGGGTATGTTGCACACATGATAGCAAATCCTGCTTATGTTATTTATGCTACTTTCAAAGGGCAGCTGAATATTAATTTTAAAACAGAATTTCTATGTTGAGTGCCCCAAGAGCATACAGACAATAAAGAATCCACCTGCAATGCAGGAAACCTGCGTTTGATCCCTGGGTTGGGAAGATTCCTTGGAGGAAGGAATGGCCACCCCCACTCCAGTATTCTTGCCCAGAGAATCCCATGAACAGAAAAGTCTGGCAGGCTGTAATCCACAGGGTCGCAGAGTTGGACACGACTGAGCAGCTAAGCACACACAAGAGCATACAGGTGAAGAAACGAATTTTTACTTCACCCTGGCATTTAGCAGTTGTGATTGAAGAGAGAATATGAGCACCTTCAAAATGTATGGGTTTGGCTCCTCCTCTTTGTAGAAATAACGATTTTTCAAATTGCGGTTCCATTCTTAGATTTATTTCCTGTGGTCCATTCATAAGTGCTTAAAACTTAATTATCAGGCTGAGTTGTTAAAATTGTCTTTCCTGGTTCATCCTTGTCCTTCATTTTCACTGTTTCTTCCCCTTACTTCTTTTTCATTGCTTTGGCTCTGGCCTCCAGTATTGATTTTGCAGATAAACACTGTTTATTTTGTATTTGCATCCCACCCTGAGAATGCACCCAGAAGCTTGGCCCATCTGCCCTTCCAGGCTTGGGAATAATAGCTTATTGACCTGTACACCCATCTTCAGGCAAAGTGCTAAGCCCATAGTAGGCTTTCTGCAAACATTCATTGATTGATTAAATGTTCATTAATTGAAAAAGAGTTTTACCCTATATAAAAGATTAAATGATTATTCATATTGTATGTACATCCAGAAAAACTTGAAGTTGTTTGTTTTTAAAAACTACCAAGAGGGGCAGGGTGCCATTATGATGGTGGAGGAAATGTGGGCTTTGGGGTCATTCTCTACTTCTTTCCTCTTCTGATGCTTACTGTCAGTTTACTTTCCTATGTAGTAGCATCCTTTGCTCTCTTGCCACCCCTATCTGGTCTAGAACTCATATTATCAACAGCGTTCAAATTCTCTCTAAAACAAAGAGTCAGTAGGCTTGTGGGGGGAATGGATGAGGCTGAGAGTTCTCTTAGGAGTAAGCTGGCTTATGGCTTGTTCTGTCTATTTGTGTGCCATATTGGTGTTTGTGTTTATATTTCCATCCAGGGAATAAAGTGGAGGCTCAGCTTACTCATTTTTGTAGAACTTTTAAAGCTGAATAAGTGTAAATACAGTCTTAAACAGTAATTAAATGTCTCTCCTTTGTTTAATAGGTTAAATCAAAACCTGGGATTTTTCTCAGGCTCAAAATTCTGAAACAGGTCTGCTGTGCCTGGACGGTGTGCCCTGGCCTAATGCTACTTCTGTCCCTGAAGGCTAATGCTTGTCTTCATGTTAGACTGTGGGTCAACAAGTTTCAGGCTTCCCAGGTGGCGCAGTGGTAAAAAATCTGCCTGCCATTGCTGGATACACAGGAGACTCAGGTTCGATCCCTGGGTTGGGAAAATCCTCTGGAGGAGGAAAGGCAACCTGCTGCACTATTCTTGCCTGGAAAATTCCATGAACAGAGGAGCCATGGGGTCACAATAGAGTTATACATGACCGAGTACGCATGCACAGATTTCAGATTAGGAGTTTGCTGTTTGTGAACCAGGTCTGTTCTTACATGTCTTTTTATACTAAGGAAAAGTAGTGGATATCAGATGACAGGTGTCCATTGGAAATGTGATATTCTCTGAATCTAAGGAACTTCACTTTAGAAAATACATGGCCACCAATTGAAAAGCCATGTATAAATTATTTATTGGATAAAATAAATAGAAGTTAGGGTGAGACTGGAGGAGAGGGAGTGACTAGCTGCAGAGTGCCCTTCACTTACTTCACACAGTGTTCCAGCCACCTTCCTGCCGGATAGGACCCCAGCTGTGGCTCAGAGGGAGCCTCTGCCCTCGGGGAGCTTACATTCTAGGGTGCTAGGCACTTCCTTGTGCCTTAAGGGCATGACGCCAGAGTTATCTGGATGATGGACTGATGATGGACTGGCCAAAGGTGTTTCCCCTCTTCGTCCTCTGCAGAGTTACCCCTCAAGCTGCAGGCATTGGGATTCCCAGATTTCGGGTACAGGGAACTCCTTGTCCAAAGCTTAAAGGAGCTCCACACCCTTCCCAGATCCCTAACAAGTTCTTGAGTCATTTTTAGGGTGAGTGTGTGTTGTGTGTTCATACACATACACTCATGCACTCACATGTGGATAGATTATGTCCATGAATCAACAGTGTCCACAGCTGCAGGCGAAGAAAAGATTCAGCCAGGTTAAGTATCTTGTCTGAGGTCACAGAGCAGGATTTGTTATTTTTACCCAGGTCCTTTGACTTCACATCTCGTGTCTGTAGAACAACTATTTATGAACAACTGCATAGAGCCTCAGTTTTTGCAAAGAATCTGTTGCGTGTACAGTTTGACTTATATTACCATTGAGCAAATGAAATTAGAACTCTGTAAAGGGCTTCCTTAGTGGCTCAAACGGTAAAGAATCCACCTATAGTACAGGAGACCCAAGTTCGATCTATGGGTCGGGAAGATCCCCTGGAGTAGGAAATGTCAACTCACTCTAGTATTCTTGCCTGGAAAGCTCCCTGGACAGAGGAGCCTGATGGGCTACAGTCCACAGGGTTGCATAGAGTTGGTCACAGCTGAGGTGACTTAGCATGCATGCACAGAATCCCGTAAATGCCTCAGGACAGTGAGGTGACATTTCTTCCTCGCTCTCCTGTTCCGCTCTGTGGAGCAGAGAACCAGTGCCCACAGAGATGGCATTTTCTGTACTGATACAAAGAGCAGTTCTACAGAGACCGCTTTTGGAAAAACAACCAGCCACCTTGCCCTTGATGGAGTGTGTGTGAGCAAGATAGTTAACGAAGCTTGCTGTTCATTAAAACCTGGTTTTAGCCTAGCTATTTTGAGAAGAGGATTAAACCTGAATGTGCATGGGAATCTTATAAAATGAGGATTCTGGTTCAGGAAGGCCTGAGATGCTGCATTTTTAACCAGCTTCCCAATGCTGCTGGTGCAGTTCCAAGGACCCCTGTTTGAGTAGCAAGAGCCTGTCTTTGTGATGACGGTGAGCTCCCAGCTGCCAGGTTTTGTGTCTTCAGAGGCAACCTCACATACTTGGCATTTGAAACTTGCTGAAGAAGCTCATTGGTCAAGAAGGTGGTGTTTCCACGCAGAGAGATATTATCAAGGGCCTGCCTTTACCCATTGTTGGCAGGACTTTCAGCTTTGAGGTGGAGCTTGATCTTTAGATGGTAAGGTGCTGGAAGAATTTTTTCTTTTCTTATGACTTAAAAAGTTCTTGGTGAATGCCAGACAGCCCAAGAAATCCATCACTGAAAGAGAAGTAGGAAGTCCCAGCACTTTGTGTATAATGTCTGTCAGCTGGCATTCTGCACCTTGCAGGCAAATCAGCCAGTCCCCTATGGAAAGCCAGCCGCCCCGGGAGCAAGCACACTCAGCCCTAGAAGAAATCACAGGAAGTAATTAAACCGAGAAGGTCAGAGAAAGAGGAAGTGGTTGTGTTGTTTCTGATGCGAATAGCATTGTTGTTGGTGGGGATCAAGATGATGATGTTTAAGTCTTCTGGAATGTGACTGCTTGGGGACTTGATTGTATTTAAATTGCAGCCCTTTTAGTTTATTCTTTTAGACAGCAATCTAGTTAGGAAATGAATTGGTCTTAGGTCTTATCAGGAATCCCCACGTGCCTAAACAGAAGTCTTAGGCAGCGAGTTGCTTATAGCTTAGCAAATTGCACTTAAATAAAATGAATGTCAAGTCTATTAGAGGTTAATTTTAGGTGTCTGGAGTTCTCCCTAATTCTCCTGATTAAACACTTTAACATAATAGTTTCCTTAATTGGAATAATGGTAGAATATTAGTATGCATATTAAACCATTTACCCAAATTTGAATAGGGTTAAAATGCAAATTATCCATCACTTGTCAGCGCTTACTCTTTAGAGATAATTCCTGGGGAGAAACTGAAAGTGGCTTTCTACCTGAGGCAGCTTTGCCGGAAAAGCCAAGAATAGACCGGAGGACTAGAGTAAGACCCTTCTCCCCCAAAAAAGAAGTGCTGGAAATACCACCGCCTTTGATAGTAGTAAGTACAACAAGAAGGTAGATGGAACGAGAAATCTGAAGGGAGCTGACTGTGGACCCTCTCTGGTGGTATCTTCATTGGCCCATTGGTATATTTCAGAGGAAGATGATAAGAGACTTAAGGTCCTTCCCCAGCATTAAGGGGCTTCCCTGGTGGCTCAGATGGTAAATAATCTGCCTGCTGTGCAGGAGATCTGGGTTTGATCCCTGGGTCAGGAAGATCCCCTGGAGAAGGGAGTGGCAACCCACTACAGTATTCTTGCCTGGAGAATCCCATGGACAGAGGAGCCTGGCAGTCTCCAGCCCATGGGATCGCAGAGTTGGACATGACTGAGTGACTAACATGCACACCCAGCATTTAGGTATCCACCTCTGAAGTCTTGAACCACTGCCTCTACCCAGCAGTTGCCCAAGTGGCTGGGGACCCATAAGCACTTCAAGTGTTGTTTGTGAAGCAAATATGTATATATCATCACCCACATACGTGTATTACTCTTTCAGTGTATGCTTTTGCATTTATAAAATAATAAAATATAACCTCAATAAAATACTACTGAATTCATGGTGGATGTTTGTCATATTTTTCTCAACTCACAGTTATTAAAAAATACGGCTATAATCTCTGGGGGAAGAGGGCTGGTCCCTGAATTTTTCTCCCTTTGCATACTTACACTTAATTGGGAATCATTGCTGTGACCCTCATTCTGTATGTAAGGACATGAGTGTGGTCATTCACGGGGCTGCCCAGGTGGCTCAGTGGTAAAGAATCTGCCTGCCAAGCAGAAGACCTGGGTCCGATCCCTGGGTTGGGAAGATCCCCTAGAGAAGAAAAAGACTACCTACTCCAGTATTCTTGACTGGAGAATTCCATGGACATTCACGTGGGATGCATATGCAGAGGGTGTGTTTATACTCCTGGCGGATTGAGGCCTGGGTGGAAGGTCTGAAGGAAAGCAGAGGGCGTTAGTTGGAGGTGGGCGGGGGGAGTTGATAATGAGTCTCTTCCCCCACAGAGACTTGGTACAAAGTTGGGTCTTCTCATAAGGAGGAGGGCCTGGGGGAGCTTGTCTTCTGTCTTCCAGCTTTCCCCTCTTTCCCCTCTTGCATTTTTCGAACACCCGTGTTGTGCAGCACACAGCTCTGTATTGTGAGAAAAAAGGATACACGCCACAGGAGAGCAGAGCAGGTGGGGAGCAGTTTGCCTTGTGCAGCAAGTTCTGGGAGCTGGGAAACTTCGGTCCCCTTCACTTCTTTGCCACCAATGTGCCCAAGATGTCAGGGGGTCTCTCCGGACTTGGCTTTCCCGTCTCTAAAATAAAGGGATTGAATAGTAATAATACTGAAGAACTCCTGCAGTTCCAGTACTGTAAGGAGAGGTTTTTTTTTTAAAGCTGATTTTATTTATTTGGTTTTGGTTGTGCTGGGTCTTCGTTGCTGCTTTTCTCTAGTTGTGGCGGTCGGGGGCTACTCTCTCGTTGCGGTGCGTGGGGTTCTTGTGGTGGCTTCTCTTGCTGTGGAACATAGGGTCCAGGGCGCAGGGGCTCAGTAGTTGCAGCTCCTGGGCTCTAGAGCACAGGCTCAGTAATTGTGGCGCATTCGGGGGATTCTTTACCACTGAGCCACCAAGGAAGCCCCAGAACTCCTGTTTTAAGGAAACTTTTATAAGTATAATATTCTTTTTAAAAATAGAGATAAATGCAAAGAAGTTAAAGTACCTCTTGCTACGCTAGCCAAGGGGGGCGTTCACTTTCATCCAGGTGAGTCTTGAGTTTTAGCAGACTCCGGTAAGGATGGTGGTGGTGATAGTTGGGGAGGGGGCAGGTGGGGCAGGTCAGGCAGGTTGAAGAGGAGGCATCCGGCGTCCAAAGGTTTCTTCCACAGAAATCCCACCCCTGGTATATGCTGGGGGAACTCGGAGAAAGAGCTGGTCCAGGTAGGTGAGGCTAAATTTTAGGTTTATTGCATGCCAGGCTATCAAAATCCATCTTTGAGCTTTCGTTCTTTAGGTGGAATGGTGCTGTTTAAAGTTCTGAATCAAAGAAATGATAAAGTGATTTACTGTCGGTAAATTCCAATTAGTTGGAGGCTACGGGCTAGGCTGGAGTCAGAGAGGCCTCTAAGAGCTGTTACCCCACCGGATCTGGGCAGGGCTTTCCTTCTGGCTGTAATGAATTGCAGCAGGCACTGCCCTAGGAATCTTTGTTCCGAAGAGGTGGTTATGTTTATTGGAAGATAGGGAAGCTGTGAAATTCAAACCAAAGTTAACCAACCTACTTTGTAGATCAAACTTTCAGGCTAGTAAGAAACCAAGTGAGGTTTTGGGTTTTTCTTTTTTGTTGTTGTTTTTACTACTTCTTGCATTTTTACTATTTTTTTTTAGTATAGTGTAAAATTTTTTTTTTTAGTATTGTTCCTCCTGCAGGAACACAGCATTGCCCAGTTGAAATTGCCCTTGTGAAGTGGAGACTACATTGCCCTTTCACAGTAAAGTAAAGTGGTTGCAACTCGACCATAAAATTGTAGAGCTGGAGGACAGCTTAGGAAAATGCCAGCTCCCTTCTTGCAATCCAGAGAGGCTGAGGGATGCACCCCAGGTCACACAGCTAGTTGGTTCCTTGGGATATGTAGGCAAGCAGATGTCATCTGCCCTTGGCTCCAGTCCTGTTTTGGGTGTTGTGTCAGACATTCATGACACTTGTTACCCTGAAACATTGAACTCTCTGGACACCAGAAAAAGATGATGGAAACTTGTTCAGTTTAAATAAACGTAGCCCATGTTGCTCAGGAACCATCAACATTGAACAGAGTGCCAGCCTCAATCAGCCCCTGAACACGTGGAGAATAGATGAGCTGCCAGACACTGTTCCTGTGTGGTTTACCTTCGGGTGGTAGGGGGTCCCATATGTGTGTTTCAAGAACAGGAGGGTAGGGAGTGGAGGCACAGGAGTGTTTCATTCAGCTCTCCATCCTGGGGTAGAAAAGATGAGGCCTTTGATGAGACGTTGAAATACACGTGACCAAGGTTTTTGCACCTGGGCACTAGCAAAAATGTCTGAAACTTCACTGATGCTTGTCCTTCCTCCCCAGCTCCAGGGACTTCTCTCCTCCCCATGTGTTTGCTTTGAGGTTAACTGCCAAGGCGATGTGGTCATAGACAGCAGGAAGTAATATTTTATATGCAGGTCTCAGGGGTGGGGGTGGGGGGTTGGTGGATACCAGCATGGGAAGGGTGCCAGTTTTGGCTCACTAGGGTAAGAACTCCGAACATTTCTAAACCAACAGGTGCCTGTTACAGTAAAGAGAGGGAGGGAAGAGTTGAC
This sequence comes from Redunca redunca, assembly GCA_006410935.1. Taxonomy (NCBI): domain Eukaryota; kingdom Metazoa; phylum Chordata; class Mammalia; order Artiodactyla; family Bovidae; genus Redunca; species Redunca redunca. Next base: position 19,493 of record SJYQ01017304.1, on the reverse strand, counting down.
GAGCTAGTCATATAATGAGTATTTTTAATGGTAGCATGTTTATTTTAATTTTTGTAAGGCCGCTGCCCCACAGGTTAACTCTGATAAAATTGGGATTATCCTCTTTACCGAATGAGATAGCTACTAAGTGTTATGACCGTGTAGAAACCTAGGCTTGAGGAAGAATAAAAATCTCCAAACCAAGACACACTCTCCCCAAGAGCGCACAGTCAAGCACACGTGCTGGGAAGCACGTGCCGCCTTGCCATGGGGAGACGATCCATTGCCCAGCCCTGCTTTGGAACTGTAGTTCTCAGGCAGGGCTCCTCTTGGATAACAAGATTCATACTGCTTGTGTCAGATGGATAACGTGTACTTAAAAAAAATTCCTTCTCTTGGTATTCTTCACCCTCCCCCTTTAGTCTCCATCAGCTGGGCATCCGTCTTATTCATAGAGTAAAGGATCCCTTGTGAGACCAAAGATTGCTTTGTGGGGTTTCGGTTCCACGTCCCAGTGCTTTTGGATCATCCGAACCATCTGGGCAGTTTGCTTATAAATAATTTGCCCACAGACCCCTCCTTCCACAATCCTCTTGTTCCACGTGGAACAGTGCAACAGTGACCAGGAGAATAGACCACTGTGGTCCAGTCCACCCATGCCTGCAACCTGAACCAGAACTCCTCCCCAGACTGTCCTAACAAGGGCAGTTTATCAGTTTTAACAAGGGGCCGCAGGAGGAACATATCCAGGTTGGTTTGGCATGCTTTCTAGGACACAACATCTGTCTGTCTTGCCACTTTGACCTTTCTCCTCCCTAGACCAACTGAATTAGAATTTCACCCTCACACCCTGTGTCGGTATTCCAAAAAAATCTAGATTATACTGTGTCTTAGACTAATCAAGATGGCTATGACCAACCAAGATGGCAACACCCAAGCCTTCCTCTTTTGAAAGATCCCCTAGGATGATGGTGTTAACCAGACTTTATTGTGATGATCATTTTTTAGGTATATACAAATAGCAAATCATGTTGTACACCTGAAACTAATATAATGTTAAATGTCAGTTGTAGCTAAATAAAAAGTTCCCGTATCACTGCCCCTGAGTCATTTACCTGAGTCATCTGTCATACAGAAGGGAATTCAAGTCACACACATCCTTATCAGGGGAGGGGACCATTGCTGTTTTCCTTCCCACTCTTTTCTTCATGATTCCATCTCATTCACGCTAGTAAATCATCTCTTAGGGAGGAAGATACCAAATTGATATTACATGTAAAGTGAAACCATAAGAGACAATGCAAAATAAATTCTAATTGTTGATTCACGAGGCCGTGTTTTTTTAACGAAGAATGCTCGAAAGCACACCGAAAAATCACCTACAGCTGTCCAAAGTTACGACTGTTTTTTATTAACTTTTTAAAAAGTTTGACTGAAACTTTAAAAGCCCTAATAATTTTTTTCAGAAGTTTTCCTTAGTGATGTAATACAGATGCCTTTAGGATATGAATTTAGCTATTTTAATTAAGTAGTAAATACAGGAGTGTTTTTTTATTTTGTCTTTTGGGGGGGCGGGTAGAATGGGGCCAGTTATTTTACAGGAAACGAGAATAGTTCTTGAATTTGATTTTTGACAAACCTTTTGTTTTTATGAGACCAGCATCGGTTTGAATTTAAAGGAAAACAGATAGAGAATCATATGCTTTACCTAGAACTGAAAAATACATTGACTTAAAACAGATGTCGCTAACAAAATTGATGCCAGGTATTAAGATTGTAGCTTGTCATCTGGAACTGTGGCACTGGATGCAAATGTGGGAGAGGCTGAAAAAGTGTTTTAATATCTTGGGAGAAAATATGAAGGGCGCTCTTAGAAATGGGATAGGGTCTTGCACAACAGTGTGAACATATGTACTTAAAAATACACTTAAAAATGGGTCCAATGGTAAATTTTATGTTGTGCATATTTTGCTACCACTAAAACAGGTTATTATTATTTTTTTTAATGGGACCAAGTCAACTAATGACTTCATAAGAAATCTCAAAGACTTCTTTCTGGAAAAAATGGCCATCTGAGCACAACTGCGTGGGCCAGAAGGCCTCAGACATCAAATCAATTTCACATCCTTACCTGTAGGCTTCTAGCTCCTATCAATCTGTGCCTAGTCCCCTAGGCTCCCCTCTTCTGCCCCCCCCTACCCCCCCACCATAAAAAAAAGCTCCTCTCAAGAAGTTGGAGGCAAGATAGACTTTGAGATGAGGCCAACGGTGCCAAAGTTTGTGTATCACCTAAAGGTTCTTGCAGTGAGTGTATCTCTTCCTAAACTAATGAGTCTTGAGAAAGGGTTGGAACCTCCCAGAAAGCTTTGAAGGTCCAGACAGCCTTGCAGGAGAGCTCACAGCAGAGCTGGCCTTGGGTGCAAGTGCTGTGGGTGTCCTTCCCAGGCAGGAGAGCAGGGTCAAGGGGAGGCTGGCACAGTAGTGACCAGGGAAGCGTCCATGGGCGAGCACTTAAGGTCCAAAGCAGTGGTGACAACCATGTGGGACGACAGCACAAAAGAAGTGTAAAGACCCAGAGGCATGTCAGCCCTTCTGCCTCTCCTCTGTTTGGAAACGAGAGGAGTCAAAACCTGGCACATGGAATTCATAATCACTTAATTTAAACAAACGCAGGAGAACGAATGTGTGCTGAGGCCATACCGATGAGAAAAACAACTCGCCCTTTGAACATGTTAGGCTCTTGTTTATGTAAGACTTGCTGTTTTCCTCTTTAAGTCGTTTTGCTAGTAGCCCATTGGTGGAAACTGGGTCCTTAGAGGTTCTGAAATGGCATACGCCTTGAGTGGGAATATTAGCAACTTCTGTAACTTTGGTGAATTTTGCAATAAAAATACCAAATCTGTTTTACTTGCAGTTCCTCACTTTGGTTGTTGGAAATCTATAGTCCTTTATGAACTGTTTGTAGATTTGACACTTTCTGGCCTTGGGAATACTCGAGTCACCACGTTTGACACTTAATTTGGCACTCTCCATGTTGAGTAGGAAAAAAGCAAATGCTGTCATGAACTACTTTGATAAGCTTTGGGGTTACTCGTGATTGAGGGCATATTTGCTCATGTGAGAGCACTCCACCCTCAACCCCCACCCTACCCCGGGGATGGTAACGCAGGGTCTGTGAAGATCTAGTAAGTGCAGGGCTGGTAAGTAGGTGCTGTTCTGCTGCCCCAGATGGCCTTTCTCCCTCTGCCCAGATAACTTCCAAGATAAGGGGCCCTCGTGCCAGGTGACTTGGGTACGTGGCCCTGATCGTCAGCGAGCCCATCTAGGGAACTACTGTCCTCTGTGGCCACGACAGCCGGCTCTCTGCTCTTCTGATCTACCTGCTGATACACGAGGAGAGCTGCTGCTGCCCCCACACCGTCCCAGTCTCCTTATCACTGTTCACGTCCAGCCGTGTGTCTTATAAAACGGGGGTCCAGAACTGGAGGTGTTTCTCCACCTGCCTCAGGCTTGTGAATGCTGTGGATGTTGACGTCACCCTGACATGGGGGCTGTGGTCAGTGTAGAGAGATTGGGCTGTATGTGTGGAAAATGTGGCTGCCTGTGCTGAACGTGCACCCTTGACTTTGTGGGTGGGTTTCAGCTGCTCTGGGGGAGCTGATCTCTGCCCCATTCAGAGGCATAAAAAAGGCTCTCCTGGTGCCAGCCTGAGAACTTGCTGGGGTCAGTTATTGCTCTTGGATAATGGGCAGGGGGAGAAAGGGAGTTCCCTCCTGCTTCAGAAGATCCCTCCACTCCTGAATGAAGGACTCTGATCTTCTGTGTTCCCCAGCTGGTATTCTTTAGTGGGAATGAGGAAGAACAGGTGAGAAGGTGAGTAAACTGCTTATAGCACCAAAATCGTAGTTTTTCAAAGCTGGTCCTGGGCCATCTACTCAGAGTCGGTAGTCTGGAGAGCTTGTTAGAATACAGATGTCAGCAGGCCACCCAGACCTCCTGGATCAGCCTCTTTGGGCATGTGGCCCAGAGAATCTGTATTTTTGAAAAGCTCCCCAAGTGAATCTTCTGCCTGCAAGCCAGAGTTTGAGATCTATTCCCTAAATTGTAATTACATCCTGAATGTTCGTTTTCTGAAACATCCAACTACGGAGTACTCAGGAATCTTAAAGGCCACCTTTGTGCCTTACTCCAGCCACCCAGTGCTTTTAATAGTTCCTGAGTGTGTGTTTATACAATCTGCATTTTATGAAGTCCATAAAGACATATTTACTCAACAAGTCACCAGCGCTCCAAAGGTCAGCTTCCCTCGATTTGTATGAAAGGCTCTTAACTCCAAAGTCAATTAACACCAAGATGGAAGCCAATTAAGACAAGGAAGTGAGTTGTTTAGGCCAACACTCCATCCCTAACTTTTGTCCCCTGTTGTAATTTAGTTTTACAAGTTCCTTCAGGCCAGTTAACTTTGCTTAGCTTATGCCTGTGTGGCCCGGTCCAGTGCACAGGTAAAGTGCCATTTGACAGGTCGTCATGTGAGAGTGCTGTTTGAAAGCACGTAATTAAAGTAACGATTAAATGATGCCGTGTCAGCACTTGGGCAACTGACCAAATCAGCCTACCTGCTTCCACGCTGCTGGGGTACCCTAGGAATGCTGGGGAAGGAGGGCAGGGAGACCCAGTCTCCCTCCGTGTGGCTTGTAGAGCCTGCTGTTGGGTGGCTTTTGTGCCACAGCGTTAACCTAGAAATGCTGGGGAATGAAGGCAGGGAGACCCAGTCTCCCTCCGTGTGGCTGGCTTGTAGAGCCTACTGTTGGGTGAGTCTTGCCTGGGCCCAGAGCTGAGTCATTCCTCGGAGACTTGCTGGAGGATTAAGTGAGATAACGTGGGTTGCGTGCTCAGCACAGTGCCTGGTACGTAGAGTGCAAGCAGTTGAAAAAAAGGCTATCTGCTACAGCTGATGTTGATGGTTATAACATAAAAATGGAAAACCCTGAGAGAACGATCACTTCAGGTTAGCAGTTGCAATAGGTCAGGAACTTCAGTGGATAGGTGTTCCACACTGAAGGCAGCCAGAGCAGGCAGCCTCTGGACCCCATCCAGATGCCAGCCAGCCAGGTGCACTGCCCTGAGACCCACTCCCCCAGGGAAAGGTATGGGCCATAGCTCCTTCTGATTTTTACATAGATCCAGTGCCTGACACCTTTTCCCTACCTTCCCATCTATGAAATTCTCATCCTTAGGAGCAAAAAACTAGGTCTCCTTTTGATATGATTTGAGAACCATTTTCATCTATTGAGGTCAAGAACCAAGATGGTGAGTACAAATAATGATAAAAGGGAGACTACCCGAGCACTGGATGAGAGGGGAGGTTGGGGGAGAACAGATAGATGTATGTATATGTGTGGCTGAGCCCCTTTGCTGTTCACCTGAAGCTATCACAACATTATTTAATCGGCTCTACCCCAAAACAAAATAAAAAAAGTTGAAAATTAAGTTAAATTTTAAAAGGGAGACTGCCTGAGAAGGAGGTGTGACCAAATGCCACGACAACGTTGGAGATCCTGGCGCTGCAGGGACGAGGGACAGCCCTATCTAGGCTGTTTGCAGATTCTTTGACATCTGTATGTGAATTTATACTTTTCTTTTTCTTTGCATTAAAAATTATTCTTGGAAGTCTTCATCAGGAAACAGTTTTTATTACTAGAGGTGAGACTTCTTTATTGCTAGAGGTGAGACTAGAGGTGGATTTATTTTTTTTATATTTTTTTAATATTTTTGTTTATATATTTGATTGCGCCAGGTCTCAGTTGCAAGTGGGACCTTTAGTTGCGGCATCCGAACTCTTAGTTGCAGCCTGCGGGATCTAGTTTCCTAACCAGGGATTGTACTCAGGCCCTCTGCCTTGGGAACACAGACTCTTAGCCACTGGACCACCGCAGAGTCTCTGTTCTTTTTAAAATAGTGTACAACGTGTAAATTACTAAAGAGCTGCATTACTGTAGGAAAGCAGGGAGGCAGTAGGACTTCTTAGTAAAGACTGGAGGATTTAGACAAGTGCTGTCCAATGCAAATACCACAGGAACTGCATAAGCGACATTAAATGGTCTGGGAGCAGTGTGTTTTAAAAAAAAAATAGGTGAGATTAATTTTAATATATTTTATTTATTTAACTCAACCTATCTAAATAGTTGTTTCAATGTGTATGTAATCAATAAAAATTGTTATTGAGATATTTTGCATTTTGGGTACAACACCTTCGAAAGGCAGTGTATATTTTACACTTGTAGAGCATGTCGTTTGAACCAGCTGTATTTCAGGTGTTCAGTAGCCCCAGGGGCCTCCTTGTATCAGCACCCTTCTAGACTAAGGCAGTGGCACCCCACTCCAGTACTCTTGCCTGGAAAATCCCATGGACAGAGGAGCCTGGTAGGCTACAGTCCATGGGGTTGCGAAGAGTCGGACACGACTGAAGTGACTTAGCTGCAGCAGACTAAGGCAGGCCTGATGTCACCTCCTCTCTGTTACTTATTAGCCATGTGACCAGGGGTAAATCACCTGAACCATTCAAAACCTCAAGTAAAAGAGAAACCATAATATCTACTTTCCTAGGCTGTTGTAAGTATTAAGTCAGATGATGTATGTTCCTAAAAGTAAGAGTCCACGAAGAGGTGCTCTGTAATTGGCATCTATGATTTTGCGTGGTGGTGGTTTTTTAGGCACTCAGTCGTGTGTGATTCTTGTGACTCCATGGACTATATATAGCCTGCCAGGCTCCTCTGTCCGTGGGATTTCCCAGGCAAGAATACTGAAGTGGCTTGCCACTTCCTTCCCCAGGGGATCTTCCCGACCCGGGGATTAAACTTGAGTCTCCTGCTGTTCTGTAGGGTATGGATTAAAGGATGAGGATTATGATGAAATCCAGCATCGGGGCAATATTTATAGGCTGAAGGAAAACTCCAGAAAACCTGACAGATTCCTGGGACTGGAGACTGGGATTTTGTACACAAAAGCCTTAGAAGGGGACTTTGGGGCTGGCTGAGCAATTTGCCTGCAGCTCTACCACCAGTTCACTTCCTAGGTGGTTCAGTGGTAAACAGTCTGCCTGCCAGTGGTGGAGATTCAGGTTCAATCTCTGGGTCGGGAAGATCCCCTGGAGGAGGTCATGGCAACCCACTCCCATATTCTTGCCTGGAGAATCCTTTGGATAGAAGAGCCTGGCTGGCTCAGTCATAGGGTCGCAAAGAGTCAGACATGACTGAAGCGATTCAGCACACGTGCACACATACCTTTTATGGGCTTCCTTGGTGGCATTAGTGGAACCCTGCCTGCCAGTGCAGGAGACATAAGAGATATGGGTTCGACCCCTGGGTCAGGAAAAATCCCCTGGAGGAGGACATGGCAACCCACTGCAGTATTCTTGTCTGGAGAATCCCATGGACAGAGGAATGTGGCAGGGTTGCAGTCCATAGGGTTGCAAAGAGTCAGACACGATTGAAGCGACTGAACACACGTACTCAAGGTGTAAACAGAAGGGACAGATCATGCCCGTCTGGTAAACAGCCCCAGCGAGACAGAAGAAGGGACCCAAGTGAATGTGCATGGGGGATCTAGTGCCCCTCACCCATTTGGTTTATTGATTACCAAGATTCTAGACTTTGCCAAGGATTTGTGATGGTGCAAGTTACCCTAAGGGACTCTGAGAAAGAAGTAGGAAAGGGGAGGAACAGAAGCCTGGCCTGGGGTGATGGCATGCTGGGGAGTTACCCTCCACACGTGGGCTATGTCATAACGTTCTGATAACATTCTTTTTTTTTTTTTCCTGCCCTTTTAGTCCTCTGCTTCCTCACCCAGCTTTTGATATTTTTATTGTTCATTCTGGAGGGTAAAATTATGACCAGGGCGTCACACTGTTTTGTGTTAGTAGTAGTATTTTAAGACACTGCCAAGAGCCAAAGGGAGACTTGTTCTAGAACTGGAGTTCTGGGGAGTTACCTGTGCTCCCCAGGTGAAGCTTGAGCCGATACGGTGTCTTCACAGGTAAAAGGACAGCAGGATCCAAATTCAAGTTGATCTTTTGATTTAAGCAGAACAGACACCAACATCTAGATTTGCAGAGCACGTGCGTTCAGGTGTATGTGACAGTCTTGTGTACTGCAGGACTCAGCATGGAGACTTCCCTGGCTGGTGGCCCCATGCTTAAGACAGTGCTTCCAATGCAGCAGGCACGGGTTCGATCCCTGGTCAGAGAACTAAGATCCCACATGCCATGCTGCATGGCCAAAAAGTCTTAAAAAAAAAAGATTCAGCATAAAATTACTTGAAATAAGCAGCATCCCTTTGCTCAACCTGGATCAGAGAGAAGCTTTGTGTGCCGTGCACCCACCTCTTTGATTTTACTAGCTTTTCTCCTGCAGCTGTGGCCACACAGCTTCAGGGTCAATCAAACCCCCTCTTGCTGAATCTTTACTTGACAAGGAGAATTTAAATGTCTCTAAAGATTGTCATTTGATGGGTTTTCACTGCATGTGATGTTTCCCTTGAATTCAGGCATATATGTTAATTGCCCACCTCCCCACCACACAGACTCAAGCGTGCTGGCACACACACTGAGGGGGGGCCATTTGTTGTTAAGAAGTTATTGTGATTTGGGAGTTTTTCATTGTTAACATTAGCTGTCAGGTCAGAGACTGCATTGTGGGACAGTTAGCCATGAATTAAGTTGCTGAATGCCCCATTTGAGAAAGAGATTCAACTTTCCACTGCCCCAGGTAGTGTCCAGTGACTTGGAGCAGAAGCCTGCTTGAGCGGTGGGCGGGCGAGTGGCTGGTGGCAGGCCCTGCCTCACTCAGGTCTGAGTGCAGAATGGTGGATCTTATCTCTAAGGAAGTGGCGGCTCCCTTTATCTGGCCATTCTAGTGGAACAGGTTTGCTCCCAGCAAAGGAGAACTTGATGTTAACTATTTCTGACCTGTCACACCTGCAGCCCGGAGGGCTGGTTTGTCAAGCAGAAGGAAAGGGAAATAAAAACACACCCTGAAGTCTGTGTTGCCACCTGCCCCTGACCTCAATAGAAAAGACCCGTCCCCAGAGATTAAAAAGTCAGGACATTTCAGGTGTGGTGCATAGAGGGTGTAGTGGTAGACTTGGTTTCCACGACCACTTAGCCCGTCCCATTGTCACTGCCTCTCTAAAAGCTCCTTGACATCTTTGAGACGAGAATGGGTGCACAGATAAAAATGTGGTTTCCACTTTGCAAAACTAGGCTCTTCGATTTAGGGGAGGAGGAGGGGGTGGACACTGGTGTTGCTTTCTGCATTTTGAACATTTTGATTAAATATTCTTGACTGCCTCGGAGAGTGAATTCTAAGGAGGTTGAAGGACTGCAAAGTGTGTGGGTGGAGCTTTGGGTGAGCAGGATTAGGAAGCCTACTTTCTCATGTTTTCTCTGTGGGGCGCAAGCTGAGGGATTTACTGCCTCTGGGATGGTGTTTGTGGCTCCGGGCGTTTTGCCTGGGCTCTGAAGGGCAGGCGTCCACCTCTGGGCTGTTGCTCTTCCAACCTCGGGGTAGCATCAGGAGCTCCAAAGAGTGTCCATCAACAACATCTAGGCTGGAAGTACCATTTAACAGATGGGGACACTAAGGCTCCTAGGAAGTGGAGCCCAGGTGACACAGTGGGATAGCTGGGAAGTCTGGGCGGCTTGGTGGCTTTCTGTCCCCACGGGGATCATCCAAATGAGTGCCAGGAAGAAAGGGTGTGTGTGTATTTGGGGAGTTGCTGCCCATTGTAGGGGTCAGCTTGCAGAATTAGTTTTGAAGCACAAAAAGCCCCTGCAGGAAAGTGAGGACGGTCCCTGGGCAAAGAGGTCTTCCCAGACAGGAGGGATCTGGGTAGGAGGAGGAGGGCCAATGAGTGTGAGGACTTGTGGAGGAGCTCAGATGTAGCTGCTTAAATTAGTTCAAAGTGAGAAATGTAATTACTATACTTGCTCAAACCAAATGTCTGAACATTGTTATAAAACGAGGTGTAATCACAGAAAAGAGGATTGCTCCCAGCATTCCTCCCACAAAATCGCCTTTGTGTTCAGCAGAGCCCAACGGGTGCTGATTAATCTTCTGGGGGTGTTGAAGGCCCATTAAGTTCAGGTGTGTGTATTGGACTTAATTGGGTGGGGGAGTTTTCATCCTGCTCCTTTGGACAATCATTCACAGTTACTTTGCATTTGTAACGAATTCATGATGAAGGAAAAAAAAGAATCATTTTTTAACATTTTAGCTCGGAATACTTTTGAGTCAGAATAAAAGAACTAAGCAAGAAGGAAAATGGGAATTTACAGCCCTGGCCCTTGTTAACTGCTATTTTAGTGATAAAAGGAAAGATGAGAAAGATATTTCAGTAACTCCCTGAGAAACAGCTTTCTCTATCAATATTTTTATGTCAATTCTGTACTTTCCTCCACCGAACTGAGACGTGCTGTAAGAAGGCAGTTTGAGTCCTGATTCGGCCATTTGTTAGTCAGGTGACCTAGAGCAGTTACATAAACTCTGAGCCTTAATTTTCTCTTCTGGAAAGTGGGCTGGTGGAGGTACAGTTAAATATCAATAGAACACCTGGCACGGAAGAAAATGCGTATGCGTGGTAAACGTCAGCAAGCTGCCATTGTCATCCCCATCGTTTCTAATCATATTTATAACATTGTATAAATACTGCAGCAAAGATGGGAGGGAAATGGGGAAAGAAACCAAGAAAGGTTTCCAGGCCAGTTGTTGGGGAGGGAAGGAGAGATTTGTTTGGCAGAAGGAAAAGTCTGATCTCCAAGTTGGGGACCTGTACGTGGGATGACTATCATGCCTGCATTTGCAAGAAACCAATGCTGAAGCTGAAACTCCAATACTTTGACCATCTCATGCAAAGAGTTGACTCATTGGAAAAGTCTCTGATGCTGAGAGGGATTGGGGGCAGGAGGAGAAGGGGACGACAGAGGATGAGATGGCTGGATGGCATCGCCAACTTGATGGACATGAGTTTGAGTGAACTCTGGGAGTTGGTGATGGATAGGGAGGCCTGGCATGCTGCTATTCTTGGGGTCGCAAAGAGTCGGGCACAACTAAGCAACTGAACTGAATGTGCAGTTTCGTAGACCTACACTTGCACTCTTTGCTGCTCAGTGGCTTCTCTTAGATTTTGTGTCCCAGACTTGTGTGTGTGTTGGAGGGGATTGTTGACTCTCCAACTCCAGAGGCCCCAGGTCCACTCTATCTGTGTACCCTGGGGTTTAGTTCTAGGAAGGCAGCGGGCAGTTTGCCTATTTTGTTTGTTGCTGCATTTAGTGCCTGGTTAAGCAAGATCTGCCAAATGAATGAATGAGATCCAGTAGGAATGAGCATCTAATGTTAAATTATATGTGCTCCTTGAGAAAAATCCCCAAGAAAACTGTCTTTACTGAGACTGTTCAGCTGTCCAATAAGAGACAAACTTTTAAAACAACTTGGTTTGGTTAAAGATATGTTGTATATACTTGTGCTTACTTAGTTCCCCTGTAATTCATTAATATATTTAATATATGTGGTTAACTTTGTGAGTATATGTGATTACAGCTTTTAACTTTATTTTACATGGTTGCCTGCCTACACACAATCCTTAGAACTCTTAAAGGAGAATATAATTAGCATGAATGTACCTTTTTTTTTTTCAAACTGACAATGCTGCTGCTTCTGGAATAAAGTGTTTAAATATCATATTCACCTAATTACTGTTTTGACCAGCATAGTGCGAGCAAGTGCCTTGAGGTCCAGGCCTTTTAGACCAGGGCTTGAAAGTGGGTGTGAGTCACCTGGTGGGGGTTCTTGTTGAGCTACAAGTTCCAATTCATCAGGCTGCAAGCCTGTATTTCTGATGTTGACTGGGGGATTTTGCAGAAACCAATGCCTAGGGCCAGTGATTTGTTTTGTAAGTGAATATTGAAGCACCTCTGTTTGAATATCAACAACTTTTTTTGCACATAATGTATTTATTTGAAACGTTGTGTATATCTTACTAAAGCGTTGTAATCATTCATTAGAGTGTGATAAGCAGTATAGCAGGCACCTCTGTGCAGGGAACAGAATATCTATTACAAGTATACTGTGTGCTTTCCCCCGGAAGAGCAGATTGTGCTTTCTGGCAGCTTTTTTTTTTTGAGTCCTGTGGGTATTACTTCCTTTAGAATATGTTCTTTTATTTTACCTGATAGCGGACAAGGTGAATCTTTGTCCTTGTAGAAAGGACAAAGGAGGGCTCTTGTAGAAATGAGAAATTTCGTAATGTGTCACTTTTGAAAATTTTACAGTATTATACTTGCATTTATAATACACACAAGGCTGGAACAAAAATCTAATGGCGCAAAATGTGAATGATAACAATCATAAGTTGTATAATAAACCCTTGATCAGTTTTAAGCTCTAACAGCTTTGCACGGTGATGTTAATTGTATCACTCTCTCACATCATATTGATACATCTCCGATCAATAACGTTCCTGTAGCAAAAGACATATATAATGTCTCCAGTCAATGATGTGTTAAGTTTTCTTGATACTGCTGCAGGCTGCTCTTTGGACCAAATTTTGAGTAGCCAGGCTCCTCTATCCATGAAAATTTCTAGGCAAGAATATTGGAGTGAGTATTCCCTTCTTGCAGGGATCTTCCTGACCCAGGAATGGAACCTGGGTCTCCTGCATTTCAGGGAGATTCCTTAAGCTACCAGGGAAGCCCCCTCCCATACTTTATCCTTTCTGGAAATAGTTGTTTTCTTCGGAGGGCCATTGTTTGGTTTGTACAGGACAAACAGTACTGCCAAGTATAAGCTGCTTTTTGAAACTTGGACGTTTCAGGATTCACTGTGGACCTTGAGTGAAGTCTGACGCTTTATATTTGTCTTCTGGGGATGTATTTGGGATTTTGGATGTAAATCAAATGCTAGTTGGTTCAGTGTTGGTTAAAAATAAGGATTGTGCCAATAAATTCTTTGGCAGAGGTATAAAATGCCCCAAACATGGTAGATTCATTTCTGTTTCTCAGTTTGACCAAACGTGCTCATCAGCAACTAATCCTTTTTTGGTTAATACTGGCGCAAACTTTCTGCCGTCTTGCAAAGTAAAAACCTTAATTATGATTTTTTTGCATATCTATACCTTGCCTGTTGATCTTAATAATTTCAGATGCAGCCACTTTGTGGAATTACATTGCTCTCATCCAGGCAGTCATATAGGTGTACACTTAACATCTACTTTGTCTTAAGATGCTGTGATTGCACAGTGAACTCTGATGGGAATTACTATGTGTTTATTACTCAGGCTTCATCTCCTTAGGTGCCGGAATGTGCGCTGCCCCCCCTCGCCCCCCAACCCGCCCCCAGGCCTGCCTGGGTGCCATCTCGTCTTTGGCTTTATGTACCATTCTGTGTACAGATGACTCAGGTTGATTCCTCCAGGCTGGCCATTCCCAGAGCTCCAGATTTGTGTCACTATCGCTACATGGATGTCTAAGATGCATCTAAATTTAAATGTCCAAAACAGACCTTCCAGTCTCCTAGAGCTGGGCAGCCCACTCACCCAGTTCTCCCTGTCACTGACAAATGACACACCATTCACTCAGCAGTCTAACTTTAAATCTGGGTAGGAGGTACCACTGTCTATTGATCTATATGTTCATGGTCATTCTGCCTGTACATGCGCAGGAACCACGTTGTCTTTTCTCTAGTGTATACTAGTGTCACCTAGAAAGTACCCGAATTTCAGTACAGTAGAATCTTAAGTAGTTGTTAAATTAATGAATGACTTTATCTTGAATGCAAAAAACTTAGCGTTCTGCCAACAGTTGGTATTTATTCATGACTATTTGGGCAAAAAGTAAAATAACAAAAGGGAAAGTCACTCAGTCTGTCGGACTCTGTGACCCCATGGAATAGTCCATTGACTTCTCCAGACCTGAATACTGGAGTGGGTAGCCATTCCCTTCTCCAGGGTATCTTCCCAACCCAGGGATCAAACCCAGGTTTCCCGCATTGCAGGCAGATTCTTTACCAGCTGAACCACCAGGGAAGCCCAAGAATACTGGAGTGGGTAGCCTATCCCTTCTCCAGTGGATCTTCCCAACCCAGGAATTGAACTGGGGTCTCCTGCATTGCAGGCGGATTCTTTACCAGCTGGGCTACCAGGAAAGCCCCCAAATAACAAAATAAACATACTATTCTTAAAGATTTTTTGCTTTGTTGTATTGTAAAGAAGTCTTTTTACCATGTTGGAAGGTTAGGTACTCCTAGCAGTGGTCAAGTTGCTAGATGTACCTTTAGAATTACCTAAGAAAATGAATGGATATTTATGTTTTAATATCCTGATTGCTTTATCATTTATAATCAGTGAGTTGTCTAAATGTCAGCATTGATTTAGTTAAATTATTGACCCACCATTACTGGCAAATACTTCTTGAGCTTCCACTACTTATGAGTCTTTGTACTTGATGCTAGAAGAGAAAAGAAAAAGTGGTATAATGCGTGGTGACTGACCTTGTAATTCTGTTTGTAAACATTCAGTCCTTGACTTCTGGTTAAACATAGTAAACTGAACAAGTGTATGTATTTATATATCTGCTTCTTCCCAAAACCCTAATAAAATGACAGTGAGGAATGAAAACAGTATGAACCCAGAAACCTCCCAGAGAGATAGCAACCAAATCTAGCAAGATGAAATGCCTGTGTGTGAATGCTGGCTTAGCAGAGATAGCTGAAACCAGACTGCCTGCTGGGTGGGTGGTGCAAAGTTGGGGGTGGGATAGATGGCAGTTTCTACTACAGAATTCTAAAGGCTAGGGTTCCAATGCAGTCCTGAACCAAAAACTGGGAGTGAAAGACCATTCCATCAGGGCTTGGGAGAAAAAAAGAGACCACCACGCAATCCAGAAACCCAGCACAGAACAGAAACAGAAGAAAGACGCTGCAGCCATGGAGCCAGTCAAGAGGGCATGGTGCAGGGTGGATGGTCCCAGAAGGGGTGGCACTTTGAGCAGAAATGCTTTTGATCCTATTGAGAGCACATTTTTCAGCTCTGGCCCAGGGTGTAGATAAAATAGTAATCGATACACTGAAAAGTAAGCAACCATTTTAAAAGAAGGCCTGTTTTTAATGTAGGAATAAAACAAAGCTTCTAAGAAAGAAAACATAACCATCACATTTTACAAGGTCCACTTTAAATATTTATATAGTCATACTAAAGTAAAAGTGTTAGTCGCTCAGTCATGTCTGACTCTGTGACCCCCATGGCTTGGGGACTCCCAGGCTCCTCTGTCCAAGGATTTCTCCAGGCAAGAATACTGGAGTTTGCCATTTCCTTCTCAGGGGATCTTCCTGACCCACAGATCAAACCCAGATCTCCTGCTTTGCAGGCAGATTCTTTACCATCTGAGCCACCATTGAAGCCAGTAATCATACCACTGTTCCACCAAATTTTGATTTAATTAAAATGTCATATACTATTTAAGGAGGAGTGAGGAGTGAAATTGTGGAAGGTGATGTAAGAGAGCTAAGCCTGAGAAAGTCAGTGGATAATCACTAAAATTGATGGCAGAAGGGCTGTGCATCAGTGGTTTCACTGGAAAAGTGTTTGCACCTATATATCCTCTGTGAGGCTGCAGATAACCCTGTCGCATGCTTTGGAGGAAGTGACATGTCTGAAGAAGTCTAGCTAAGACTCCCATCTAAGAAGCTGGGAATCTGGTTAGAAAGGGCAGAGTCTGAATTAAATATAATTACGTCACCTTGTATTGTGAACAAAGGGTCAAAAAAGTGCCAAAAACATTGTAGAAATTTGAGGAGAAAGGGGAGATTTATCTCTTTTTAAAAATTTATTTATTTTTAACTGAAGGATAATTGCTTTACAGTTTTGTGTTGGTTTCTGCCAAACGTTAACATGAATCAGCCATAGGTATACATATGTCCCCTCCCTCTGGAACTTCCTTTCCAGCTCCACCCCTCTATGTCAGAGTTTTACCTTGGTTTTAGGCACTTGAGAGAAGCTTCACAGAAGAGAAGGGGATTCAATTTTGCCTTGATAGATTGGTAGGGTTTGGATAAAAAGGAAAAGAAAGATGTCCTAAACCATCTATGCCAGTTGCCAAGAAGAGTTAATATATCCTATTTGTTCAAGAGGGTGGCTACGAGGCCTGGGTCTATTCACTTGGTGTTGCTGTTGGCTGACTTCTGGCCGGCCTGGGTCATCTTCAGAGTTTCCATCCATGTTGGGGTGAGGGTCTCATAGGCCAGGCCGTGTAGATCACATAAGTCTGGCGAATGGAGGGTCAGGATATAGTGAGCATCTGTTTCTATATCAAAATTTTTCTCTGTCAGTATTTCATTCAAAACAAAGAAAAGCCAAGTCTTTCCCTTTTCTTACAGCCATGACTGAATTTTTCTTGCATGAACGGTTCTTGTGTTCTTATTTAAAAGAAGAATTTGGCATATGGCAGACCTCCTCAAGCTATCTTTAGTTGGTTGTGGGGTGTAAGTGATTAAGAATGCAGCTGTACTTGTTACCAGCACAGGCTTTTAAGGAGTGAACTGCTAAGCAGACATGCCTGGTAGAAGTTTAGAATAGCCTCTTGGGATCCAAGATCTAGTTTTTCAAGCACAGGATATATAAGTCCCTCCTGTCAGGATTGAAGCCTGGAGGGCTGTTTGTGCCCAGAGGCAGCGTGACTTATTTGTTTAAAATGGCTGCCACTCTTGGCTCTGGTAGGGGCAGCCAGGCTTCACTTGCAGTAGACAGGAGGAGGCTGACTTCATTTTACTTTGTGTAGTTTGGCTTCAGTGCTCTTTTGGAATAAAACTTTCTTTACTTCTCCGGTGTGTCCCGGGACAAATTCATCTCTGTCCTGTTGCTCAGTTACACCATGGTGCTGGGTCCTTAGTCTTCAAAGCTTGGAACTCCCTTTTGCCTTTCCTCCAAAAATTTGTTCTTTCACTCAGCAAATATTTACCAACGTTCTGCCCTATGCAGGACTGTGTGGCGAACACAAAGATGAATCAGGAGTGGGGCCTGTCCATAAATGTCGTCAGCCAAGTCCAGGGCATCTTACAGTGGGGCAGACACTCAGGAGCCTTCACCATGAAGGGCCCAAGAGTAAGGCCACTTGCTGTAGGTTTTTAGAAGGGGAAGGAGATTAGGTGGGTGGGTTTCAGGTAAACCCCTCATGGAGAAGGTGACATCTGGGTTGAGCCTTGCAGGACAGGCTTAGCTGTGCAGAGAGGGAGGTGTTGCAGGTCTATGTATTTAACACAAATTCAGATTGCAGAGCAAGAGGATGGATAGGACTCAGAAGAAGAGTAGTCAAGTGCTTACTGAGTGTTCCCTGCACTCCAGGCGCTTGACTGAGGCGTCACCTTTGTTATCCCAGGTAATCCTCAGAGCAGCTTCTTTCCTGTGAACAAACTAAAGCCAAGGGACTTCCCTGCTGGTCCAGTGGCTAAGACTCCATGCTCCCGGTGTAGGGGGCCCAGGTTCTAGCCCTGGTCAGGGAACTAGATCCATGTGCCACAACCAAGAGTTCCCATGAACCAACTAAAGGTCCCTCTTGCTACTGCTGAAGGTCCCATACACTGCAACGAAGACTGAAGATTGAATGTGACACCACCAAGACCTGGAGCATCCAAGTAAATAAATAGATAAGTAAATATTTTTTAAAAAAACCCAAAACCTAAGACCTGGAGCACTTCAGTAATTTGCCCAAGGAAGCTCATAAGTGTTTAGAATGGAAATGTGAACCCAAGACAGTCTGATTCCAAATCTCAAACCTTTGGCCTCTAAGACAGAGCAGGTATTGGCCAAGACATTTGAAGGGAAAAGGACTAGTTTGAAAGGTAAGATTTAAAAACAGTGGTTTGGGGCAGATGGAAGAAAACACCTTGAATGCGGAACTCCTTCCTCTGCAAGCCATAGGGAGCCATGGATGGTTTTTCACAAGGTGTGAAGGGATTGCTGCAGGACTGTAAGGCAGAGACATTTGAGTTTGACGCCAGGTGCCTGACAACCTCTAATGTCTCGCAACCTCATAACAGCCCTTTACGATGGTGTTATCCATGCCCCCTACTACCGGTGGGGAAACTGAAAGTTCAGTGAGGCTAAGTGACTTGCTTCAAGTGGAATTGGGTAGTGATGTACAAGATGGACTTGAGGTCAGAGGCAGAGAGATCAGCCAGACCCCTGTGGGAGCCTGTGAGAGATGGTGGTAAGGACCTGCTGGGGAGGACAGGAAGCGCAAAGATGGGACACTTAGGGTGGCAGCTAAAGATGGGGTGAGTCCAGTGGCACAGGTTTCCGACTTCTGTCTTATGGATGCAGTTGTTGGGGGTGTCCTTGAAGGATGGTTGGGCTGGGATGAGTGATAGATGAAATCTGTGGAGGGTTAAAGTTGGTGAGAGAAGAGCTTGCCGGGGTGGGGAATGGGGCCGCAGATGGGGCAACACTGGACACTTAGATCCCTAGGATGAAAAACCTAGGATGAAATTAAGGAAGTTGAGCAGGGGCATGTGGATGAGTGGCCAGTGAGCTGGACCCCTTAGGAGGATCTGGTGATAGAGGGAAGTTGAAAGATGTGGCAAGTCCTGGTCACCAGACATCTCTGGACCCCTTGTGGCTAGAGTCAACGCCAACCTGAAGCAGTCTCATTTTCCTCGTTTAGAAAATAAATAAACATCACTTGGATTGGCATAAAGTTACCTAAAATAAGACATGGAAGTAGCATCATATGAAAATGTAGTGGTTAAAAAAAATTTTTTTTAATTCATATAAATTCACCTTCTTTGAGTCTCACTGTGATCAGAACTGGGCTTGATGTGCCAGGAGATAATAAGCAAGACAGCTCAGGGCTCCTGGCAAGCCCAGTATCAGAAATGGACGGAAGACACAGAGGGAGGAGCCCCGCCCCCACGGCCATTCAGTAAACTCCAGGGGAGTGCGCTTCTCTCATCAAGTTCAAGTGGGTCAGGTGAGGGCTTGATGAGTGTCTATGAAACATACTGATAAGAAACCAGTCTTCAGATAGTGTGAGTTCCTCCGTCAGATTTGGCTCGAAGGTAGTCCTCAGTTCAGGGGTTTATTGAGGCTGCTTTAAAACAGAAGGTCCATTAAGCCCTGTTCGTGTCCATTCACAGCGGCTTCCCGACAGAGAAGCCTGTGCAGGGCGCCAGCAGCCACCTCCCAACCGTGACCCACCTCTAAAAGCAAGCACACTTTGCCCGAAGCCTGTGAACGTTAAAAGCCGGGATTCATCTGCGGACTCATCTTTCCGAACCTAATGATGTGTAATTGTTTAGTTGTTGAGCTGTGGTTGGTCTATTTCTAGCATATTAGCTACCTGGGAGGAAATGAGAATTTAAATTATCTGCTGGACTTTAAAAAATTTACATCTGAGGAGACGTCTTGTCCACAGATGCATATGACACAGGGAAAGCTTTTCCCGCCCTGCCCTCCCCGCCCCGCCGCCCCCG
>SJYQ01017298.1:44298-108716 GCA_006410935.1 Redunca redunca | reverse complement strand
CTTCCAAACAAGGGAGCAGTGTCGGAGTGAGGCTGCATAAAGATGCCCGTTGCCACCCGGCGGGCGAGGTTGGGGAAGCGTCACTCAGACAGGCGCTCTTTTGTTGGGGAGGAACTGCGGTTCCCTCGGCTTCGCCCAGGTAGAAATGAGATGTCTGCGATGCTACGTGAGTGTCAGAAGCGCCTGGTTTAAAAATAAACAAACCCTGTCTACAGCCACCAGAGGTCCTCTGCTTGGTGATGGGACAACTGGCTCAGGGGGCTGGCCGTGGCCCCGCTGACACACAGGCTCATCAGATGTCCGCAGCCTGGCCAGCAGCTGGGCCAGCTCAGAGCCTGGGTCCGGCCCCACTCCTTGTGGGGACCAATGCTTTGGATTGGAAATAGAAACCTCCAATCTTCCCAGAAAGCAACCTGATGGCACCTTTTCTGGGGAAGGAGTGGGGGTTGGAGGGTGGACTATCCATCACGCCCCAGGGGAAACCAGCTGCCCTCCAGTCCAAAGAAGATCCCCTGGACCTGCCAGGAGCAATAAACCAGCTACAAGCGGTCCTTTTTCCTGGGCTTTTATCTGTTTAAGGGAAACTGTCCCAAATGACTGGCCTGTAGCTTCCACTTTCTTTTAAAAGACAGGGCTACATTTGAGATCGATGTTTTCCCCTGAAACGCCGGCTAAATTTATCCTTCCCTACATCCTGCGCTCTGGTTTCTGCACTCAGTTGGCCCTCGCCATGCTGAGGGAAGCGTCTTATCTTTGGATGCCCCTTCCTCGCTGGCGGTCCTCAAGCACTCAGCCCCGTCCTGCTGGTCACTTCACACAAACTCCCCTGGGGTTCCCTCCAACGTTCCTCTGCTGCCTCACTCCCTGAAGCCCCATGAATTGAGCTCCAATCTCCCAAGGTCTTCACCTGGCTTCAGCTCTCAAAATTTACCCCCAGAAACCTTCAGGTTGTCTGGTTTCAAATGGCTCCTGACCACCTGCTCCCTGGCCAGGCTGCCCCCCAAAGTGGTGTCACATGACTGCCGTTGCGGGGAGTGAGGTGACGTAGACCGCCCAGGGGCTTACAGACTGAGCTGACCAGAGGACTTACTTTTCTCTCCTGGTCTCGCTTGGCAGGCTGCCCTGTGAGTGAAATTTCACTGATTGATTTCGTGCCTGATGCACCAAGAGCCTGGTATCTCTGAAACCTTTATTCGTAGACGCGGTTGCAAGAGAATATGCCCTGAACAGGCACTTGGAGCTATAGTTTCTATTTTATGTTAACCTGTGGACTCTCTCTCTCTCTCTCCCTTTGGCAGGAATAAGAAATAAAATAAAAATGAGTCTTGCTAGAAAGGATGTGCATGCCCACGCTGGTAGCATGTACACACCTGCCATGGAGAGGATTTGCCTTGGGGGGCTGAGCAGGCTGGCATCTCTGGAGAGCCCTGGGGGGGTGAACATATGGGGTCCAGGTGGGATCTGAGGGATATCTGCCACTTTGCTTTCTGGAAAGCAACCTGGCAAGGGGCTCTCAAGAGCCTTAAAGGATCTCCCTGATGGTCCAGTGGTTAAGATTCTGTGCTTCCAATACAAGGGACATGGGTTTGATTCCTGGTCAGGGAACCAAGATAAAACATGCCATTTGACATGGCCAGAAAAAAAACAAAACAAAAAAAGCCTCAAGTACAGGCATTCCCATTAGTACTAAAGAATGGTTTCCAAAGGAATCACTGGAAACCCGAACAAGATTTCTGTGTAAGGATGTTCATCTCAGGGTGGTTCACAACGCAGCAGAAACAACCTGTGTGTGTGAATGCTCAGTTTTTAAGTCACGTTAGGCGTTCTGTGATCCCATGGACTATAGCCTGCCAGGTTCCTCTGTTCATGGAATTCTCCAGGCCACAATACTGGAGTGGGTAGCTGTTCCCTTTGCCAGGATCTTCCCAACCCAAGGATTGAACCCAGTTCTCCTGTATAGCAGGCAGATTCTTTGCCATCTGAGTCACCAGGAAAGCCCCAAAATATCAGAGTGGGTAGCCTTTCCCTTCTCCAGGGGATCTATCCGACTCAAGAATCGAACCAGGGTCTCCTGCATTGCTTGCAGATTCTCTACCAGCTGAGCCACCAGAGAAGCCCCTCATCCTCAGAACTGTGCGACAGTATATTTCTGATGTTTGAAGCCACCCAGTTTGTGGTTCTTTGTTATAGCAGCTGTAAGAAATGAATACTCAGACCGAGACTATTATGTAGCCCTTGAAAATGAAGTACTAGGAAGAGGTGTTTGGCAGCCTGGGGAGATGCTTGTGGCATGATAGCAATGTCATTAAAAACAAAACCTTTAGAAAAAGCCTCACAGACTTAGAGAATGAGCTTATGGCTGCTGGGGTGGAAGGGACAGTTAGGGAGTTTGGAATGGACATGTACACACTGCGGTATTTAAAATGGATAACCAACAAGGACTTACCGTAGAACACAGAGAACTCTGCTCAACTTTATGTGGCAGCCTGGAGGGGAGGGAGGTTGAGGGGAGAATGTATCCATGTCTATGCATGGCTGATTCCCTTCACTGTTTCACAACATTGCTAACCGACCATGCACACGTATATGCTAAGTAGCTTTGGTTCTGTCTGACTGTGTGTGACCCTATGGACCACAGCCCTCCAGGCTCCTCTGTCCATGGGATTCTCCAGGCAAGAATACTGGAGTGGGTTGTTAGGCCCTCCTCCAGGGGATCTTTCTGACCCAGGGATCAAACCTGCATCCCCTGTGTCTCCTGCACTGCGAGCAGATTCTTTACCACTAGTGTCATCTGGAAAGCCCAATTGGCCATAACAAGAAAAAGTGAAAGTTGCTCAGTTGAGTCCGACTCTTTGCCGACCCATGGACTACACAATCCCTGGAATTCTCTAGGCCAGAATACTGGAGTGGGTAGCCTTTCCCTTCTCCAGGGGATCTTTGCAACCCAGGGATGGAACCCAGGTCTCCTGCATTGCAGGCGGATTCTTTACCAGCTGAGCCACCAGGGAAGCCCAAGAATACTGGAGTGGGTAGCCTATCCCTTCTCCAGTGGATCTTTCCCAACCCAGGAATTGAAATGGGTTTCCTGCATTGCAGGCAGATTCTTTACCAACTGAGAGCTATGAGGGAAGCCCATACTCCAACACAAAATAAAAAGTACAAAAAAAAAAAAAACACCCCCAAAACAAAACCCAACGAAACCCTCACACAACAAGGAGTCTCTATACACACAGGGTACTACATTCAATATCTCATAATAACCTATAATGAAAACGAATCTGAAGTTGCATGCCTGAACTAACACAATATTATAAATCAACTATAGTTAAATTACAAAAGAAAAGGAATCCTCTGCTGTATAGGGAATAGCAGGCATGTGGGGGTAGGGAGAAGGGAAAAACCAACAAACAAAGCAAAGCAAAAAACCCAGACAGCACAGCAGTTCTGGCCCTTGGCTGCACGTGCATCCAAGGGTGCCCACTGCAGCAGCGTCTGGGATGGCAAACCAGGAAACAACCAAAACGTCCAGAGAAAGGAATACATGGATCCACACTACGGAATATCACACAACCCTGAAAAAGGATGAGAGACAGCTACACCCATTAACACAGATAGATTTCTGGTTCACTGTGGTGCCTGAAAATCAAGCTGCAGAAGGGTATGCAGAATAGTGATTCTGTTTGGGTTAAAAAAACAAAAGTTTAGGTTAAAAAAAAAAAAAGGGCAGCTCAAATCATAAGACAGCTACAGATCCATAACCCCTTCCTGATCCTAAACCTTTGAGGCTGGAGGTATTCTGGGCTCTATAGACTCTTCAAGGGTTAAAAGGCCATGGGGCACACACATATATACTAGGTCACACCTTCACCTGGGTCTCAGGTAGCTGAAAACCAAATCTATTAAATGTCTGTAGGGAATAAAACCAAGTCTAGTCACAACAGATGGTGGCTGTAAGTCTTATAAATCGCCTATCGATAGTTCAGGGCAGGTTCTGCCATCAAGTGGGTTATGAAAAGCCTCGTGGTGCTCAGCGCTGTGTGGACTTCAGAATCCAGAGAGGGCTGAGGCCCTGTGCTGCCCACTGGCCATGGGTGGACATATAACTGCACAGGGACGGATCTGGAAAGCGATGAGCCAAACTGTGGATGTCTGGGGAGTGGGGAGCATGGTGGGGGCGACTTAGGTCCTGTTTGTAACATTTTAATTTCTTTTAAAAATGAAGAGTCGATTCATGTATTTCCTGTGTTGTGTTGTGCTAAGTCGCTTCTTCAGTCGTGTCCGACTCTGTGTGACCCTATGGACTGTAGCCCACCAGGCTCCTCTGTCCATGGGATTCTTTAGACAAGAATGCTGGAGTGGGCTGCCATGCCCTCCTCCAGAAGAATGTATTTCCTAGGTAACTAACAATTGGGGAAAAAAAAAAAGAAAGAGAAGAAAAACAGAGAAATGTAACAGATGAGAAGTAAACAGAAATACTAGTGCTGCTTTCTTCAGGGGTGGAGGGACTGGGGTGATATCTTCTTCTGTAGCTTAATTCCCTGGCAGTCCAGTGGTTAGGACTCTGTGCTTTTACTGCCCAGGGCATGGGTTCAGTCCCTGCTCAGGAAACTAAAATACCCTAAGCAGTACAGCATGGGCCAAGGAGGGGTAGGGGGGAAGGAATCTTCTTGTAGCTTAACAGTTCCCATTGACAATTTTCTACATTCATGCGTTTAAGCCACAAATGCACACAAGAGGCTTGTGGCCACAGGGACACAAGAACGGCTCCATCCATCCCTGTCGTCTCCAGCTCATCCCTAGGGCCCTGGTGACCTTGGGGGACTGAGTCCCGCTCTCTCTGACTCACTTCCACTGCCGCCCCCCGTCGGCTCCTGCTCTGCTGCAGCTCCATCCCAGTGAAATATGGCCCCTTCCCTGGGCACTGCTCATACGCCTGCCGCTTTGATTCATCATCTCTTACTCTCTCCGTCCTTTATTTTTCTGCCCTCTTTGGCCTTTGATTGCTTTTCGGGAGTTTATCATATTGAACTTTTATCCCTTTCCAGGAAACCCTATTCTTTTTTTTTTCCCTCCCTTTCACAATTAATAAATAATCGAGATAGCACTGCTTTGGACAGAAGCACATCCTGTCTCCTAAACAGAACTGCTGAGAGCATCTCTTGGGGGCCCCGTCCGGGCCCGTGGAGGGCACATCGCCTGTCACTAGGAGGAGAGCGCCGTGGTCCATTGCCATTCTTGGGGAGAGGGTGCCATGCGGTTCTAGGTAACTGAGCTGCTCTCCATCTTACGAGACTGCTGCAGTTTCACAGCTCTCTTCCATAGAAGGGACAGGAGGATGTAGCCTGGGGGTGGGGGGTGGGTCTGAGTGCCAGGGTACAGACAGGGAAATAGAGGCATCGCATCTGAGTCTGAGTGAGGGCTCTGGAAACAGACAGGTTCAAGTCTCAGCCCTGGGATGCTGCCTGCCTATGTAGCCCAGAGCCTGGGATTCCCTGGGTGAGATATGGAGAAAAAGAATCTGTTCCTCACGCATTGCTGTGAGAATTAAATAAGAATATAGGGCTTCACTTTATAAGAAAGGGTATTTAAAAAGTCACTATTGCAATTTATACTTTCTTTTCCTTCATATTTGCTTTAGATATATAGTTCCAATGGTATTATTTGTTATAGGGGCAGTTTACCAAAGGTAGTTTGTTGCAATGCTTAACATTTTTTATAAATATTCCTTATCAAAATATTATCTTTGATGTTTAGTGCTTTATTTTTTTTCTTTAAAACACTAGAATAGATGTAAATAAATTATAAGGAGTTTTATGTATATTCAACTGCTTTGAGTTTCTCTTTAATCCTTTGATTATACTGTGTTAAATAAAATATAACAATACTGCCTAATGCATATATTTTAACATTTTCTTATAAGAAATACATTTTTAATCTAAGCAAAAAATAGTACTTTGTGGATGATTTCAAGATATAAGAAATTTTGGAAACTCTACCATAAATAAAATCATTTAAGTGAGGAAATATTTTGGTTTATGATTTTGTTAAAAGAACCCCCTAATGGACTTGGCAGTCATTGATAGGGTATCTCTAAGATGGGGCTGAAAGTACTGAAACAGTCAGTTTTGTAGATAAATCTGAATAGCATCTCACGGACTCAGTTTAGGCCTTGTTGCTATCACAGATGAAAACACCACATTTCTACTTCAAGCATATCTCTAAGGTCCCTGCTAACTAAAGTTTTTCTTTTATCTTAATGTTGTACCCTATAACATAAAGTTGTGTGTATCTGGAGCAAAGGTAGAAGGTAATCAGGACAATAACAGAGTTTTAAACAAAAAGAATGTACAACATTACATCATGATAATATCTACAGTGCATTAGAAATCATGAGTTGAGGTCATATATATCTATTTGCCTGAAAATATCTTGATATGTTAGTATATTAATATGGTCAATAAAATATTTAAAGGTACTGAGCTGTTTTTTCCTATTATTAAAGTGCTGGCATAAGAAAACTTACACAAAGTGTTGTAAAGTGAAGCAGATTCCAATTACCTTCTTTCTTATCACAGCCTTTCTTATTTTATTAATTATATTTTATGATTCTGTGTTGTGTGTGCATGATGGACATGGACCTTTTTGTTCATCATTTAAATCTCCTTTAGAATGAATTGAGATGAAAATACAATAGTTAAGTGGAAAATTAGGCAGTCAATCACTGGAATAATTCTCACAAGGTTATTACCTTTGAGAGAGAGAAAGAGGAGTAAGCATCTGAGTTGACTATTCATAGAGAGAAAAAAAAAAAAAAAAGAATGTAGGGCTTCCCAGGTGGCTCAGTGGTAAACAATCTGCCTGCCCGAGCAGGAGACAAGGGTTTCATCCCTGATTGAGGAAGATCCCACATGCTGCGGAGAAACTAAGCCTGTGTGCCAAAAATATGGAGGCTGAGCTCTAGAGCTTGGGAGTTGTGGCTACTGAGCCCACATGGCGTGCAGCCTGCGCCCTAGAGCCCGTTCTCTGCACCAAGAGAAGCCACCACAGTGAGAAGCCTGCACACGGCAACGAAGAGGAGCCCCTGCCCGCCACAACTAGAGACAGCTCTTGCAGCAACAAAGACCCAGCAGAGCCATAAATAAATTTATTAAAAAATAAATAAGAATACATACAGCTATGCTTAGCGTGCTTGTGTGTTAAGTTGCTGCAGTCGTGTTCGACTCTGTGATGCCATGGACTGTAGCCTGCCAGGCTCCTCTGTCCATGGGGATTCTCCAGGCAAGAATACTGGAGTGGGTTGCCATGCCCTCCTCCAGGGGATCTTCCTGACCCAGGGATGGAACCTGTGTCTCTTATGTCTCCTGCATTGGCAGGTAGGGTCTTTACCATTAGCGCCACCTAGGAAGCCCAATGCTTAGCATAGGGGCTGATATAAAGCAATTGCTCAATTAATGGGAGCTGGCCTTATTAAGTTATAAGCACCAGGAATGACTCCAAGCATTTATCTCCAGACCCCGCCCCCTGCCAGTTTTGACAACACAAAAAGAGGAGCATTCTAGCCCTAATCATCTCCAAGAAAGAATAACTTTAAAAAATTTTTAAAGTCCCTGCAGTGAGCTGGATGGAGTGGCTGACATGTCATCACCCAGCACCAGGAAGTGACCTGGAGGTAGCATTCACCTGTTTTCTGTCTAGGGGTCACAACACAGACACAACTTCAGAGGTTTTCAACAAAAGCTCACAGCAGTGATTCTAATACCTACTTTCTCTCCCAGAAGTCATGATTCTGAGGTCAGACCACAATCAACAGAGATTTCTGGAAAGGTATGAAATGCAAACTTATCTCATGATTTACAGGAAAGAAAAGGGAACAGGCGGCTGTTTTACCAGCAAGAACAGAGTTTTTCTTCAAAGTCAAAAAGAAATGGAAAAAGGCACATTTTAGGGAAGGGGGAGGCCGCCATGTGAGTCTGGATTGCATCAAGGTTTCCAAATTATCCCAGAATGTGCTGCAGGTTCCAATTTCTTTTTCTCACTTTTGGATTGCTTTAAGGAAAATGTTGCATAAATAGGACTGTTTTATAATTAAATGGGACACAAATGAGATAATCTGGTCGTTAGGAAAAGATGACAGCTTTGTGACCATCCTACTAGTTTAGAACTGGTTTTGAAGAAACAACACCTCCCTGGTGGTCCAGTGGTTAAGAATCTGCCTTGCAATGCAGAGGACACAGATTCAATTCCTGGTCAGGGAACGAAGATCCCACATGCCACTTTGCAACTAAGCCTGTGAGCCACAGCTAGAGTCTGAGGCGTGAGGAGAAATCCCACATGATGGAGTGAAGATCTCCTGTGCCGCAACTAGCACCCGATACAGCCAAATTAAAAAAAAGAAAAAAATCAGGCCTTTTGGATTGGTAGTCTGCACTCAAATTACTGATTTCAAAGCAGGGTGGAGATGTTTCTCATGTTTGTGTAACATTTCAGAGATTATATTGCGCTTTTACAATCATTTCACTAGATCTTTAAAAAAACCGAGAAAAGGTTCATAGCCAAAGGACCGGTGTCAAGGACTGCCTGCCACCAATGCTGTTTCTGCCGTTCACAACTTCAGTTCCCTTTCCTCTTCAATAGGAAGAGATCCAGCCCTGAGCCCTTGGAGTGGGAGCACTGACTCCAAGACCCTAGATGACCACAGAACTACCCCTGCTGCTGCTAAGTCGCTTCAGTTGTGTCCGACTCTGTGTGACCCCATAGACGGCAGCCCACCAGGCTCCGCCGTCACTGGGATTCTCCAGGCAAGAACACTGGAGTGGGTTGCCATTTCCTTCTCCAATGCATGAAAGTGGAAAGTGAAAGTGAAGTCGCTCAGTTGTGTCCGACTCTTAGCGACCCCATGGACTGCAGCCCACCAGGCTCCTCCATCCATGGGATTTTCCAGGCGAGAGTACTGGAGTGGGGTGCCATTGCCTTCTCCAGAGAACTACCCCTAGAGAGTATCAAATAGTGAGAACTCACACTAAGGAAACCACTGGAATACAAGACCCAGCATCACCCCCAACCACCAGCAGGACCCTGTGAAGGACGCCTCAACTAAACAGCAAACAAAACAAAAATACAAACCCAATCATCAGCAGACAGGATTACCACCTCATTCAGCCTTGCCCATCAGAGGAAAAATAAAAAAACAAACAAACAAAAACTCAGCACAAATCTCACCCTATAAGAAGCTTACACAAACCACTGGACCAACCTTACAGGGCAGAAACCAAAAGGAAGAAAGAATTAAAAAAAAAATCATTAAAACTTTGTCAAAAAAATACAATATCTTTATTGAGGTATAACCACATACTGTATAATCTACTCATTTAAAGGTGTGTGTGTGTGTGTGTGTGTGTGTGTGTGTGTGTGAGAGAGAGTTGCTTAGTCCTGTCTGACTGTTTGCGATCCCATGGACTGTAGCCCGCCAGGTTGCTCTATTCATGGGATTCTCCAGGCAAGACTACTGGAGTGGGTTGCCATTCCCTTCTCCAGGGGATCTTTCTAATCCAGGGATCAAAACTGGGCCTCTCTCATTGCAGGCAGTTTCTTTATTTGAACCACCAGGGAAGCCCATTAAAGGTATAACCCAGTGATTTTTTAGTCTATTCAGAATTATGCAACCATCACTAGAATCAATTTTAGAACATTTTCATCCCCTCTGTAACTAGTTGTGAATTAACTTGGGAGTTACAAACACATGTATCCCCAACTATGCTGAAATGAGCCCATCACCAAATCTTTTCAAGAACCTCCCACTCCAGGTTCTCCCTTTTGTTCTGAGAGTACTATAAAACATTTATTCTTCACATCAGGTCTGGACTCAAGAACTATCTCTTCCAACAGAGTTCATCAGGAAAATGTCCTGTGTCCAATTCCTCCTGCTCTTTGTGGAAGAGGGGAGGGGACCCGCACTGTTTCGGGGAGCCTGGGCTACACACCTTTGCTGGGAAGCAGAACTGAGACCTTGCGCCTCACTTATCTGGCCACAGCGGAAACTAATGACAAAGGGGAACTGTGTGTCCAGCCAAGCTGGCAGCAGGTGTCACGAGGACAGTGATGTTTTTATTCCTTGAGGATCTGGGCAGCCTGTGGGCCCAGGCACCAGTGACTCTCCCATTCGTGTGGGTGCCTGAATGGGTGGATTCCTGCCCAGGTCAGATCCCACTGTTGCTCACTGTCCCAGCTCTCAGCCAGTCCCTTCAGGGCCCCGATCACGGTTAGCAGTGCTGGACTACCTAGAGCATCCACAGGGCCTGGCAGCTCTGAAGGGAGGGATGTGTTCCAGTCACCTGAGTCCACAGCAAACAGTGTCTAGCGTGTAAACGGATACATAATGAAGACTTGTTGGCTCCAGCCATCCATCCATCCAATGCTTTCTGAGCACTGCCTATATGGGTACAGCAGCTCCAGGAGCTGGGCATTTATCAGTAAACGATACAGAGTGTCTGCTATCTTGGCGCTTACAGTTCAATGATGGGATGGGATGGGATTGGAGAGGGTGGAGTGGGCAGGCAATGAAGAGACAAACTGATGGGAGGGAGTGAGTTCGAGGAAGAGAGTTAAGCAGGGCAGGGGGCTTCTGGAGGGTTGGGAGTGGGCACGGGACAGTCAGGGAAGAACTTCTGAGACAGTGAGACCTGAGGAACGAGACAGAGGACAGAGCCAGGCAGGTACCTAGGATGAGAGTGTTCTGAGCAGAGGCCAAACCAGGGCAGGCGCTGCAAGGCAGGGGTGCCTGGCACAGTGGAAGCTCAGTGGGGCCCGTGCGGCTGCCGTGGAGTGGCCGGGGGCAGTGGGAAGAGGCAGGTCCGTCCTGGGAGGAGCAGACTGTGTGGGGTCTCAGGAGCCACTGAAATCCCATAGTGGAATCTGGCCCTCATTCTGAGCGAAATGGGAGCCAGGGACGGACTTAAGCAGAGGACACGCATGAATTGACTTCACACCTGAAAACGACCTCTCTCGAGAGATGCTGAGACACCGAACTGGCCAAGCAGAGAAGCGGCCAAGGCCAGGAGGCAACAAACAACATCCCAAAGGTCAAAGCCCCAAGGCTGGCCCATGGGCCTGATTTCATAAGTGAAGTGTGGCTTCTTGCGGGCACCTGCACATTTGTATACTGTCCTGCTAAGCTGCAGGCGGGGTCAGGTTCTGACAGAGACCACACGGCCCTTTAATAAAAGTCAGTGAATCCCCGGCCTAGGAAATGGGGTGAGAGGGGACTGGATTGGGGCCGCACTTCCCAAGAAGCCCCGGGGGCTGGGCGCTCTGGCCCCAGGGTGGACAAGTGGTTTGGTCTGCAGCTGCTATGCGTGAGGACGTGTTTTCGGCCATGTCTTCCTCCAGCCAAGTGTGGCTCATGGGATCTCATGGGCAGCCCAGCCTGGGGCCAGCCCCCGCGAACAGCTGTCCTCCTCCTCCGAGGCTTGGGTGTGGTCATCTAGAGGGCGGCCTTTAGCCCCCCTGCTTGAAGCCCATCAGAGCTCCCCTGGGCTGCCAATGAAGCCCAGGATGGTTGACAGCACAGGGGGCCAGGCCCGCATGGCCTCATCGCCTGCCTCCTGCTGCCCGCACGGCACAGGCTGCTTGAGAGACGCACCAAGGTTTCCACAGCCTGGGTCCTGCCACCCGCCAAGGATGCCCTGCATTTAGCCTGCCCCACCCGTCCAGACCTCCCTCAGGAGCCTCCCCATTCTGGGCAGGCACGCGCCCATGTCCTGGGCTCCCCCATGGTCACGCATTATGTAGTAATAGCAGGTGAGGTGCTGTCTTCCCCAGGACCCCGTGACTCCTCAAGGGCAGGGCCCATCTAGAACCTTCCACTCCTCAGCCTAGGCAGACCATGGCATAGGGCACTGCTCAAATGGTTTCCTGAAAGTAGAACAAGCTTGAAGACTTGGCCTTTCCTGAAACTGGGTCCAGGGAGCCAAATGTATCCTGCTCCCATATTGGAACACCCTGTTCTCTCAAACTGGCCAAGCAGCAGCTGCTCTGATGGAGGAGAGCCCCTGACTGAGCGGCTTGCCCAGTGCTCAATCCATCTCCGGGAGAGGATCGAGGCAGAGGGAGAGGTCCATGGTGAATGGACGTGGGTCATGCCGGGCCCCAGGCAGTGCGAGCCCCATGGTAGATGCTCAGTGTATGTCTGAGGATTAATAAAGGAATGACAATCAGGCCACAGCATCTGACCCCAGTGGTTACTCATAACCCTTTTGTAAAGTCGATTAAGTGAAATTCAGGGAGATCTTTTAATCTCTGACAGTGTCCTTAAGATTGGGTGGATGGTCGAATAAGCCAGGGAGCTTCAACAAGCACCAGTGACCCTCTCCTCACTCTGCTTTTATTTGTTTTTGGCTGTGCCTCATGGCATGTAGGGTCTTAGTTCCCCGACCAGGGACCGAACCCATGTCCCTTGCATTGGAAGTGCGGAGGTTTAATCATCACACAGCCAGTGAAGTCCCTCCTCACTCTCTGTTAACTGGGCTGCACTGGGCAAGGACAGTGGGGCTTTTCAGATGCTCTCAAGGCGATTCTAGAAACACGCAGCCAGGGTGGAGGGCCCCAGGGTAGGCTGGCTCGACCCAGGACCTCAGGTGGAGAAGAGCTTGCTGGGCTGGGACTCTGTGCTTCCAAAAGAGCTGTGCCTCTGCCCTGGGCCCCAAGGGGCAGGGCCTGTGGGCCTCTCCAGCTGAGAGCAGGGACTGCTGGTGGACTGACTTCCTGATCACCTGCTTGGCTGTCCCACCGAAGTCGCGAAGGTAGGGAACCGTGGAAGGACAAGCCCACCAGCCTGGAGGAGTAATGGAGCTGACCCCAAGGCTGTGCTGAGCAGAGGAGGCCCTGGCACCCCAACCGCAGCGGGAGGATGAGACCACTCTAGCCTGAGGCTGGAGGGACACCCCCCAAGGCTGGACACTGAGCCCAGCTCCTCGGGGATGGCACCACTATGCATCATTTGGACAAGAAACTGAGATTTAGGGACGCGTAGACTCTAAGGTGGGTGAAGTGAGGTTGAGTTATTCAACCAAGTGGTATGCTGAGAAAGTGCCACGTGCTGGGGACAGGAGACACTTTAAGGCACAGTTCTGGGCTTCCAGCTGTTTTCAGATTTTAGGTCAACAACTTAAAGGGAATTCTCCTCCAATGGGCTTTTTACTTATGGGATTCTGAGCCTTCTGGCAGGCCCCTGACCCATATCAATATATAACAAAGAACAGAGATCAAGTGTAAAAATGTCATGTGGTAGCCCGGTTGGGAGGGGAGTTTGGGGGAGAATGGGTATATGTAAATGTATAGCTGAGTCCCTTCGCTGTTCACCGTTTTGAAACTGTCACAACATTGTTAGTTGACTATGCTGCTGCTGCTGCAAAGTCGCTTCAGTCGTGTCCAACTCTGTGCGACCCCAGAGACGGCAGCCCACCAGGCTCCCCCGTCCCTGGGATTCTCCAGGCAAGAACACTGGAGTGTGTTGCCATTTTATACGTCAATACAAAATTGGGGCTTCTCTGGTGGCTCAGACAATAAAGCATCTGCCTGCAATTCGGGAAACCTGGGTTCGATCCCTGGGTTGGGATGATCCCCTGGAGAAGGGCATGGCAACCCACTCTAGTATTCTTGCCTGGAGAATTCCGTGGACAGAGGAGCCCAGTGGTCTACAGCGTATGGGGTTGCAAAGAGTCAGACATGACTGAGTGACTAACACTTTTACTTTCAATACAAAATAAAAAGTTAAAAAAAAAACAAACAAACAGAGTAAAACTGAGAACACAGAGAGTGAGGCTATGGGCCAAGGTCAGAGTCGGCAGGAGGATGGACGCTGGTGTTGCTGACTCGCTGTGCGGGTCCAGGTAAGTTCCTCAGCCACCCTGAGCCTCAGAAAACCTCAAACACAAAACACGCATGTGCCTGCCTCTCTGCAGGGGGTTCTGCAGGTGTGATCATGGATCCATGAACAGGCGAGGAGCCGAGCGCGAAGCACAGAAGGTGGCCCTTGACGGGGAGCCGGGGGGGCCTGCCCCTCTCACTGTGAGGCTCAGACGCTTCCTGACTTGGGCCCGCACTCCACCGCCCGCATATGCTGTTCCTGCCAGGAACACCTCGCCTCCCCATCCAGTTTGTCCAGTGAAACCTTCCACTGTCAACACACACCACCTACTCAGGGAGGGGTTCCCTGATTCCCACTAGAGAAGGCCAGGTTCCCGGTTACCAACCAGTTATTCACTGGTATGTATATTTCACTATGTATAATGCCTACTCTTGTAAGACTTTGAGCTCCATGTGGCAGGGCCATGGATGTCTGGTTTGCTCATGGCTGTCCCCCCAAGCACAGTGCTCGGCACAGAGGAAGCTCAATACATGTTTGCAGAACAAACGAATGAATGAAAAGATGAACTCCGCTGCTTTTACCAGACTCCATCCTTGTGGCTCTGCGAAGGCAAAGAGCTGAAGAAGTCCCCAGACTCTCACTGCTCCAGGGCTTCACTATATTCTGCCAGCCCCAGAACTTTCCAGAAGGCTTCTAAATTTACCCTTGACCAGCGAACCCTTAAATCTCTACTGTGGAGGCTCCTGCATTTGACTGGTACACCAATATTTTCCACTGCAGGTCAGCACCTTATTATACATTTTTAAAAGAGTTCTGGCTGAAAGCCAGCCAGGGCTACGGAAAGCAGGAGAAAAAGCTGTTGATACCTCACACCTATTGGGCAAATGTCAACTGGCTTGAGGAAACTTAGACAACCACTTAGTGCTGCCAGCCAAGCACAGGCATCTCAGGCCTGATTTATCAGCGGGCTCTGACAGGCATGCTCAGAAAACCCTTCTTGGCCCAGAAGTGAGAACGGGAGCTCGGGAGCCACGTGTGAGGGGAGACCCACGTGTGGGTTGAGATCACGGTGTCTCAGCTTCCAACTCTGACTCCCCCAGCGTGAGGCCGAGAGTTTCCTCAGACCCCCAAGCCCTGAGCAGGATCCCTGGACCCTGGACCGAGCAGACCGTGGGGATGAGGTGGCCTCGGAGTGGTCAGCCACCCCAGGTGCCACTGTGTGACCTGGGGCCAACTGCCCAACCTCTCTGAGCCCCATCTGTTAAGCGGGGGTGGCCTTCCTCTGCAGGTTGCTGTGACCCCTGTTTGTGGAGACACTTGGCCTGAGGCTGGCAACGTGAGGGGAGCCTCAAAAATCCCCCTTCAGTGGTGCCTGAGCCACTGAGACATTTCAGTCTCAGGATGGCTCAGGGGGCAGAGGTCAAAGTGTGCGCCTGCTTCTCGGAGGTGCAAGCTGGCTGGTCACCTCGCCTCTCCAGCCTCAGTCTCTCCATCTCCCTCTCCGCATGGTATGACTGAGGTCAGCCATGGGGAGCGCTCTGCCTGTCCTGAGCTGCCGCACGACGTATGAGGACAGCGCCATCCTCAGGAGCAGACTGGTCACGACCCGGAAAGCTGCACAAAGTGTCCCCAACCGTGCTCGCCAAGGGTGCACCCCCACCGGCCCGGGGCCTGGCTCCTGGGTGGACCCCAATGGCCCCCACACCACTCTCTCAGATCCACTCCCTACCGAGCAGCCACACAAGCTCGGGGAGATGTGTAATCAAGTGCTGCTGCTGCTGCTAAGTCGCTTCAGTCGTGTCCGACTCTGTGCGACCCCAAAGATGGCAGCCCACCAGGCTCCCCCGTCCCTGGGATTCTCCAGGCAAGAACACTGGAGTGGGTTGCCATTCCTTCTCTAGTGCATGAAAGTGAAGTCGCTCAGTCGTGTCTGACCCTCAGCGACCCAATGGACTGCAGCCCACCAGGCTCCTCCGTCCATGGGTTTTCCAGGCAGGAGTACTGGGGTGGGGTGCTACTGCCTCCTCCGTAATCAAGAAGTGCAGTGCCCCCCAGAGCTGCAGAATGAAATCCACACGCCGCCTGGGCGACCTTCTCCTCCACCCTCGCCTACGGGTCCTGAAGTGACTGCCCACAGCCATCGCCCCATTTCTGTGTGTAGGCGCCTCCCCAATGTGGCTGTCTGCTGCAGGAGGTGATAGAAGCCCCCTCTGGGGGCTCTGTCTTTGGTGGCTCTATCAGGGCAGGTTCCCTCTGCCCTGAGCACCAGCCAGAATACTTGCACATGCCCCATGGAGGGGCCTGGAGGAGCTGGGTCAGCTGCCCTGCAAGGGGAGCTCAGGGCGGGCTGCTTGGGCCCTCTGGTTCCCCCAGTTGCTGAGATACCCGGACAGCGGGAGGCACCCATAGAGCTGGGCTCCAGCCCTAGTGAGGTGGGTGCTGTCATCAGCCCCATTTGACAGAAGAGAAGACTGAGGCTCAGGAACTTCACAGAACTTCCTGATATCACACAGCTGACGCTCACTTAAACCCAAGGGGGCCGGCTCCAGGATGTGTGCCCCTAACTTCCTTGTGGCAGTGGCTCCCTGGCAGGGAATGTGGCCGGTTTGAGCAGTATGGTGGCACACACTGGTGCTCCAATCCTGGTGGCCCTTAAGTGACTCGAGGCCAGCAGCTTCCTGAGGTACCCAGCCAGCCCGGGGCGGCCCCCTGCTGACCCAGCGGAGCCAGGAGTGGGTACAGGGTGCTTTCTGCCTTTGCCCTCTGCTCAGAGAGGGGACAATGAGCAGGCCATGGCCTCCCCCAGGCCCAGGCACTCTTACTGGGTGCTTTGGATGTTGCTCTGAGCCAGTGGCCACCTCCCTTGGGCATCAGGCAGGAAACCTGGCACACACACAAAAAGCATTTTTCCAGAACACCCAAGACTTTATAAATGTCAGCTGTTTCAGAACATTCTCCACTTTACTAAAAGAGTGTGTGTGTATGTGGAGGGGGAGGTGTTTGGGGGAGAATCACTCCATCAGACCGATGCAGACCCGCTCAATTCATGAGGCTGGAGGGTGTGTGGGACTCAGCATCTGGGCCCAAGTGTAGCCAAGGAAGTTAACACGCTCAGAAAGCCACAACAAAGGGCAGTTTTACCCCAGAAGTGCCACGGAAGCTTCAAGTCAACTTAGCAGGAAAGGAAAGAACACTGAGCGGGCAATAACCTCCTTCTCAGGAAGCAGGTAGACGCGTTAGAAAGAGCAGGAGTCTGAAACCAGGCTCCGTCTTTCTGGGACGAGGCGCGGGTGATGCTGCTTCTGACTTTTGCTCGCTCAGCTGCAAAAGTGGGATTAGTCACACGATGGTTTTCGCATATTTACCTCCTGGTTTTCTGTAAAGCAACTGGCCTGGTGCCTCGCACATAGCTGGCATTCAATAAAAGGGACTTTTATCCTAGGGCCTTAAAAAAGCCTGTGATGCTAGAAGCATATACCGCATATACCACGTACCTGGATTTTTTATAAACTTGCAAATATATTGGGGGGAGTCACTGTAAAGCACTGGGTGAACTTGTATGTCACACGGTGACATATAAGTATGACATATAAGTATGTCACCCAGCTGAAGTGTCTACTCTCGAAACACGTTGTAAGGCTGCGGCTTTCAAGGACCTGAGTTCACAGTGGGCAAAGATGGGGATGGAGGAAAACAATTCATCAGCCCCGAATTGCTGGGCTTGGACTGCTTTCCTAATGACTTTGGGGCTTTAAGGAGGCAGGCTGCTTCAGTATGAAAGATGTCACAAAACAGCCATTCCCGTTACACTGGGATAATATTGACTTCTGGCCCTTCGGGGATCTGAGATGCTTTAAAAAAACAAAAAACAAAAACATTCAATAATACTGTGTGTGTGTTTTCGGAGAAAAGCACATTTATACAAAATGCCACGGCTGGAGAACCACAAATAAAGGAAGCTGTATTTTGGTCATGGGATGCTGGCTACAGAGAAAACTATGACAGAGAGGTGGATGCTCAGCAGGGGTGCCTGGAGAGAAGCCTTTGGGGGCCCCGTCATGCTGTCACACTCCGTCTGTGACGACAAGCCAAGCCACGGGTGGGCCAGCCCTTGGAGGCCCCTGCCAGCCCCTGGGAAACTTTCCAATCATCATAGCTCCTGAAGGCCTCCTGCACAGAACAACATCCGCGAGCAATGACGGTGCTGGGTCAGAAGCGGAGATCGTGGAGACAACCCTGTTAAATGCACATGCATAACCAGGGCAACGAAACCTGAGTGCCCTAACTACCGAGCCCACACGCTCTAGAGCCCGTGCTGTGCAACAAGAGAAGCCCTCGTGTGCTGCAATGAGCGCAGCACAGCCAAGAAACAAAGGTACAGAGAACATTCCGAGAAAAAGGCTCCTGGATATTCTGCCTGAAGCTAGCCCCCGTGGTCCTCCACCCACACACTTTTATTGGTCACCAGATCCTGTTCATTCCACAGCCTAGATACTTCTGGACGCGCTTCACGTTTCTTACCCCAGGGAAATCCTTATGCAAGGGGGTGTGGAGGCGCTCTTATTTGTTAAGGACCAAAAAAAAAAAAATTGGCCACAACCTAAACATCCATCAATGGGAGATTGGTTAAATAAACAGTGGTTTGCCCACGAGACCGACTGGTCCCAGCAGTCAAAAATGAATGAGGGCACTCTTATGCGCCCACATAAAACAAATGCAAGACATTACTGAGTGAAAAGAGCACTCATTTAGGTTACAAAAAATAAAAGGGCAATCTAATACTATGCTACAA
Source organism: Redunca redunca (assembly GCA_006410935.1). NCBI lineage: Eukaryota > Metazoa > Chordata > Mammalia > Artiodactyla > Bovidae > Redunca > Redunca redunca. The sequence goes on along the minus strand of SJYQ01017298.1, from coordinate 90,060 downwards.
GTACAGCATGTGTGTGAGTGCTGAGTCGCTTCAGTTGTGTCCGACTCTTTGTGACCCCATGGACTGGAGCCCGGCAGACTCGTCTGTCTGTGGAACTCTCCAGACAAGTATCTTGGAGTGGGTTGCCATGCCCTCCTCCAGGGGCTCTTTCTGACCCAGGGATTGAACACATGTGTCTTACGTCTCCTGAATTGGTAGGCAGGCTCTTTACCACTAGTGCCACCTGGGAAGCTCAGTATAGTGTATGCTGCTGCTGCTGCCAAGTTGCTTCAGTCGTGTCCGACTCTGTGCAACCCCATGGACGGCAGCCCACCAGTATAGTGTATAAGTATCCAGATAAAAAGACTAAAAGGACATACACCAAGCTGAGGAAGAGGGTACCTCTGCAGAGGCCTGTTCTCACCCACAAAATGGGCACAGCCCACACTGCTCTGGCGGTCAGTGCCAAGGGAGGGGCTGAGTGTGCCTGGTCCCTTCTGTGCCCCCTTCACCCCTGCCCTCCGGACTCCAGTCGACCAAAACCCAAGCCTCTTGACTGATCGCTCCCCTAGCTGAGAACCTCCCCTGCTGCTTCCAGGGCAAAAGTCCAACCCTCTTTTGCTAGCAGCCTTCACCATCTGACCCCACCCGGCTTTCCAGGCTGTCCCGTCACTTCCCACGGCCCTGCCACTGAGTGTCACCAGCTCCTTCACGTGCTGCCCCCCTCAGACCTGCCTCTCTGCTCTGCACGACCTGCTTACTTATTCTTGGCCACGCTGGGTCTTTGTTGCTGTGCACGGGCTTTCTCTAGCTGTGGGGCGCGGGTTTCTCATTGTGATGGCTTCCCTTTTTACGGGCTCCTGAGCGCAGGCTCAGTAGTTTCAGTGCACGGGCTTAGTTGCCCCACATCATGTGGGATCTTCCCGGACCAGGGATCGAACCCGTGTCTCCTGCATTGGCAGGTGGATTCTTAACCAATGGACCACAGAGGAGTCCTGCACAACCTGTTTATAAGTCCATCTCCCCCATCTAGTCCTCTCTGTATGCTCAGCATTTATTTGATTCACAAAAGACTTCAGAAAGCACCCTGCTTTTTGCCTGAAAAAAGTGTATTTGTCATATAACTCCTTGGAATTTTTAAAATCCTTAAAAAAAAAAAAAAAACAGAAGCCAGTTCTTTCCTCACTGCCCCCTCCCCAGGTCCTTCTCCTGGTGATCCCCTACCTTGGTCCCTAGGTGCTGCCATGCTTTGAGGGGGCCATTCAGGGCACAGGGGCCTCCCTGGTGGCTGCGACGGTAAAGAATCGGCCTGCAATGCAGGAGACCCAGGTTTGATCCCTGAGTCGGGAAGATCCCCTGGAGAAGGAGATGGCAACCCACTCCAATATTCTTGCCTGGGAAATCCCAAGGACTGAGGAGTCTCGTGGCTATAGTCCATGGGTCTCAAAGACTTTAGGGCATAGAGGGGTGGGGAGGACACGTGGAAACCCCAATTGCTTAAGCCCCTCTGAACCTTCAGTGCTGTGACTGTCTGGTCCCCACTTTCTGTTTTGGTTCTTCTCCAGCCTCACAGGTCCTCGTGAATTAACAACTCTTCTCCCAGCTGTCCGCACACTTGGCACCTCACCCTTTTGGATCTAGAGGTGGGCCTTGTGATTGGTTCTTGGGAAGTGGTAAAGTGGTTCTCAAACCCTGTCCCAGGGGAGCCCTGGGGTTCCTTGAGCTAGTCAGAGACATTTTAAGGCCAAAAAAAGAGAAAGAATTCAAATCAAAGTAGTCTTTTTCCAATTCACAGATGAAATGAAGGGCTAGAATCTTCTCAGTTTCTAGGTTTTTATCCCACAAATGAGCCTTCGATCCTCTGCATTTGTTATCACTTGTCCACTAATAAGAACTTACAGCTGAGAAAACAAATGACTAGACAGCAAAAAAGAAACGCTGACAGAAAAAGGCTGAGAAAGTTTCTTCAGATAAAGTTGTGGACTTTTCCTGTATGCAGAGATTTGCATCCACGTTCTCTGCTGGTTTCTGTGCTCCTGAAACGGGAGACAGTGAGAGTGACAGTCCCCAGGGTTCCCCAAGCACACCCGGTCCGGTGATGTTCTGCCAGCAGACAATCTGCAGGACTGAAGACACGGGGGTTCGCAGAGTGGGAAGCAGACGGGCCAGGCGCGCTCCCTGCCTCCGAGCTTGGGTTTCCTGGTCTGCACACGGAGGACGGGGGCCAGCCGCCCAGGGCCTTGTGCGGCTCAGCGGGAACTGCCCCGCTCGGGCAGGCGTGGAGCTGACGGTCCACCAGTCCCAGGTGTGCGGGAATGTGCTGGGACCGGGGCTGCAGGGGACAGGTCTCCGTCCATCTCTGGTCCTGGCTCCGCCTCCAAGAGCTGTGGTTGTTGTTGATGTTTAGTCGCTCAGTCGTGTCCGACTCTGAAACCCCATGGAATGCAGCACGCCGGGCTTCTGTGTTCTGCACCGTCTCCCAGAGCTTGCTTAGACTCCTGTCCATCGAGTCGGTGATGCCATCCAACCATCTCATCCTCTGTCGTCCCCTTCTCCTTCTGCCCTCTTTCTCAGCTTCAGGGTCTTTTCCAATGAGTTGGCTCTTCACATGAGGTGGCCAAAGTATTGGAGCTTCAGCTTCAACATCAGTCCTTCCAATAGTTGTGGGACCTTAGGCAGATCATGTGAGCATAATCCTTATAGCCCTTCTGCAGGAGGAAGCACGTTCTGCCCTGGTGTTTTATCAGCACCCGATAAAAGCCTTTCTGAAACGAGGAACTCTGCATGACTGCACGGCTTGTTATTTACAGTAGAAGGGGCTCCTGGATTATTAACTTTGTGCAAACTGATTTAAAGTGTGGAAAGGGAATTTATCATTTGGGGGCCCAAGGGTCAGCCCTAGCTAATAACAACGACCATAAAAAACATGGAGGGAACTTTTACTGCACCTGTGTGGAGGCCTCGTTCCAAGCGCTTACATGAATTAACTCTTTTTATGCTCAAAGGAGCCTAATGAGGTAGGTGACATTTCCATCCCTACTTTTATCTTTCTAACTGTGGTAAAATAAACATAGGGCTTCTCTGGTGGCTCAGGGGTAAAGAATCTGCCTGCCAAAGCAGGAGATGCGGGTTTGATCCCTGGGTCCGGAAGATCCCCTGGAGAAGGAAATGGCAACCCACTCCAATATCCTTGCCTGGGAAATTCCGTTGACAGAGGAGCCTGGAGGGCTATAATCCATGGGGGTGAAAAGAGTCAGACTTGACTTAGCGACTAAACAACAACAAAAAATAAACATAACATAAACTGTACCACCGTAACTATTATTTAGTGTACAGTTTAGTCGTGTTAAGTACATTCACACTATTATGCATCATTTTTTATATGAATAAACAGGCCCAGAGGGGTGACTAATTGACCCAAGGCCATGTAATGAGGACAAGGTGGAGCCAGGACTTGAACCTGACTGTCTGCTCCGCAGCTGCGCTAAGCCACCTCCTCTGAGGACTCACCTGGGCAAGCTCTGCTGCTGAGAAAAGAAACAGCAAGAAGGATGAACAGAAAGAACAATGGGGCAGGGCCCTGGCCATTCTATCTTTCCTTGGTACTATTCCATCTTTCCTATTGTGCTGCCATAAATGTGCTTCACTTCAACTAAGAAATCCGGAGTCGAGAAGCGACAGAAGCCTGGTTCTGGGGGTGGGGATGGGTGTGCCCGTGAGCAGCTGGGCCTCGCCCTGGCACTTGCCTCCTGTCCTGTGCTGCCAGTGAGGCTGCTCTGTGTGGGCCCGCCTGAGCCCACAGAACATTCCAAGGCGTCGCCAAGGTCAAAAGGCAGCGTGAAGCTGGGGTTTTGGCCTTTTCCTACGATCTGATGCCCGGGCTCCCAAGCTCTTCTCTGCCTACAACCCGCTCTTTGATGTACTGTCATCGCCTGACGTCCCCAGGGCACTCTCCTGCTTTGGTGTCTGAGGTGGGTGATGACCCCGAGCAATGAGGCAACACTCAGTTCTTCGGAACTCTTTTCTCATCCCAGCTGCCACCTCTCAGGAAAAGCTTGTCTTCGGCCCAGTGGCTGGCATTGCCTGCGGGGTGTGCGTTTCACAAGAAGGCTCCTCAGACAAGTGCTGGTGTGTCTTTGGGGAAAGAGTCTTTGGCGGGCTGGCAGGGGGAGCAGAGCACATTCCAGGGAAGGGAAACTTGGTGTCCAGATTTGGGGATGTGGTTCCTTCGTGGGTGCTCCCAGCCTGACAGTATCCTCAGGCTCCCTCTTCACGGCTGCCCTGTGGGCTCTGAGAAGCATCCTGGCAAGCAGGGACCCCATGGACTCGGCTCAGGGGCCCCACGCCTCGACCCAGCCACTCGAAGGCTGATCTCTTAGAGACATCTGCCAGGCAGCTTTGAAAGAAATGCAGATCCTGCTGCTTTTGCTCAGGCAGGATTCTGAAATCTTGTTTCTGCTTTTTTATTCATGGTAGACCAGGAGCAAATTTGTATGAGGATGGCCTTGAGCAACCCAGACCCCAAGCCTGGTTGGGAAGCAGTGACCCTGGGAGAAGGGTGGCTTTCTGCATCACAGCTCAGCAGCTTTGTCCCCTATCCAGCAGACGTGGGCTTGGAGCAGGCGGACTCAGGAGCAGGTGTGTCACAGAGAAGACAGGGATGGGAGCGTGCTCGCTGGGCCAGGGCCCCCAAGAGTCCCCTCTCTCCTGACCTCTGCCCTCCCGACCTCTCACTTAGAAACAGGTGGCAGAGCCGTCAGGTGAAGCTGCTCGGCCATCACCAATGCCCAGTGTTAGTCGCTTGGTCATGTCCAACTCTTTGTGGCCCCATGGACTGTAGCCCACCAGGCTCCTCTGTCCATACAATTCTCCAGGCAAGAATAGTTGAGTGGGTTGCCATTCCCTTCTCCAGGGCATCTTCACAACCCAGGGCTCAAACGGGGGTCTCCCGCATCGCAGGCAGATTCTTGACCATCTGAGCCTTCAAGAAGATGGTATTCAGAGGCAGAAGTGGAGGTACAAGAGGAGCAGGGGAAGGGACACTCGCTTTCAGAGCTGTGAGGAGGACAGAATCAATGCATACAGAGTGCCTGGCATGGTTAATGCTTCCGGTCAAACTGTACCCCACACTCCCAGAAATGGATGACTTTTCTGTCCAAGACACGCTGAGGGTTGGAGCCGATGATACGATTTTTGTCCGATACCACTGAGGCCTAGGGTGGGGAGAATTCACTTTGGGAGCATCAAAACTGAGTCAGGAATGAAAGGGTCTGGTGGTGGGGGGCTCAGGGTCCGACCGGGGCAGACCTGAGTTCAGAGCTTTGCTGAGGAAGACCTATTGGTGTGACCTTGGGCGTGTGGGTGGCTTCTTTATGTGCAGAAAAGGAAAATGGTAAAACCCTTCTGAGGAAGATCAGCTGAGAGTCCTGCATAGTGTTTAGCAGCTTAATTATGTTTTGCTTAAAAAAAAAACAGGCCTCAAGGTCAGATTCAAGTTTCTGTCACTCTCTGTAAATCACCAAGCCAGTGGCTGGGGTCTCTGATGCAGGGAGGTGTTAACACGGGCCTGGGGAGACTGGAAGGAGGTAGGGGGCTGCTCTCCTTCCCATGTGAGTCCAGAAAGGGTTTTTCTTCCCCCTTGGGGGAGCTGGAAGGAGAGAGTTGGCTTCAGTTTTATAATCAGAAACAAGAAAAATAACAGGCTTGAAAAAAGGAGTTTCTGGGAAGCACTGCCACAAGATGACATTAGCACCTAGTAGAACGTTCTCCCCAGGGGAGAAGTCAGAACTGAGGTCTATGAATTAAACATCGATTTTTTTCTGCCCCACCCCACACTTTTTTTTTTTATGACAGTTCAAGGCTTTGTGGTCAGCTGGGCTGGCACCAGGCGCACTGTGATCGTGCATTCTTCCTCAGTTACTCAGCTGCCAAAGGCTGGTCCTGGAACGACGCTGCCTTTCCACAGAACTATTAAGTATTCTGGGTCAGGGACTGATAAGGCTGGTTTATTTGCTTTTGACAACGATCACACCTGGGGAAGGTACGGCACTTGCCCTTGTGCTCAGGGATTTCAATGTTTACCCAGAGACAGACGGCGCCCCGAACCCAGCGGGACAGAAAGGGAGAAAAGCTGACTCTCCCGCCGGCACACTGAGCTGGGGTAGGAGCCCGACCTGGGGGTGAGAGAGGCCAGCAGTGACCCAGCCCAAACTCCAGCTACCAAGCCTTGCCCGCTGCCTGTTCAATGGGCACCAATGGGCTCATGGAGTGTCAAACAGAGAGGGCAATATAAACAGGGCCCCAGAACCTTCTACTACGCTCATGAAGTGTCAACCACAGAGGGCAATAATATAAACAGGGCCCCAGAACCTTCTACTACACTCACGAAGTGTCGACCGGTGAGGGCAATATAAACAGGGCCCCAGAACCTTCTATGCTCACGAAGTGTCGACCACAGAGGGCAATATAAACAGGGCCCCAGAACCTTCTCGGAGAAGGCGATGGCAACTTACTCCAGTACTCTTGCCTGGAAAATCCCATGGGCAGAGGAGCCTGGTGGGCTGCAGTCCATGGGGTCGCACAGAGTCGGACACGACTGAGCGACTTCACTTTCACTTTCCACTTTCATGCATTTGAGAAGGAAATGGCAACCCACTCCAGTGTTCTTGCCTGGAGAATCCCAGGGACAGGGGAGCCTGGTGGGCTGCCGTCTATGGGGTTGCACAGAGTTGGACATGACTGAAGCGACTTAGCAGCAGCAGCAGAACCTTCTATGCTCACAAAGTGTCAGCCAGTGAGGGCAATATAAACAGGGCCCCAGAACCTTCTATGCTCATGAAGTGTTGACCAGTGAGGGCAATATAAACAGGGCCCCAGAACCTTCTACGCTAGCACGGCACAGTGATGGAGAAGACAAGTGGGTAACTTTAGTTAAAGGGAAGGGCTCTGAAAACTGCACCTCAAAAAATTAAATTTGCATTCNCGGACGCCACAGCATCGCAGGCCAACCTGGGGCGGGCTTGCGAGGAGCCCTCTGGCAAACTCTTTGAGGAAGGTGAGCGCGGTGACTCTGACGTGCAACCGACGGGACTCGCATCTCACTCGCTTCGGTGACAGCGCTGAAGCTGAGGCGGGGGGATGCCGCTGAAGACCTGGGGGAGGGTCTCAGTTCCCTGGTGTCCCCTGCTGAAGTGCCGCAGCCTAAACCACCCAATGTCTGGGGCCCCTGCGGGAACTCCTCGTCTCCCTGGCATTCTCGCAGGGAGAAGGGCACTGGGTGGGCGCTGTCCTGAGGCTGTGCAGAGACTGAGGATGGAGGCTCACTCCTCACTCGGTGGAGGCTGAATGAAGGCGCCGTGTGACGGGGACACTCCAGGTCCCCACGGGAGTGACACTCTTCCTGCGGGGAGGAGGGTACCCAAATATGTCGGCCAGGTACAGAGCCGCTGGGCCACAGAGGCTAATGTGATGGGGCTGAGGGGGGCAGCGGGGATCAGGAAAGGCCTCTCTGAGGAGGCGGCACGCAGCCTGAAGCCCGAGTGATCATCAGGAAGTGGCCACATGCAGATCTAGGGAGGAGCATGCAGGGCCAAGGCCCTGGGGCAGGAGAGAGCACCGTGAGCTTGGGCGGTGGTTCTCAAAGCATGGGCTGGGGAACCCTGGGGGCGCCTCCCAGGGTCAGAACTCTCATAAAGATGACGACGGCATTTTCCTTTTACACTCATCCTCCCAGGAGGATGGAGAGGAGCTTTCTGGAGTCCATGCCAGCATGACAGATTGAAAGCAGAAGCAGCTATGAGAAAACCCAGCTGTTTTCTATTAAGCCAGATATTAAGGAGATTTGCAAAAATAATATTAACTTTGTTTTGTTTTGCAAAACAGACTTGTTCATAAAGAACCACGTTATTTATTGCTTTACATAGGATGGGTTATTATTTTTAAAATAAATAAATTTTAAAAGTATTTCTCAGTTTTAATTTCCAATAGCTGAAATATGGATAAGTATAATCCATACAAACTAAAGAACTCTGGGTTCCTTAATGCTTTTCAAAGAGTATAAAGTGGTGCTGGGCCTTCCCTCGCGTTCCAGTGGCTAGGACTCCACGCTTCCACTGCATGGAGCACGGGTTCAATCCTCTGTCGAGAAAGTAAGATCCCACATGTCACACAGCCAAAAAACCACCAACAACAAAAAAACAACAAAGGAGGGATCCTGAGGCCCAAACCTGGAGACACGCTGACTTGGAGGAGCAGCAAGGGTGGGGGCTCGGGCAGGGGATGGGGTGAAGGCTTCGGGAGAGCTGTGCCTGAGAGGCTGGCCGGGACTCATTGCACAAAGAGCGTGGAAGGCCAGAACGAGAAACCTGGATTTTGTTTTAAATTCATTGAGGAAGCTACAGGAGGGTGGCAGGGAGAGGCATGATGTGATGTGATTTATGTTCTAGAAAGATCCCTCTGGCTGTGTGGAAGGGAGGGGATGAGCCTGGAAGCCGGAGAGCATGTGGGTGCCACTGCCGTAAGCAGGGGAGAGACACTGGGGGCCGAGAGAGGGAGAAGGACCCGGTGTGTTCCTGAGGCAGAGCAGAAGTGGGTGTGGGAGACTGAAGAGAAAAGATGAGGGATGAAGCCAAGATGCTGGGCGGCTGTGGGGCCAAATCCTGAGGCAGCAGGTGGTGAGGCGCCGGGGGTGGGGGTGGGGCAGGGCCGAGGGGCGGGGCCCCTCTCTGAGGGAACGCTGACTCTCTCTAAGTCATGTGAAGCCTCAACACTCTCCACTGGCTCTTTAGGTCACATCTCTGGCCCAGGCGAGGACAGGCAGGCAGCGAGGCCTCTTTACCCAAGGCCCTGGAGCAGTCATCCTGCGGCCACATCTCTGAGTATGTTCCCCACCACCAGCCCTGCCAGGGGCTGTCGGGGTGAGACACTGCTAAGGAGTGAGTGGTCACTTTCAGGAGCTTCCTGTGACCTGCCACAGTCCCACCTGGTACCCTGACCCTGGGACCAGCAAGAGGACACCGGGCATCCCAGCTGTGCCAAGCCCTCTACAAGGCAGGCCCAGGCCAGCGAAGGCAGGGCGATACCCCCAGCACTGGACAACCTGGCCCCTCTCTGGAGGTCAGGTGGGATGGGAGAAGTGATCGAACAGCCATTTGCAAACTGGGGTCGGGGGGAGTGGAAATGAGGACCAAGCTTTCCTCCTTAATCCATTACTTCCTGAGTTCAAAGAAGCCCTGATGACCCTAAAGAAATTATTTCTTAACTCACAGAATCTTGTACGTCAATTACATTTCAATTAAAAAAATTACAAAGAGGTATTTATAGACATGGTATAATAAAATTACAACCGTGTGTGGGATTTCCCTGGCAGTCCAGTGGTTAGACTCTGCCCTTCCAATGCAAGGGGTACAGGTTTGATCCCTGGTTGGGGAACTAAGATCCTACATCCTGTGCAGCCAAAAAAAAAAAGAATTATAACTATGTGGGAAAAAAAAAGGAAAGGAAGAAAGAAATGATTTCTTACCAGGCTAGTCTGTACTTAGTTAACCTAGACTTATGGTCCGGAGAAGGCAATGGCACCCCACTCCAGTACTCTTGCTTGGAAAACCCCATGGACAGAGGAGCCTGGTGGGCTGCAGTCCATGGGGTCGCACAGTCGGACACGACTGAGCGACTTCACTTTCACTTTCCACTTTCATGCATTTGAGAAGGAAATGGCAACCCACTCTAGTGTTCTTGCCTGGAGAATCCCAGGGACAGGGGAGCCTGATGGGCTGCCGTCCATTGGGTCGCACAGAGTCAGACACGACTGAAGCGACTTAGCAGTGGCAGCAGCAGACTTATGGTTATCATTTATGTCTACTTAGCAACCATCTCTACAGAGCATGAGGCAATCTGGAGAATTTTTAAAAATGTTTATTTATTTGGTTGCAGCATGCAGGATCGCCACTGCACTATGCGGGACCCTTCTCTGATGCGGTTCCTGGACTCTAGTTGTGGTGCACAGGCTCAGTAGTTACGGCTCACAGGCTTAGTTGCTCCGTGGCATGTGGGATCCTAGTTCCCCGACCAGGGATCGAACCCGAGTCCCCTGCATTAGAAAGCAGACTCTCAACCAATGGACTACCAGGGAAGTCCCAGTCTGGAGAATCTTTAACAAAGAACCCTTCAGACACCTCAGCAGGCAGAACTGTCTTACATTTCACGGCTGAAAACAGAGGCAGGACTGCAGTCAGTCTCAAAACCTAAGACCGGATTTAAGAATGGAAGCAATTGCAGGCTGTGGGTGGCAGCGTGAACTGGCACACTTTTTTCTGGGGCTACATATACTAAGATGAAAAACCTCCCCTCTGACTCAGCAGAGCTACCATTGGGCATTTATCCCACTGATACATGACATTTGCACACTTACAACAAGGATACCCCAAGGAGAGTCACTGTGATGTACGGGCCAGATGCTGGAAATGACCAGCATCACTGTCCAGTGTCAGTGACCAGCGTCCAATGCCCATCAGTACGAAATGTTACAGGAGATTCTTTTGGTCCATCCATACGAAAAGATACTATAACACAGTGAATGAGCATGAAATTGGTTTACACATGCTTCCATATAACGCTGACTTGTCAATAATCAAACACAGCGAGACGCAGAATCACACATACGGTATAACCCTGGGGTGTAAAAACAGACAAGCAAAACATGTCTGGAAGGACATGCAAGAAACTGTTAACCATGGTCACTTCTGGGGCCAAGCAATCTTATTTTTCATTTTATCATGTCCTGTTTGGGTTTTAAGAAGTCATATGCTTATAGCATATACTATATGAATCCCATGGACAAAGGAGCCTGGCGGGCCACAGTCCATAGAGTCGCAAAGAGTTGGACACGACTGAAATGACTTAGCACATATAGCATATACTATATTTCTAAAATGAATGAATCAAATCGAAGAACAAAATGTGAGGTGAAGGGAAACAGTGACCCTGGTTTGGGTCAGGTTCTATCTACCGAATTCGATTCTTAACTGGGTAACTGCTTGTGAAAACATTTTGCAGCATTTGCAGTTGAGGTTTAAAGCCCTAAGCGTGGAGGGGTGAAGTTGCAGGGAAGAGCTTGGTCAGTTTTCTGAAGTTCTCTAAACAGGGGCAAGGTTCTCTTGCGAGAGGTCAGGGTGCAGACATATCAGAACAGGAAGAGGGAGCCCACTGGCCCTTGTGGAGAAGTGGTACTTTCAGCTCCACCAGGAGACTTTGAATTTTCTATTCATGCTTCTCTTTCTCATAGGTGGAGAGGAAAGTTAGAGCTGTACTTCGGTGAAAGTGGGAAGAGAAGCTCCCAGAAAAAAGACAGTGGCAGCCACCCCGTGGGCAGTGGGACCTTCTTCTGAATTCTCACTTCTTTAGGGGCTTAAACAGGAACCACACACACCAACTCTTTCTAGTCATTCTACATGGAAAAGGAAATGACTCTTCCACAACCTCGTTACTAATACTCCATGTATTTCCAAGAAACTTCCAAGAAAGTTTTAGTCTTAATTCTGAGAAGCTCTTCTACATCGTTAAACATCCTCAAACAAATCTCTGGAAAACCAAACCCTGGTGATGGAACATCAAAGGGAAAGCCAAGATTTCTTTCTGGGGGTTGTGTTTGATCTTGCACTGGACTTTGATAAGTTCTAAGAAGCTGGGTTTCTGAGAGGGGAAGGGATGCTTACAAATGCTCAGGATACAGAAGGTCCTGGAGTCAACCCTCTCCCTCTCCCTGGAGGGGACAGGAGGTGGCGCAGGGGGTGGGATGGCACTTACCTGGCACCCTGTCCACAGAGGCGAACACGGAGCGCTGCACCGTAGGGTCGCTGCTGCCCCGGCGGCACTGGTCGTAGAAGCGGAAGGGCAGGTGCTGGGCGGAAGATGAGCCGAGTCCAAACCCCAAGACCTCAGTCGTCGGCTGGATTGGAAGGTCCAGGAGGGCTACGTTCAAACAAACCCGTGGTTCAAGCTCAGCATGTACGATGGGAGTGTAGGTGATAAGACTTTGGCTGTAGTTGGTGTGGCTGTGGCCCAGCCAGGCACATCCCTTGGGCGATTCTAGGCAGGCAGCTGGTAGCCTCGAGCTGGGGAGACCAGCGTGACACCGAGGGTCTCGACTGAGGCTCAAAACACAAGGGGCACCTTGCGCGGGGTTCAGAGAGGAAGGCCAGGCCCATCTTCACCTCAGATTCTCGGTTTCCATACACAAAATACTGTACCAAGGCTTAGTGCTGTGTATGGTTTCAGACCCTGAAACAAATGGGGCCAGTTCTGCCACGAAATTCACAAATCTATGTGTGCAGGGAAGAGTGTGTGAGAGAGAACACACATGCACCTGTGCTTGTGTATCTGTCACTGTCTTCCCTTCCACACACAAATCTCACGATACAGCAAAATTTGGAGGGGCCTTTTAAAATTTATTTAAGAAATACCCAACACGTGGGACTTCCCAGGCGGTACACTGATTAAGACTCCACACTTCCAAAGCAGGGGACCACAGGATCGATCCCTGATCGGGGAACTAAGATCCCAGATGCCTCACGGCACGGCAAAAAAAAAAAAGAAGAAGAAATACCCAAGGCGTTAGTTCTAACAGCCACTTCACAGCATAATTCTCCATTTTCAAATGAAATATTTAGCCTTCATGCCAACCGTGAGAGATTGCTTTACATTAAAAAAAAAAAACACTCTGGAAATAAATCTTTAGAGAAAGGACTGAATGATTTAAGTCACTTTGCACATTACAAAATGCTTCTGTAATGATTTTGGAGGCCAAGTTTCAGCTAAGCGAGAAATAAGATGAGGACTATGTATGATGCAGGCCTGCGCCAATCAACGGAGCACGTGCAGGAAATAACTGAACCCACCATGCCCAGAAACCCCGCCCTCTAAGTGTTTATTTTCAGGAGACCCCTCAAGAACACTCCCCTTCTCCCCCAGTGGACTGCTCAGTGCTTGAGCCGAAAGGCCCTGGTTTCTTGAGATAGGCTGGTGGTGATTTTAGGAGCGATAGAATGCCTTTTCCCCAAGGAGGATGCTGTTCTTTCTGCCCTGATGAAGGGAAGGCTCTCACATCAGCACCTTCTAAGAAAGCTGGGGCCTTCCTGACACTGGATGGCGCAGGGCCTCCTCACTGATTCACCACATCCCTGCACCATGTGAAACGACACTTGCGAATCCAGTGCTGGGTCCCGGCCCCCTCATCAGGCAGGGCTGCCTCTCGTGAGAGCTGGGAACAAAGAGAAGGAAGGGATGGGCTTTATCGCAGGAAGTCCTGCCTTTGGGTTCTGCCAACCAGCTGCCTGAATGGCTTTGGGCAAGTCACCAAGCCTCAGTTTACTCATCTATAAAATGGGTGAACAGGCCCTACTCATCTCCAGGGTGGTTTTAAGGGTCAGAGGCGGCAGACGAGAATCAAAGTGAAGTGAAGTGAAGTCACTCAGTCGTGTCCGACTCTTTTCGACCCCATGGACTGTAGTCTACCAGGCTCCTCAGTCCACGGAATTTTCCAGGCAACGAGAATCAAGGCACTCTACAAATATAAGTTAGAGGACGCCGTGTGCTGGAGGGGAGCACCACTTTCCACACGGATGGCCACACCTCTTTGAGCAGCCTCAGACATTCTAGAAACCAAACGCTTAGGATTCTCCATCCTCTCACCAAAACACAACTGATTCCTGCACCGTGGGTGTCCTCTCCTAGAGGAGTCATCAGGGCGCTCGAGGTCAATGTAAGACCCATGCTGATGGCTCAGAGGACACCCAGAGAGGGGTGCCGCACTCACCTGCTATCCTCTGCATCTTCATGCGTCTCGCCTGGATGCGGCCCTTGGCCAGGCGCTGCTTGGCGATGATGCAGCGGATGTGGTCCGAGAAGATGAAGGTGGCTTGCAGGATGGGGAAGGGCTTGGAGTGGGGGCTGGACGCAGGCTTGTGGATGGTGATATTCAGGGCGCGGCTGTCGTCCTCCACGCCGGTCACCTGCATGTCCTGGGGCGGGGAGGGGGCCAAAGAAAGGATGTCCATTAGGTTCAGTTAGGAAGGTTGTTCCATTAGGAAGGTCACTGCTTGGAGGCTGCGGACCCACGTCTCCTCTAGAACAAGGGCCCTCAGACTGAAGTTTGCTTTTGCTCTGAAGGAGACCATCAGTCCCCCAAGTGCAAGCGTGTTGAGGATGGGCACAAACCAGACCGGGCCTGGTGGGAGACGACAGGGTGGGAAGCACAGCCAGCTCAGTGGCTGGTGCTGGCTGTGGTGGCTGGTCTTGTTCCCACAAAGACTTGAGTCAACTGGTGAACGTGCAGGATGGCAGCGGCCTATGGGATCATAGTGCTTGACCAGGGATTGAACCCGCACCCCCTTGCATTGGAAGGCGGATTCTTAACCACTGGACCAGCTGAGAAGTCCCAAACCCTAACAATTCTTGCTTCTGAGAAACCAGAGATAACAAACCCAAGGCTAGTTCTTTCTGGCATGATTTCACCTACTAACAATTCCTTTCCTGCTTCTCTTAAGAAAGTGAAAATCGCTCAGTTGCGTCCAACTCTTTGGGACCCCGTGGATTATACAGTCCATGGAATTCTTCAGGCCAGAATACTAGAGTGGGTAGCCTTTCCCTTCTCCAGGGGATCTTCCCAACCCAGGGATTGAACTCAGGTCTCCCGCATTGCAGGCAGATTCTTTACCATATAAGCCACAAATGAAGCCCAAGAATACCAGAGTGGGTAGTCTATCCCTTCCCCAGCAGATCTTCTCGACCCAGGAATTGAACTGGGGTCTCTTGCACTGAAGGCAGATTCTTTACCAACTGAGCTACCAGGGAGGCCCTCTCTCTTAAGAAGAGGGCATCAATAGCTCCTATTTGTATGTCTCTAACAAATTCCTGGTCCCTAAAGGAAAAAGCTAACTCTGAGAAAGAGACATTTGAAGAAAGTTGCCCTTGAAAGGTAGAGAAGGACTCACGTAGACCAAGTATTAGGACAAATGCAATCCAAAGCCTCAGAATGGATTCTGTGCAAAGAATCTGCTTCCCACTGAGGTTTGAGATAAAAAGCAGAGGACAGGAGACAAGCATGAAAGTCAAGGCTAGAGGAGGGGGCAGAAATGTTGAAAAGGCTCATGAAACAAGACAGAGACTGTCCATAGGCATTCCATCTGGCACGGAACGTTGCAGTGGGGATTAGATGAGATATTACGCTTTTAAAATGGAGAGAGAGGCTGGCGCGTGGTAACAGCCTGACAAATAGGCGCTCCTGGAAGACGACCAAAAGAAAAGGTTTATGTGGCTTTCATTGTCTGATGGACGACACGTATTAATCCTTTGAGGGAGAAAAACACTTTCCTGACACTAAATTCTAAAGGAAATTGATTATAAGCCTAGATAAATAAGAAGAAGCACTAAGTTACTTAATGGACAGTCTCCGACGTGGAAGTCTTTTTTTAAATGCAAGCTTCTTCAGATAGTTGCTGTGCACATCAACCTTCTGTAAAAGACATTTTTTAAATGGAAAGCTCTTGGAAAAAAGGAGGCTGGGAAATGGTTGCAACAGCATCTTCAAACCCATGGGTGGTCCTCTTGGGGAGGGGGGGTCACACTGGAGACAGATATGGGTTGGCCCCGGCAAGGCCTTGCCAGCAACCAGGACTGCCCAACAAGGAAACAGGCCTGGCGCAGGGCAAGTAAGGCCCAGGGGGTCTGGTGGGGGAATGGGGTGGAAGGCTGTTTCCAACTCGCCTGGCTCTATGTTTCCTTTGACCAACCAGCTGGCATTAGTCACCCATCATTAGACACACACTAAGAAAACCCAAGCTCCAGCTTGGCGTTTGGCAGTTTAAGAGCCCAGGCTTGATGGAGAGACGGAGGACACAGGAACTTCCATAAATCACCAGTGGCAACAATCATTCTAGAGAGGAAATGGGCCCAGCCCAACTTCTTGGTATCTGCCCTAGTGAAACCCTGGTCCAAGTGCACAGGGAAGTGGGGACAATTTTGTTCACGGCAGCACCGTATGTATGTGAAAGTAGAAAGCTGGGAACAAACACAGGACACTAACTACTTCCGCCCTGGGATGTGGGCAGGCAGCAGTTACAAGAATACCAGAAAGTCTCCATAGACTGACACAGTCAGGGCTCTAAAACATTCACTGAGTGAAAAAAAACAAAGTTTAGAATATATGCAACGTGACAGAATAAAAATACACACAGAAACACCCTCTTTTGAGTATCTGTGTACAATTTTTAAAAACAGTACATGCATACTAAGTTGCGTCAGTCATGTCCGACTCTTTGTGACCATGTGGACTGTAGCCCACCAGCCTCCTCTGTCCATGGGATTCTCCAGGCAGGAAGACTGGAGTGAGTGGGTTGCCATTTCCGACTCCAGGGGATCTTTCCGACCCAGGGATCGAACCTGTGTCTCCTGCGCTGGCAGGTAGATTCTTTACCACTGGGTCACCTGGGAAGGACAGTTCATGTAGCTCCATTCACACGTGCAGTTGGCAAAGCACCGTATCTGATGACAGAGGCGGGGTGTCAGAAATGAGTTTTGGTTAAAGAGAACTTGGCCCTTATCTGTGAAGTGTTCTAACTGCTGTCAGGAGTAATCTGCTCACACAGCCCTTACGTCATTAGCACTTGACTGTAAAGATGACACTTTGGTGGGTGTTTGCACAGCCAGTGAAGAACTTCCGGGCTTCTCAGCCATCGTACCTGCAGAAGGCCTGCGAACTTGACCACTCCCCAGCCCAGCCTGGACACATCGGGCTCCACCAAACTCATCTGGTAAATATCGACAGCCAGGAACCGCTGGAGCATACCGCCGTCCTTGGTGACCACCGTGCATGCGATCAGGTCGCTGTTGTCTGGAAGGAGGGGGACAGAGAGCAGGGTGAGGTGCAGTCCGCCGCACAGTCTGAGAGACACATTTGGGCTGGTGTGTGTTCTGTCGGGTGGCACAGCTCGGCACCAGACCCTGGCCTGGCAGTCACACACACTGGGTTCTGAGTCCCTCCTCTGAGTCATGCTGGGCAACCTTCTATACCTCTCTGGGCTTCAGATTCCTCATCCGGAAAATGGGGATCATTCCCAACCCACTCAAAGCACTGTTTGTGAGGACCAGCTTGTATAAAATACAGAAAGCACCAATACAGTCACAACGAATGAGTTCCGTTCTGAGAGCGCATTTGTTAAGCCCAACTAAGTTAGCCTAGGTACCCGACTAACAGGGTTGGCTACATAGTACTGTACTTTACTGGGTTTATAATACTTTTCACACAAATAATACACAAAAAGCAAACACCAAAGATTAAGAAGACATTTTTAATCTTAGAGTACAGAACTTTAAAAATTATAGTCGTATCAAATACATCCCTGCTGCTTTTATACTGGCTTCTGAACATGCTGGGCTCAACACAGAGACCCTCTACTACTGTGCTCTACACAGTCCTGCACAGTAGAGCACACAAAAGCACAGCCACGTGTGAGGATGCACTCGAGTGTCAGTGTGTGCCAGAGACGCGAACTCTCTTACGCGATGGGACGCATGAATGCACGTTTGCATCTCTCAATGTTGGCAACTGGAAGGTTCGTGTGTAGGGGACTTACTATACAATACTGGCTGTGAATTGGGCACTGCGACTATAGCTAAAAAAACATCCAACAAACCCAGAATCCCAGTAACATTTCAGTGCTTCCCTGCAGCCGCTGGCGGTTTACACCTGTGACTGTTTGCCCAGATTAAGTGAATACAGGAAAGGAAGAGCCCCCCGCTTGGTTACAGAATCATTAAGACTTCAGCTTGGTGTCTGACAACTTAGAGCCTAGCTCTACATGAGACAGTGTGTGATTTGGGGCAAGGCACTTGGCCTCTCTAAACCACGGTTTCCCATCTGTAAAATGGGAATAATATCCCCAATCTGGAGATGTGTGATACCTTAAAATGAGAACAGGTAGGGAAAACATTTAGCGGGGTTTCCTCAGCTTATGCTTGGTCCCTTTTCTTAGCTGGAAGTTATTGCCAGATTTGATGTTTACTTTAGTGCCTGTCCTTGATGGCTTTGAACTCACCAGAGTAACATAGGGCCATTAAAACTATGGTCTGCTTTGAGTTCCCTCCAGTGAAATCCTCTGTAATATGTTTTAAGAGAAATAGCTGAACCAGGAAACAACCTAAATACCCCCAAAGCGGGGAACCATGTGAGTATGATTTTTTTCCCATCATATGGAAAATTACATACCCATTTAAAAGTTATGTTTAACCAAAGTGTGAACTGTGGTTACTTAGGAGGAGGGAAGTGAGAATTGGGGGTGGGTGGGACTGTGTGTGTGTGTGCGTGTGTGTGTGTGGTATCAACAGGAGAACTTTAATTTTTGCCCTCTGTATCACTGATTTGCTTGAAATTATTTTAAAATGAGAAGGTATTCAATATACACTTTTGAAATACACATTAAAGACCCAAGTAAAAAATCCTATTTACCAATAATTGCAACGGCACTGGGAAAGACTACATGTTTAAATGAATGTGATGATAAAAACTTTGTTAACTGTGATTTTGGTACGTTGAAAGATAGTATCCCTACAAAGAAATACAAGCTTGGAGAAATATACTAAAACATTAAAAGACATCTCTGATTAGAAGAACGGTGGGTGAATTTTTTTTTTTCCTTTAAACAGCTTTATGGAGGGATAATTTATATACCATAAAACTCACCCGTTTTAAGTGTACAGTTCGAGTTTTGGTAAATTTAGAGCTGTGTCCTGTGACACTCCAGCGGTAGAACACTGTCAGCACCCCAATACGTTCTGTAACCTAATACTTGGCTTCACTTTATTGGTGGTGGGTGGTGGGGGGAAAGTAACACAGATAGTAACAATCCTGGCCCCAAACACAGGAATTTGCCAAGGTTTTGCCTCCCCTCATTTTTGCTCTTCATTTAGACCTAAGGAACGACAGGCACATTTCTGCTCTGCCCTTTCTCCTCCTCTCGCTCCTCTGCCTCCCTGCCCTCATGTCCCACACTACCTCTGCTAAACGTTCTGAGCACACAGTCCGAGATCCTGGATTCCTGGGATGTCTTCTGGTCCAGCAGCTGTGACAGGCCTTGGGATTCTGTCTTTTCTCCCCAGCATGTGACCACCTGGCATGGCCATAAACCCCACGGCCAACACTAGCACCAGACAGCCTCAACTCTGGCTTGCATGTTCTCATTCTCGAGGGCAGGGAGCCTCCTCCCTTTCCCAGGAGTCTAGCCAAGTATTTAACAAGAGTTCTAAAAATGACTTTATCCAGAATTTCTAGTTCCATGCAGAAGACATCTAGTCTTCTGTATCCTCAGAAGTAGAAGTCCTCACACTCTTTCTTGCAAACATTTTCTTTGCCGTGCATGGAGTTTGACTGCCCAGGTGGCACAGTGGTAAAGAACCCGCCTGCCAATTCAGGAGGCACAAGAGAGCCGGGTTCGATTCCTGGGTTGGGAAGATCCCTTGGAGGAGGAAATGTCAACCCACTTCAGCACTCTTGCCTGAAAAAAAATCCACGGACAGAGGAGCCTGGAGGGCTAGTCCATGGGGGTGGCAAAGAACTAGACACGACTGAGCGTGCATGCACACACACACACACACACACACACACACACACGTCGAGTTTACTTTCTTAATACTTACATCATGTTCCCCAATTAGCATCTTTTACTTTTTAAAAAGAGAAAACTAAGCTCATAAACGATGCTTTCTCTCTTTTCCTTTCTCTTTCTTTCTTCTCCCCTTCCTCCTAAACAGGACAACCTGCTCTTCCCTTCCCCACATTCACAAAAGAGGTTCATCTGCGGGTGAGCCCAGAAAGCAGGCACAGCCAAGGTCTTGGTGTCAGCGGGCTGTGTCGGCAGGCAACCCCCTCATGAAGCCCAGGGGCCTTTAGGGGCTTTGGGGGGAAGGAAAGACCTACCACCTCTGCCACAAAGAACTCAAAAGGAAGGACAAAACCCCAAAGCGGAACAACTTTCAGAAATGCAGTTGAGACATCAAAGCCCCGTGAGAGATTTCGTAAGAAAACTAAAAGGCAACTGTCACCAGTGAGACAGGAGGGCTCTGAGAGGGAGGGAGCGCCTGGTTTTTCAGAAGCTGTGGGGGCAGTTAAGGAGAAATGAAGCAGCTTCTGCAGACTGAACAGAAGGGCACCTAGGCATCCTTTGGGGGAGATCAAAGGAGTCTGGTTGGGGTGACCTTTGTGGGCCTCCGGGTCAGCGTCTCAAGAGACGCTTGGAGCACCTTGCCTCTCCCCTGGGCTGCTCCACATGCTAGCTGTGGGCATGCCCGTCGGAGATGGACTCCGAAGAGAGCTGCGGGAGGGAGCTCCACCCTGCCCTCGTTCTAGGTCTTTCGCCTGCTGCCTGCAAGCGGGTCCCTGCAGATTTCACACTGAGCTGGGGGGAGTGGTGCCAGGTACTGAGATGCCGGGAGGGAGGGGTGCCTCGTGGGGAGGACACCAGCAGCAGGCAGCTCTGTCGGGGGGCGTGGCAGCCTTCTGAACCGCCCTGCCTGCCTCTCGGGGCTGGCTTGCCGTCAGGGGACGCCAGTGCAGGTGACCGGCCATCCCTGCACTGCGTGCACCTGTGCTCAGTCATGTCTGACTCTCTGTGACCCCACGGACTGTAGCCCACCAGGCTCCTCTGTCCATCGGATTTCCTTCTCCAGGGGATCTTCCCGACCCAGGGATCGAAACTGTGTCTCTTGCATTGGCAGGCAGGTTCTTTACATCTCTCAACCCACCTGGTCTCCAGCACCCTCCCACCAACTTCATTCCAAAGGGGTAGAGCCAAGGACTCTATTTCTTTAAATCTACAGACATTTATCAGAAAACACACTATCCATGTGACCTTAGGAGCAGGAAAGGATTTCTTTAAAAAGGAAGAATCAATACATACAAATAAATAAGATTAAGACTGATAAACTGACTACCTCAGAATTAGAATTTAGCTCACGGATAATGAACAACTTTATAACCAGACTGGGGGAAATATTTTCAACATATCTCTTTAAGAGGCAAAAGATGAATAAAGCCGAAAATATGAAGACCTCCACAGGCTATTCACGGACAAGAGAATGAATGCACACATACACACGAGCGCTAGCCTTCCTGCTAAACCAGGAAACAAATGAAAACAAGATCCCACCTACTGGCAAAAATAAAAGTGTTAAGATAACATCAGGCATTGGTGAGGCTGTAGAAAAACTGATTTTCTCAAACACTGCTGGTAGAATAAATTAACATAGCCACTGGGAAGGGCAAATCAGCATTATTTATTAAAGCTGAAAGTTTCATACTCTATGACCCGTCAATGGGTACATTCCCAGGAAAACGCCCATGTGGGCTGAGAGACAGGAATAAGGATGTTGACGGTGAGATTTGGGTCTGTAAAGACCTAGATGTCCAGTGAGAAAGGAAAGTTTATTTAAAAAAAAACAAAACATATGGCAAGGACAAGGAATGAATGAGATCTCTGGATGTTTCAACAAGGTTCAGTCTCAAAAAACTCAGTGGAAAAAGTTGCAGCATGACACAGGCTGTGTGACACAATTTGTGTAAAGTCAAACCACACAAGACGTTCATGTATATTTTCTACGAACTCAAGCATGTGTATGTAAAAGAAAAATTTAAGAAAATGCCTGGCAGGGTGCAGAGTGATTGCCTCTTTGGAGGGGAGGTGGTGGGGCTGAGGGTGAGAGTCAAGGCTGTTTTAGTTTATACGGAGTGCTTTGACTTTTTCAAAGAGCTAAGTTATTTGTGTGGGCTTTCCTGCTGGCTCAGTGGTAAAAAAAAAAAAAAAAAAAAAAAATCTGCCTGCCAAGGCAGGAGATGTGGGTTCAACCCCTGGGTCGGGAAGATTCCCTGGAGAAGGAAAATAGCAACCCACTCAGTATTTTTGCATGGGAAATCCCATGGATAGAGAAGCCCGGAAGGCTTCAGTGCACTGGGTCACAGAAGAGTCAGGCACGACTTAGCGACTAAATAACAACATCATGTTGTTTGTGTGCTTAAGTGAGGGGAAAAGTGACTCTCTTTCCACACTCCTACATAGAGGGCCTCAGGTCCTCCTGGGGCCCAGCAGGGTTGGGAAGCAGCCCTGGGGCCCAGCTGTTGGCCGTCGGCACCCTGCCTCCCTGCCACCCCCTACCCCCCCGATCCCCAAGTGTGGTGACAGTCACTGAGCTCTGGGAGATGGCAAGAGAACAGCAGTGCCTCTCGGTGCACAGGTGTGCACGCTTCCAAACTCGCCAGGCGTGTGAGCTGAAGAAGCGCTGGCGCCCAGTGCAACAAACGTGGGTGTTAGATCCTGCGTTAGGGAGCCAGACCGTGAAGAATGAGGCTTGGCGCTGCCTCAAGGGCTCGGTGGGGGGGCGGGGAGGCGCGGGGCCAGCAGGGAGGCTCGGGCTCTAGACCACAAACCATCCTCAGGCCAAGTCTCCATCTGTGGAGGGACAGAGCCTGAGGGCAGAGCGGGTGGGATGAGAGTTGTCTCCATCGAACCCCAGGGCCAAAAGGAACCTCCCTCCAGGGAGAAGTGACAAGTTCCTCCCACCTGAGACCCTGCCTTTTTGTTCATTGATTTCTAAGAGGGTGGGGAGGGGAAGATTTGCCATTTTATTTGAAAACATTAAGCGGGACTTTCCTGGCAGTCCGGTGGTTAAGACTCTATGCTTCCGCTGCAGGGGGCACAGGTTTGATCCCTGGGTGGGGAGCTAAGAGCTCGAATGCCTCACAGTGCGGCCAAAATATAAAGAAAATAAAAATTTGAAAATAATAAACATATAAACCGCTACCATTTTAAAAAAATTAACCTTATCAATCTCTTTGAATAGGTAACACATTTGCATGCTCCCATTTTAAAAGGTGTGGAATTTTTTAGAGTTGATGGTAAATCTCCCCAGTCCTCTTCCCCAGAGACAACCACTTGATTTCTTGTTACCCATCCACCATGAATTTCCAGGGCTTCCCTGTAGCTCAGTCGGTCAAGAATCCGCCTGCAACGCAGGAGACCCAGGTTTGAGCCCTGGGTCAGGAAGATCCCCTGGAGAAGGGAATGGCAACCTACTCCAGTAGTTTTGCCTGGAGAATCTCATGGACAGAGAAGCCCGGCAGGCTGCAGTGCATGGGGTCACAAAGAGCTGGACACGAGCTAGCGACTAAACCACCACCATGAATTTCCAAGAGCACACGCAGCTACAGCCCTCCTCTGCTGCCTAGCCCTTCACAGACGCTACACAACCCCTTGCACTTAGCCAGTGAAGCCGGGATCTCGGTGATACATCACCCCCGCCCCCCACAGGGGTGCTCCTCACTGTTTTTCATAGCTGCACTCTCTCCCACTGTAGTGCATGCTCAGTCGTGTCCGACTCTGTGACCCCATGGACTGTAGCCCACCAGGCTCCTCTGTCCATTGGATTTCCCAGGAAGGAATACAGGAGTGGGTTGCCATTTCCTCCTCCAGGGGATTTTCCTGACCCAGGGATCAAACCCACATCTCTTGCCTTGGCAAGCGTATTCTTTACCACGGAGCCACCAGGGAAGCCCCCTCCCACAGTAGATGTGATTCTAAATGATTTAACAGTTCCCAGTTGATGGCCATTCAGGTTGTGTGTTAGTTTTTGCTACAACAGACAAAGAAACAGCCTTACTCATGTACACATGTGAGAGTAAAACTACAGCGGCAAAGTAGAACTTGTGCTGAATTTTTCTCTTGAAAGCACTCATGCTTTCCTAAAATAAACATATTTTAAAAGGAAACGTTGTGTCATGACCGTGAATGGAAAACCAGAATTACAACATACAAGGTGACTGAAAATAGATTTAAAAGAGCTTTTTAAATTAAACCATAGCCAAAAGCCTGCTCTTTTGATAAAAAGGGTTATTAGCAGTTAGAGAAGTTCTAAGACAAACTAGTACCAATCTCAGACCTTCTTGTTGTGACAGAAAGGACCTGAGTGGGTACCAAAATGTATTTTTGTGTGGACTATGCTTTGCAGAGATGGGCACAGCAATACTTGCCTGAGGGACTTCCCCAGTGTTCTAATGCAGGAGACGAGGGTTCAATCCCTGGTCGAGGAACTAAGATCCCATGTGCCATGGGGCAACTAGGCCCATCTGCCACAACTAGAGAAAACTCGCACACCACAATTGGAGACCAAAAAATAAAACAAAAAAACCCTCCCCCCCGCAACATGCTCTTCTTCCAGTGTGACCTGACCCTACCCCCATCAGGTGGTGGTGTCTATATCCTTTCTCCTTGAACCTGGGCAGTGAGGGCAGGGGTGGGGGTGGGGTGGGTGGTCCTCTGTGATGATCTAGACCAACAGAGTACAGTGGTGGTGATCTTGTATGATTTCTGAGTCCAGGTCACAAACACACTCTTGGAACTCGTCCACCATGCTGTGAGGAAGCCCAAGCTGTCATGGAGACACGACTGAGAAAAGCCAAGGCCCTGGGCCCCCAGCCCCCAGCTCACCCTCTAGTCTCCAGAGGGTGCCATGTGGAGCAGAGACGAGCTCTTCCCCCTGAGCTCCGGGCAAATTATAGATCTGTGAGCAAAATGAATGATTAAAAAAAAAAAACCAAACAGCTGTAGCTGTTTAAAAAGCCACTATATTTTAGGGTAGTTTGTTACTCAGCACTAGAGAATTGCAACTGTGATTTATTGTAATTCAGTGCTGCATCCAGGCACATTTAAAATTCTAACATTCTTCCAGCACCACCAAGGGGCTGCATACCACATCATGAAAGGCCAGCCTGGAAAAATAGCCTGGGGCTGATGATCTGGGACGCACAGAAGGTCCTGCAGTGTTTAGTGGAATAAAGAGGAAAGGAATGCAGCCATTTTCCAACAGAATTTTAAGATGCTGAGAAAGAGGAGGAGAGGGCAAGTCATGAAAGAGCCACCCTGTCAGGAAGTACAGAAGGAGGGCAACTCATCTAGGTGAAAACAACTTGGGTTGAGGAGCCATAGCAACCTGGGTTTAAATCCCAGCTGTGCCACTAAAAGCCGTGTGATCCTGGACAAGCCACCTCCCTCTCTGCATCTCAGGTTACTTATAAGCCAGGCAGGACCACCGGGGGATCTGAGAGAGGCCTGGGGCCAGGCCCAGGTGGTCTCCGTCAGCAGTGGCTGTTGCCTGGAAGCACCCTGACTTTTTGGAGTCCTGACTCACCGGTCAGAACCCCCTCGCCTGAGGTAGAGTGATGCTTGCTGGAGGCAGGCTCTAGACTAAGTAAGCCATGCTCTTCAGAGGGAGAAAATGAATCATGGATTTTGGTTGCTTCTCAGAACTCTTGTGGGGTGATGGGCCCACACACCCAGTTACTCTCTAGCACATCTACCCACCTTAGCTCACTGCTGCACCCTAAGGCCTGCCAGCCCCCAGGGGTGCTGAGGCCTGCTCCCTAGTCTGGACGGAAGCCCCAAGAAGGCAGGGCCTGACCTGTCCCACTCCCTGCTGAATCCCCAGGAGAGGGGCTGGGCAGTGGCCGACAGTGAAGTGCTTGTCCCCTGGACAGAAGGATGCTAGCGTCTTCTGGTCCTCCCTTACTGAAGGCTGTCCTTTCAGCCCCTGGACTGAAGCCTTCCTCCAGGGCTCCCTCTGACAGGCTGTAGCTCATTACCGAGCAATAAATGGGGCTGATTGACTCTTGCTGTATTTAAATGATCCCTTCATAAAAACATACGGATGCCAATACCATAATTTAATTCTTGGCTTGGTGGCTCCGAATACATTTAGAATTGAGGTCTTTATCCTTACGGCGGGATTTCCAGGCCAGCCTGAATTCCAGCGCTTTGAAATCCAATACCCTGGGCTTTAGGGCCAATTCTGGGAGCACCACCACAGCTGGAGTTTAGATTACCAACTCTGTAAACACTATCAAGTCTTCCAGACACCTGCTGTGAGTCAGAGGTCAAGAAGGATTGAGAACAAGGTACAGATTCCTTGAGGAAAGCAGGCTCTCCCCAGGATTCCAAGATAACATGCCCACAGGGGAGCATTCGCCACTGATAGGAGACCAGGATTTCCTCTCTGAGCCAAAAAGCATCTGAGTCCTTTTGCAAGGAATGTATGGTCTTGGCCTCTCAATGGATCACAGAGCCCACTGGGTTTCTCTTCCAGACCTGCAGGCGTTCCAGGGATGAGTAAGGAAGCAGCTGCAGGGGCCCAAGGGCCCTCGCAGAGAGAGCTAAGATGATGGGATGGCTGGCTTCCCTGGGGAGTTGGTGGTGGCGTCCAGTGGGGACGCGCAGCCATTTGGGGCCGAGGTCCTCTAGAACCACGAGCTGAAAGACTGTCAGGGCCGTGTCTTTGGACAGAGGTCCCCCTTCCCGGCTGCTGACTGGTGCTTCTCTGGGTCAGGCGCTGAGCTCCCCACTTGACAAGTTTCTGGGATCCTATGGGGCAAGAGTGGTTCACTGATCCCCAAGGACACACAACTGCAGGGTGTCAAGTAACATCCTCGAGGACACATGACTGACTGATGAGCTATGAAGCCAGAGTGAACGTGTGGCCTCCACAGCGTCCTGAGCAAGCTGACTGGGATCTGGGGTTCTAGTTTTTAGGATGAGGCTGCAGAGAGGAGTGACCCCTGTTTCTGCAGAAGAGGGGGGCACTCCTGATCCGGGCTAGCTCTCAAGGGTGGAAGATGCTGGCTAGGTCCTGCAGGGGGACAGTCAGAGGACCCGAGCTCTCAGCAGGCAGATCCAGGGGTTTGATCCCATGGTCAAGTTGAAAAACCTGCCGTGTGCTCCTGGGCAAGGTCCCCGATCACTGGCACTTGGTGGTCTCTTCCAGCAGCGACCTGGGACCTCTTTCAGACCCACTGGTTATTTGCCACCCTAGGGCTCCAGTCCGATACAGAGGGATACTGTAGGAGTGGGACGGGCCGAGCCCCTGCCCTCATGAAGCCTTCAGATGAGTGGGCAGATGACAGCCTTGTGAGACCAAGAAGATACCCGGCGGCACTGAAGACAGCTTTGACAGTGACCCCAGGGAAAACAAGTCTGGCGTGGCTCTCTAATGACGGGATGGAGCTGAGGGCAGAGGCCTTAACTGACCAGTAATGCAGGGCTGGGAAGCAAGTGATGAATCATCGGGCTCCAACTGGCTCTCTGCGGGGGTATTGTTGTTGGGGGGAGAGGCCGGCGGCAGGCAGTACAAGGCCATCAATCAGAAGAAGCCCGCTGGGAAAGTGCGATCCATCTCCCAAATGTCACCACTCCATCAACGTCCACTACAAAACTGAAAACGATCGCCGTCCTGGGGCATCAGAGACACACACACGTTTCCGTGGGAGCTACCCTGAGTGCCAAGGAAACAAGTTCTGTGCTGATCCGAACAGAACCCAGCAGAGGTGGGGCCACAGAGACTGGTGACTCGACAGACCCATCAAAGGAGAAAGGTCCTGTCCGGGTGACCCCCGCACCTTCTCGAGCCTGGTGAACACCGAGGGGAGACTCCACGCACTGCCCACGGCATTCCAAGGTCAAAACAAGAAAGAGATGCAGCGGTTGCCACTGAGGGTGTGGACCAGCACGCTCAATTAGGGTGGCTGCTTCTCCTGACAGTCAAATCAATCCTTTGAAGAAAATTAAGTAACCATTCCTCCATCAACCCAGCAACAGCTTATGGGTTGTTTGCTGCAAGTAGCAATCAATTACTTCATTGTCTTTGAAGCTCCCTAAAGCCCTCCTTCCCAGCACGGCATGCGGCAGCTATAAAGCGCTATATTTCCTGGATGGGGAGCACATCTTGGCAACTTCTACTGCCCGGCATTCGACTCTGGTCCCTCCAAGAATGAAGGGGAAGGGTTACTGGGATTCCTTGAATTTGCAAGGAATTAGGAATGATTTAGGCAAGGTGTTAGTCGCTCAGTTGTGCCCGACTCTTTGCAACCCCATGGACTGTAGCCCCCCAGGCTCCTCTGTCCATGGAATTTTTCAGGCAAGAATACTGGGATGGGTTGCCATTTCCTCCTCCAGGGTATCTTCCCAACTGAGGCGTTGAACCCAGGTCTCCTGCATCGAGGGCTGATTCTTTACTGTCTGAACCACAAGGGAAATCCAAATTTGCAAGGGGGCGTAGCGATTAGGGATGCAGGCCTTAGGACACGTGCTGAAATCCAAACACCCAGGGAAGCTGTGGCCTAGTGCTCGGCTCCAGTGTTTCATCCGTGGTCACTGGGGCCACCCCCACACCCATTACCGATGACCCGGCCTTCAGCTTCCTCCCCTAGAGTTCCAAGAGGCAGGTGTCTGAAACACTGTGGAGAAAACTCCCAAGGCCCCCAGCTCTGCTCCCCACCCATAACCACAGCTCAATAGGCAAGGGTGACTGCAGGGAACAGTCACCAGCCAGGCCATCTGGGGTTGAAACGCGGCCCCGCCACTTTCTGGCTGTGTTGACCCTGCTGGTGACTTCGCTGTGGTCGCCTCATCTGTAGGCCAGGGTAATAAAAGAGCTGTATTGCTCTGCTGTTTTTTAGCCTTTTTATACAGTTCATGGGGTTCTCATGGCAAGAATACTGGAGTGGTTTGCCAAGGAGAAGAGGGCGATGGAGGATGAGACGGTTGGATGGCATCACCAAGTCAATGGACATGAACCTGGGCAAATTCCAGGAGATGGCGAAAGACAGGAAAGCCTGGCCTGCTGCAGTCCATGGGGTGTCAAAGAGTCAGAAACGACTCGGTGACTGAACAACTGCTCTACTGTATGATGTGTATGTGGATCTTTCTAGGAAGAAGCGTTCTGCTGTCAGCAGTTGACCTTGAAGAAAGAAAAAGAAAGATAATTTGGGCTGATGGCTGGATAGAATAGACGTGATAAAAGAAGCACAGTTGATCCTCGAACAACAAGGGGGTCAGGTGTGCTGACCTCTTGTGCAGTTGAAAATCCACTTACTGCTCTTTCTGCCTCTGAAACAAAGTGATAAATGACATCCAAGGGCAGGAAGCTGAATGTTCTGGATAGGATCGGGACTTAAACCCTAGTTCCTTTGATTTCACATACTGTGATCTCTAACCCAACACAAACTTGTCCCCACACTTAATGTAAAGATCTGTAAAATGAACACATACGTACTATATGTATTGAATAAAATCCATGTATGAGTGGACACACGGCAGTTTACCGGTACATTCTTAGAGGTAGAATGTGGTTGGTGGATAGAGAGAAGGGTGTTTCTTATACAATTCTGTCACCTTGGTTGCATGCTTGAAATTTTTCAAAAGGAAATGCTGAAGGAAAAAATGACCTCCTAGGGTTGTTGTAAAAGGCATACAAGCACAGGGCAGTTGAGGATAACACAGTCAGGCTGGGCAAAGGTTATTATTAATTCTGGCTCTGAAGAGCTTCCCCGGTGGCTCAACAGGAAAGAATCCACCTGCAACGTAGTAGTCTCAGGATACACGGGTTCAATCCGTGGGTTGGTAATATCCCCTGGAGGAGGAAAATGCAAGCCACTCCAGTATTCTTGCAAGGAAAATCCCATGGACAGAGCAGCCTGGTGGGCTACAGTCCATGGGGTCACAAACAGTTGGACATGACTGAGTGACACAGCCTAAGCCTAAGCTGTGAAAACCTATTTGGTTCCTGAGTTTGAATAGCAGGAACATTTTTAGTAGTTTGTTTGCTTATTTTACTTGGCTGTATCAGGTCTTAGGTGAGGCATTCAGGATCTTGCTCCCTGACCAGGGGCTGAACCTGGGCCCCCAGCGCTGGCAGCATGAAGTCTCCGCCAGATCACTAGGGAAGTCCCTGAAGAGCAGGAACATGATAGGGAGAGTCTGGGCATGCGGGGTACCTGCAGTGCTCTTTGTAGTGTTGCTTTCTAAAACGTAATTTTGGGCTGTGCTGGGTCTTTGTTGTTGCGCACAAGCTTTCTCTAGAGGCGGCAAGCAGAGGCTGCTCCCGAGCTATAGGGCACAGGCTTCTCTGGTTGAGGCTCCCGGGCTCGAGAGCAAGGGCTCAACAGTTGTGGCGCATGGGCTTGGTTGCTCCGTGGTATGTGAGATCTTCCCAGATCAGGGGTTGAACCTATGTCTCCTGTGTTGGCAGGCAGCTTCTTTACCACTGAGCCACCAGGAAAGCAAGCCCCATGTAGCATTTCTTAACCTTGTAGTATCTTAACATCACCCAGCAGAGTCCAGGTCCACTGAGGACAGTATATCACACTCTGTTGATATGGGTGATAAGTCTGTCATTTGTTAATTCAGCAACTATTGCCTTGGTGACTGTTAAGTGACCTAGGAGCAAGGGCACACTGCTATTTTCAGACAAGAAGCTGAAGGCCTGGGGAGGCCAGGGCCACAGGCTGGGGATGGCGCTGGGCTCGGGCTCAATTCCACCTGCTTCTAGAGGACGGGTTCTCCATGGTTACTTCCTCTTTCTGGCTTGGTATACACATGTCCTGTTGAGCACACTAATGCGACTGATTTTCGCAAAGTGGTCAAGAAAACTCATCCCCTGTCTTCACCTTTCCCCCTTGGGAAATTTCAAGAGACTCCCTCCTTGGGAGAACAAAGGGCAAGGCAAGGATTTGACTTCTTGTTCCCATGTGTCCAGACATGCATGGGGCATCTCCTTTTCTGACTGCTCTAACCTATGTGAGGATGCGCAACTTGCAAATGCTTTATTCCTTGTTCCTTCTTTGCAATTCAACAAAGTTCACAGATAGACGACTTGGTGGAAACGCAATTACCAGAAACAGAATCCAAGTGAGCGGCGATTCCAAGTAGAGGATGGCATTATCCCCTTATCAGGTGACACGCAGCCTGCCACCAGAGGCCGGGCGATCTGATCTCTACAACGCATCACCAGCAACCATGCTTATCTTGACACTCACTCTCCAGAATGCCACATTTGCATAGGACATTGCATAATTTCCTCTCAGAAAATGGCCCTGTTTAGCATGAGTAAATAAAGTTACCTAACTCTGAGGTGGCTGAATGGAATACTTGAGATTTCCAAGAAAAGATTTGAATACTTAAAGCTCTTCCTCAAACACTACAAGTATCGGCCTGACAAACAAAATTGACTGCTGGCAGGGCTTTCTCCTTCCTGCCAGCTCAGGAGCCCTGGTGCCCCCTGCCTCCCGAGATTTCTCTGCTCCAGGGCCCTCCCCAGGATATGGTCAGGCTGCCCTGGGCTGGGATCAAGGCTCTGCCTTTCCCTTCGTCTTTTTATTCTTCCACCAAGTGGGTGTCAGGCACTTGGCAACAGGGATGTGGGAGGTCCCTACTCTGGGTGACCTTTCTGAGCCTCGGTTTTATCTGGAAAATGAACATACCGCTTACTTCACAGGGATGCTGGGAGGAGCAGAGGAGATGAAGCATAGAAAAAGGCCTGTGATTTTTCTGCACATGAGTCATGCGGGCACATCTCCTTTCTCCCTCTGGATAGAAGGTTCCTGAAGATAAGGCCAAATCTTCTCTTTCCTTCAGATTTCCTCTTTATGATACTTCCTCAGAAAAGTCACAGGGGTATTGCAGAGAGCAGATCCTGGCCTGGGGGATCCTCCCTCCTTGGGTGACGGGAGGGCAGTGCTCCTGGCAGAGGATTTCACCTGGAGTGTTCCCCCAGGTGTTAAAAGTACAGAGGCTTATCCTGTTAGCACCCGGGGAGAAGGCATAGGTGGGCGTCACACGGGCATCTGTGGGGGATCTGGGCACCCATAGATGCCAGCTGGACTTCCAGTCTATGGCTCTGAGCTTGACCTTCAAGGCCCTTCTTGGGTAAGGAATATTCTGTCTCGCTAATATCTAACCAGGACCCTCCTCTCAAGAGGGGTCACTGGTACAAAGAAATGGCCTTGCAGATAGAATCATTTCTATCCTCTTTCCCCTTCACTGTCTCAGACTTTTCATTCCAACATTTCTAAAGCACTTTCCTCCACGCTGGACCCTGTCCTTGGCAAAAGCGGCCACAGAGATGGGTAAGACTTAGCCCTCGGGGGCTCCTGGGTTCTGTGGGGGAGACTGGACAACTGACCATTACCTTACAGTGACGAGGGCCACAGCAGGGAAAGACCGGGGGCTGCAGAAGGCCAGAAGAAGCCCACCAACACAGCTCAGGGGCACAGAAGGCTTCCTACAGGAGATGAAGTTTTAACTGAATCCTGAAAGAAGCCCAGAAATTGACCAAGTGGAGGTGGTGAGCGGTGCTTTAGGCCGAATCAAGCTGCCATCCCTCTGTGGAGGGCTCCCGGGCTCCTCTCTGTTATGCTCTCACATCTGACCCTTCATGGCCCGGCTCTAGCCTTGTGCTTGTCACTAGTCCTTCAGGGTATCAAGCTCTTTGCCTGATTTTGGTCAGAAAGGCTGGAGGGGCATCCACATACATTCCTTGGCCCATCACTGGGGTTTTATCTCTACATCTGTCTCTTCTCTGGGTCTTAGTTCTTTGAGATAGCATAGTCTCGTGGTGAAGTTTAAGAGGACGGGGCCAGACTGCCTGGTGTGGGAACTTGGCACAC
This sequence comes from Redunca redunca, assembly GCA_006410935.1. Taxonomy (NCBI): domain Eukaryota; kingdom Metazoa; phylum Chordata; class Mammalia; order Artiodactyla; family Bovidae; genus Redunca; species Redunca redunca. The sequence goes on along the minus strand of SJYQ01017298.1, from coordinate 57,554 downwards.
TGCTGCCCACCTTCTGGACCTCAGACACCTCATTTATCAAATGGGGTGATGACAGTACTCTAGTATTGCAGCTATGGAGACTGGATGATATTTGTCAACTGACAGAATAGTGCCCGGCATGTAGGAGTAACAGAATTAGCATTCTGCAGGGTTTAGTGAGAGAAGAGAGCTGAGGGCGAGAAAAGCCTTGGGTCTGCACCCCAGCTGGGCACTTACGAAGCTTGTGTGGGCTTGGTCAGGGCAAGTGACCTTTCCAAGTGGGCCTCGGTTTCTTTCTCCCTCCAACAAAGAGGTTGGGACTAAACCACACGCCTCTTTTCTGATGGGAAAGAACGTCTAAATTTCATACCAGGGGACACATTTACGGCCGTTTGGCAGAAATTAGTTCACAGAGTGAATGCTTACCGGCATAGCAGTCCGATTTTTAATTAGCTGGTGGGAATTCAGTATACTTCAAACATTAACAGTAAAATATGGGAGACCTCTGGTGGAGACGAGCCATACCTTTGGGCTTAAACAAAAGCTGTATCCTTCACACACCAAAGTGCCTGCTATCCGTTTTTCATCACGAGTGCTCATATGGAGTATCGATAAACCTTTGGCACTAGAACAACACTTCCAAAGCATATGATTTAAAGGGATGCAATTAACATGGATCTAAATCTTATCAGCTAACTTGGTATGATCCTAGGCACCCAATCGCAGGGCCTTCGTTTAAACTACTAAACCGTGTTTCTGACGACCTAAGAATCAAGAATCTCAACTGCTTTCCCCCTGTGAGTTTTCTCTTCTGTTGAAAGTAAACTAGAACATGAGCTACTCTGTTAAATTCATGAAGAACAAAATAAGGAAGGGAGACTCATTCCTTCCTTCATTCACTCATTTCTTTTACTTTAGTCTTTCAAGGTGAGTGGGTCCTCACAGACTTGAAGGATATGCTACAGTCAGCAGGGGGAAGTGTGTGAGCTGTGTGGTCAGAGGCCAGTGGGAACGTGTCTGGGAGACTTCTGTCCTTCGGGTGTGTGGGGAGGAGGGAGGTGGCTGAAGTGGGTGGAACAAGGCAGGAGGGAGGTGGATGGCGCGGCTGCGGGAGCTGGGGGACCCGTTAGGAAGGGCTGTTTATTAAAGCCATACCAAGGAGTGTAATCAGATACTCAGAACTGCAGATTCAGGGAAGACTGTCATGGTAACTCAAGGTTTTGCTTGCAGTTATTTACTGAAGCTTAATTCAGGAATTTAATCGGAAGTTTATAATTAAGACCCAGTCTGGAACTTACACATGAAAAACAGGGCTTACCAAGAATATGAAAAAAAAAAAATTAACAAGATTTCCCAATCGTCCCTTTATTTATTAATTTGACAAATATTTACTGTGTTTCTGCTACAGTCCCAGGTACTAAGGATGCAGGGTGAAAAAGAAGGTCCTCGCCTTCCTGCAGCTCACAATCTGGTGGATACAGACAGACCATAAACAAATAACTTGAATAAATCTATTAGTTGAGAGTGTGCTTACACAATGGGAAGGCAACACTTGACTTGCTTATAAAGAAACTCTTTTCAAAAGTTCATTTGTAAATCCTGCAAATAGACTATTCAGAAGTTCCACTTGCAGAAAAGGGAACCCTCCTACACTCTTGGTGGGGATGTAAGCTGGTGCAAGCCACTATGGAAAACGGTATGGAGGTTCCTCAAAAAACTAAAAGTAGAGTTGCCATATGATCCAGTAATCCCACTCCCGGGCATGTTTCTGGAGAAAACTCTAATTCGAAAAGATACATGCACCCCAATGTTCATAGCAGTACTACTGACAAAAGCCAAGACATGAAAGCAACCTAGGTACCTGCTGACAGATGAAGGGATAAAGATGTGATTGTTGTCATTATAGTCGCTTCATCGTGTCCGACTCTTTGTGACCCCATGGACTGTAGCCTGCCTGGCTCCTCTGTCTATGGGATTTCCCAGGCAAGAACAGTGGAGTGGGTCACCATTTCCTTCTCCAGGGGATCTTCCTGACCCAGGGATCGAACCCACGTCTCCTGCATTGGCAGGAGGATTCTTTACCACTGAGCCACCGGTGAAGCCCATATATGGAATATTACCCAGCCATAAAAGAACAAAACAATGCCATTTGCAGCAACATGAGTGGTCCTAGAGATTATCATACCAAGTGAAGTCAAAGACAAACATATGATATCACATACATGGAATCTAAAAAAAAACGAAAATGAAATTATTTGCAAAACAGGCTCACAGCCATAGAAATCAAACTTTCAGTAACCAAGGGGGAAGGGGTTGGGAGGGATAAATTAGGAGTTTGGGATGAACAGATACACACTACTATATATAAAATAAAAACAAGGTCCTCCTGTATAGTACAGGGAACTACATGCAATATCTTATAATAACCTATAACAGAAAAGAATCTGTAAAAAAATATATATTTATGTATAACTGAATTACTTTGCCATACACCAGAAACTAACACAACATTATAAATCAACTACACGTCAGGTTTTTAAAAGGTGCCACTTGCAAATGCATATCTGGGCTAATTTCGAGTCATAACAAATGCAGTTCATTGAGTATTTTAATAAGCACCAGGCTCTGTGCTAAGCACTCAAAACAAACCCACCAAGAAGGTATTATTATCTGTAGGTTACAGATGAGAAACCAAGACCTCGCATTTATTCACTCGCCAGAGGCTGTGCCACTGTGATTTTCAGCATTGTTAGTTCCCAGGATCCCAGGCAGGCAATATCCACCGTCAGCCAGGCCCAAGTTGCTCCGCACACTTAAACCCATTTAAAACCAAACCCCAATCCTGTGAAAAGACTCTGCGGGCCACACTCTAAGCTAAGTTGGATGAATCCGGACCGGCTGGGTTTGACTGACTGTGGTTCTTGGAGTTGAAGCTGAGTGACTTCGTTTTGGCTAGGTCGCATGAATGTCACTGCCTTCAACTGCTTTGCTGGTTTCTTGGCAGAGGCAATCCACCAGCAGGGAGAAGAAAGGGAAAGGTTAAGAGAGACAGAGGCTTTGGCAGGATGGTAGGAGGGGGTAATAGGTGGTAGGGAAGCAGAGAATTTGAGGAGCTTGGCGCCCCACCCACTAACCTCCTTATTACAGCACGGCCAGGGCTGAGAACTCCATAACTTACTTTTTCTTCTTTTTTTAATATTTATTTGGCTCGTTGGTCTTCGTTGCGGTGCATGGGATCTCTCCTGTGGCTTGCGGGCTTCAGAGTGAGTTGTTGTTCAGTCACTAAGCAAGTCCTGTCCAACTCTTTATGACCCCATGGATTGCAGCACACCAGGCTTCCCTGTCCTTTACTATCTCCTGGAGTTTGCCCTAGTTCATGTCCATTGAGTCGGTGATGCCATCCACCCATTTCATCCTCTGCTGCCCTCTTCTCCTTTTGCCCTCAGTATTTCCCAGCATGAGTCTTTTCCAAAGAGTTGACAGTTCACAACAGGTGACCAAAGTATTGGAGCTTCAGCTTCAGCATCAGTCCTTCCAATGAGTATTCAGGGTTGATTTCCTTTAGTATTGACTGGTTTGATCTCCTTGCTGTCCAAGGGACTCTCAAGAATCTTCTCCAGCACCACAATTTGAGCGAAAGGGCTCAGTAATTGCAGCCAGCAGCCTAGTTTCTCCTTGGCATGTGGGATCTTAGTTCCACGACCAGGGACTGAACCCATGTCCTTTGCATTGGAAGGCGGATTCATAACCACTGGACCACCAGGGAAGTGCCCCCCTCATCCCTATGCCATTCTGAACCTGATACATGGAGCCTATCTGTGGAGCTAAGATGCTACAGATTCAAACTTGTTAGGAAAAAGGAAGGCAAAGAAAAGGCGGGCAGTGCTTTTCTCTTGTGGGAGCTGGTCCGGCTGTCCACCAGAAATAAGAGTGAGGCACAGGCTGAGGAGAGGAGCAGACGGCCAGGCGGCAGAGGTCTGCTGGACACTGGGCAGCTCCAGGAGCTGTGCCTCTAACCCCCAGCTGCAGCTCCAGCTGGACGAGAATCACAAGCCCCACCATTTCTGCCTCCTGCCGTGGGTTGGGTGCAAAGCAGGCTGTGGGCCTCCACTTACCCATCTGTAAAGAGGGGTCATAAGAGCACTGAACTCCCAGGCACTGGAGACTACACAGAGGGTCAGTAAACACCACATCCTTGTGATCATCACTGCCTCTCCCGCCTCCAGGCCACAGAGGGGGGGCTCTTGAGACTCAGCAGGGTGAACACAGAGCCAGGATTCTGAAAGACTCCGAGACCTCTGTTTCCCTGTTTGCCTATACTGGCCTCATAGGACTCTCTGGGTTGGTGGACATGTGCTTCATCTGTGCTGTTACGTGTCGCTTTTTACGTGAAAATAAGATGAAGAGTTTCACTCCCTGTCATGCCAGCCACATTGGTTACTGAGCACCTGAAATGTGGCTCGTGTGACAGACGGACAGAATCTTTAGCTTTACTTAATTTAAAAAAAAAAATTAGTTTATTTAACTTTGGTTGTTCTGGGTCTTTAATGTTGCACGCGGGTTTTTTCTAGTTGAGGCGAGCAGGGGCTACTCTCTAGTTGCAGTGTGCAGGCTTCTCACTGCAGTGGCTTCTCCTGTCGCTGTGCATGGGGGCTCTGTAGTTATGGTACACGGGCTTAGCTGCTCCTTGGCATGTAGAATCTTCCTGGACCAGGGATCGAACCCATGTCCCCTGCATTGGCAGGCAAATGCTTAACCACTAACCACCACGTCCTGCTTAATGCTTTCCTGGCCGTTCCATGTGGCATGTGGGATGTTAGTCCCCCAACCAGGGATTAAACCCACGCCCTCCTGCATAGGAAGCATGGACTCTTAACCACTGAACTGCCAGGGAAGTTCCTACTTAAGGTTAGTTTTGTTAATTGAAATTTAGATAGCTATGAGTGGCTCTTGGCTAAACAGACCCAAAGGGAGAGCAGAGAGCTGACCATGTATGGACTGTGGGAAACGGCCCCCCTTCACTTCTGGCAGCCGCTCTGGGTAAGAAAGACTTCTCAGGAAAGCTTGGTGACCCCAGGCAGAGTGACCCAGGGCCTGGGAGCTCCCTGACCTGGAAGGAGTGGGATGCTCTGGCCACCTGCACTCTCAACGTGGGAGCTAGTGTCTGAGTCATCTGGGCCGCCATGGCCCCTGCAGATCCACAGGGGACACGTCCATACGGCGCTGTGCAGCGGAGGCACCCTAAGGCCGACAGGCTCTGCCTCTCCATCTCGCCCTGGGCGGGGAGTCTTCACGGGTCGCCTGCTTCTCTGCAGCCAGGCCTCCAAGGACAAGCCGGGTCTGCTGTCCACTGCCTGGCGTTCTCAATGTCCTGGCCTCCACATGAGGGTGGGCACTCATGGAACCATTGAACTGGAAAGTTACTCCTCCATATCTAACACTGGGAAGGAAAGGTCCAGACTCCTTTTTTTTGGAGGGGTGGGTACTGAGCACCCTTCTCTTAGTTATCTGCTAGAGCCTGCTGCAGAGGTTTAATTAAACCATATAGCAGTGATGACCAAACTCTGGACTCGAGTGATTTCATGTGGAATCACCCGGGAATCTTTAAAATCACCGACTTGGCTCCCACCCATGCACACCTGATTTCACTGGTACAGGGAGTGACCTGGGCACAAGGAGCACCGTTCTGCAGCAGTCAGCAGACCCCTGCCTCCCAGCATCACCTGAGGAGGCAAACGTTCCCTCCTCATCCCCCTGGTCCAGCTGAGGACCACATTTGGCCAAGACAACACCCTGGCCAATGGTAAACCAGGCTGTGATGAAGAGGCTTACAATCCTGCTATTAAAACAAAAGAAACTTGCAGCCCATTCTTAATCCAAAATGAATCACAAAATCCTTTCCTTCATCTTAATCTGAGACCCTGGGGCAAGAGGTTTATAGGCCATTCACAAAACAGGACTGGAAACCTGGGGTGTCGGGGTGGGATGGGTACCTTAGGCACATGGAAGGTGCGTTGAAAAAACACCACTAAACAGGTTAGGCTGTAATGCCATCCTGGGTCTGATGGATTGCTCACGGCATCCTCAAGAGTTAATTAGAAGAGCCCTGAACTCAGTCCTGTATGTCAGCACTCTCTGCCATTAATGATTCAGGTAAAGAAAGATGTAAAATAACAGAGCAGTGAATGAAGTTAATTGAGCTAAGCTTTTTAAAAATATTTCTGATACATCAAATTCTAATTAAAGACTAACATGCACAATGGAAATATTAAGAGGCACTTACAGAGGACCCCAGAACACAGGGAGAAGGAATGTAATCTGTCAAGGTGAGGACACTGATTAAATCGCTTGGATGAGGGGGGATTGATAAGTGGCTGAGAGGCACTTACTTACAGCTGTGATTTTAAATCAGGAAAACAGCTCTTGGTTACTGACCCAGCTGCCTGTATTGCTACAGCCTTCCTGGAGGAAAATTTGGCAACAGGAAAGGAAACCTTCCAACTGAGCTTGAGCCTGCAAGCCCATTTCTAGAATAGTCTGCTAGGGCCCCACAGAGATTCAACTACAGGGAAGTTCAAACCTAGGAGGATGTGTGTATGTGTGTGTATGGGAGGAGAGGGCTTAAGAAATGAAAAACTCATGGATAAAAGGAAACAAAATCTTGGCAGACTCTCATGATGGGGTGTTATATAGGCAGCTTTTAAAAAATACTCTTAAAGTGTTTCTTACACTTCAGTCATTTCTTTACTGCCCTGGAATTTTTCCATGGTTGTACAATCTGTACAATTAATTTGATATTTATTTGATACGTTTTGTCCATTAAAAAAAATGTATTTATTTGGCTGCCCTGCATTTTAGTTGCAGCATGTGGGATCTAGGTCCCTGACCAGGGATGGAAACTGGGAATCCCTGCATTGCATTGGAAGGGGAATCTCAGCCACTGGACCACCAGGGAAGTTTCTGTCCCTCCTTTTTAACTTTATTTTAAAAGGTAACTTTGCATTGTTGTCTTTATTCCAATGTTCATTAGAAGAACTGACGCCATAGCTGAAGCTCCATCTCTTCGGCCACCTGATGCGAAGAGCCGGCTCGTTAGAAATGATCCTGATGCTGGGAAAGACTGATGCAGGAGGAGAAGGGGACGACAGAGGACGAGATGGGTGGATGGCATCACCGACTCAATGGACATGGGTTTGGGCAAGCTCCGGGAGATGGTGAAGGACAGGAAAGCCTGGTGAGCTGCAGTCCATGGGGTTGCAAAGAGTCGGACACGACTGAACGACTAAACGACAACAATGCATCGTTTGCATAAGTACAAAATTAGCATCATCTGTCTACAGAGGACACAATATTTAAATGCAAAAAACAGTCATACATGCACCAGTAGAAACAGTCTCAGGCACCCTCTCTCGAAAAGCTTGCTGAGAAGTGCACTGATGACATGGAAACATGTGCCCACAGGGTCTGAAGGTCACCAAACAGCATGCACAGAAAGACTTTGTTTTTTGTAAAACAAACTTATGGTTATCTTTGGGTTATGGTATGGTTATAAGTGATTTTTTATTATTATTATAAGGAAATACAAATAGGTACTTATTTTTATTTTGTAATTAATTTAATTGAAAGATTATTACTTTACAATATTGTGATCATTTTTGCCGTACATCAACATGAATCGGCCACAGGTATAAATGATTTTTAAGCTGCTTCTCTTGAGACTTTCCTGGCAGTCCAGTGGTGAAAACTCCACACTCCTGATACAGGGATCACGGGTTTGATCCCTGGTAGGGGGAAATCCTGCGTGCCTCAAGGCACAGCCAAATTTAAAAAAAATAAGTTTCTATTTTCTAAAATTTCCACCATGAACTGATAGAACTTTTACAATAAAAGACATTTATAAAAATTTTGGTGGTCCTATATTTCTCTTGCAGGTCCCCAGTTGCTTCTTGAGAGGTAGACACGGAAGCATACAGGCTCAACTGTCATCTGTTACCTTGGGGAAGTGGGTGGGAGGGAGAGGCATGGGAACGACTTCGTTTTATTGTCTTAAAAGGACAGCGTATTTGTGCAGAATTTGTGTAATTACAAGTTAATAAAAAAATATTAACTTCCAAAGCATAGGCCCATTTGGTGCCAATCTTACGCCACTGCCCTGCTTCAGGCTTCTATCCTGTTTGACCATCCGGAGGCGTGTGGCCAACAGCCTGGCCACGACGCTTACTGGTTCCCCCTGAGACAGACCCGGCTGCGGAGAGAAGCCAGGTGCCATCAAGGGGAAGCTGGGGGGTGGGGAGAGCCCTGGACCAGAGCCAGAACACGCTGCAGCTGGGCTGAGCCCAGGACTCATACAGCCTCGTCCCTCATGGGGTTTTTCTTTTATTGTTGTTGTTTTTTTCCCCTCGTCCTTTCTTGTTCATTCTCCTCTTTCCTTTCGGCTACTTGTTCTCTTTCCCGTCTCCCTTCTCTCTGGTTTTTGCTCACAAAGCACAGCTGAGAATAGGCAGGCTTTCCACAGTCCATAACATTACCGCCCACTTTTTCCTGCTATTTACATCAAAGATCCCAAGCTCACACATTTGAAACAGAATGTCATTTGAAAGATTACCAACTTGAAAAAAAAAAAAAAGATTAGCAACTGTTCAAAGAAGAAACGAGTCATGGAAAGTCTGACTTTCACTCTGCTTCTGCTTGATCACAAGAAGAAAGTAGAAACTTCAAAGGCATCCAGAGTACCGAGGAAGCCCAGAGCTGCGAAAGGTTACTTGCGTTTTCGTGGCTGATCCACTGGGGTGGGGGAAGACAACATTTTCCACCCCTGACAGGGAGGGGGTGTTTTTAAAGGCCCACGGCCCCTTTAAGTGGGGCCCCCCACTTCTTCGAAATGAGGATCACTGCTTCATTCTCCAGACTTCATTGATTTAAATATGGTTCAGGTAAAATTCATGCAAAGCTAATCTTTCACATTTGAGTTCTATTATAATCTCCACGGTAGGGGCAATAGGGAAATAAACATATTTGAGCCCAGGCATGCATACAGGGGCCCCAAGATTTAAAAAAAAAAAAAAGGGAAAGATTCTTTCTAAAGAACTGAGATGCAAACAAGACACACGAGGTCAGTTCTCAAGAAGGGAAATGCCGGGTGTATGCGGCCAGCTGTGGTAGAACTTGGATGGGGGTCGGTCGGGTAGGAGGAGGTGGAGCCTGCAAAAGTCTTCAGACTTCAGAGGGCAGGTCTCCCCGCAGGCTTGGGCACCCCCCCCGCCCCCCCCAACACACACCCGCCTGAGCAGCTGGTGCTCAGAGGCCCGTTAAGCCACAAGCACACACCTTCTGCCTCTTCCAAACAACCTCGCACCTGGAGGTAAAGCCTGGCCAGGGGGCGACAGGGGCCTCCGGAATGTTTACTGTAATCACGCACAGGAGCTGGAAACTTCTCTGGCTAGGGCCTGGCTGGAACTGGCACGCGCAGCTTCTGGGCCAAGCCTGTGGAACCCCTGACTCACAACACCTTTCAGCTTCCCTTTGCGCCTCCAGGGGTTGCATCTTCTGTCAGCTAAAGGTGACACGGCAGCAGGGCCTGTCACAGGCTGCCTCCTTAGGACACGGGCTGAGAAGGGACCTGTGGGGGTAGGAAGTACCCTGGAGAAGAGGTGGGGACCTGGGTGTCACTTAGAACAGGGGTCCCTGATCTCCGCGATCTGATGCCTGATGACCTGAGGTGGAGCTGATGTAATCGTAATAGAGATAAAGGGCACAATAAACGTAAGGCGCTTGAATCATCCCCAGATCATCCCCGGGCCCCTGGTTCAGGGAAAAACTGTCCTCCACAAAACCGGTCCCTGGAGCCAAAAAGGTTGGGGAACCACTGACTTGGAAGACTGGGGTCAGTCCTGCTTCCTAACACCACTGTCACAAAGGAGGACAGAGTTAAACCACAGTGGCCCCACGTGGCCAAGGAGACCTGCCTGACTACCCAAGGACACGCATGCCCCCCTCACCCTCTCCAACAGGTTGTGAGGCCAAGGGACCCTCGCTACCCACTGGGCCCTCAGCCACATCCCACGGCCGCCTTGGTTCACGTCATCGTCCTCTCGCTCCATATCCAGCGAGAGGGACCTTCCACCAGTTGCCCGCCTGTGTTCTTGCTTCCCCACCATCGCCCGTGACAGTGGCCGTGGCAGGAACTTCTTGGAGCACACATCCAAGGGTGTCACACCTGTGCTCAACACGCAACTCCTTCTTCTTCTGACGGGCTTCCCCGCTCAACCCTGCCATACCTGCCCCATGCCCTCTGCTCTCCCACCTTGCACTCTACCCATCCGTGCCCTCTGCCTGGTGGGCTTCCACCCTATCCTGAAGGCATGACTGATGCTCATGGCTTCAGAAATGAGTTTGCTCCAAGAGACAAGTATGTGGGGGCTCCTGATAGCCAGGAAGCGTGGACGCAGGAAGTGGATCCCTCACCGCCTCCTTCGACCAAAGGGAGCAGAGCAGAGGGAGACAAGCCGGTCTCAACAGAATCACCCAAGCGTCCGTCAGGGCGCCAGGAGCCTGCTGTTTATCTGGCAGAGCACCACAGGCTGTGTCGGCTGTTCTTTAGGAGGCGGCAGTGGACAGAGGAGCCTGGTGGGCTACAATGCATGGGGTCGCAGGGTGTCGGTCACGACTGAAGTGACTTGGCACACAACACACTCGAATACTCAGATACACATTTTGGAGACACGGACGCACACTGGCTAAGGAATAGAGGCTTCTTTCCCCAGAGGGCCTGGCTTCAGGGCCCAGGCTCTGGGTAAGAGATGACAAGAGAACCCTATTCTCAGGTCCGGCTGCCGCCTCTCTCCCCTCGACAAGCAGGTCTAGCTGAGCTCACGGACAGGTCCTCTTGGCATGAGCCCCATAGCGCCACAGGGTCAGGAGCGTGGGGACTCTGGAGATGGGGGTTCCCTGGATAAGTCCCAAGGGATGCACCAGGCAAGGACGTCCATGTCCTGGCTCCCTGTGAACCTCTGCACTCTGCGGAGGCTGCCTGCTTGACCCCTGGCCTGTCTCTAGCTAGAGTAAGGGCCGCGGTCATAACAATGAAGGCAGTCATGACAGCTGACATGCACTAAGCATCGTATTACAGGCCAGACACTCGCTGCATAATTAAGTAATTCAATTCTTGCAACCCTGTTTTCCAGATGAGGAAGCTGAGGTCCTGAGAGGTTAAGGAAACTGTCCAAGGTATTATAGCTAAGAGGAAACAGACTCTGGGCTCAAACCCTGATAGAGTCTGACCCCGGAGCCCCTCCTCTTCAGAAGGGAAGAAAAAGAAAGAAAGAAAACCAAAAGTTCTGGGGGGTGAGAACTGGAATCAATTACGTTCAAATCTGTATTTGCAAATCCACTTTCAAGGAAATGCTGAGAGTGCCTGCAAGCAGGGATCGGATTCAGCGTGTTTTTACTCAGTAAGTTTCCCTTCAGTCACACACGCAGGGCTCCCACACACCAGGCCCCAGCAGACCCTGTGGTGGGTGCCGGCTGGCTCCTGGGGAAGTGTCCCCTGCAAGCTAACTCCTAGCAGTTGGGGGTGACATTGCTCAGAACTGCCCTCCAGGGTTTGAGGCACCCCTGCTCAGGACATGCCTTCCCTGCAGAGAGCAGTGGGTGCTTTAGAAGGAAAAGCTCTGGGCGTGCCTGGGCCGCAGCACAGTTACCAGAAGCCTAGCAGGTCATCCTGTGGCCTTAATCGTAAAATGCTGGTTCGTGTTCCTTAGAAGCCTGCTGTGTTTCAGGAACCGTGCTCAGGGCCTTCCTGACGATTTATCTTCCTTTTCCAGATGAAGGGAAACTCACGTTCTTGTTCAGCGTCTTTGCAAAGCCACCCTGCTGACCAGTGGGGCAGGCTGGAGGGATGGGGGGGTTGGCTTTTCAGGTGCACTGCCCCCACTTTTACGACTCCCTGCCGCTGGGCCAGGAGCCCTCCCTCTTTGGTGCCTATACCTCCTGACTGCCCTGCAGAGGTGGCAGGGGATGACGACTCTGAGCCCTGGGGTTGGCGTTGGGGTGAGGTGTGTGTGTGTGGGGGGGGGGCGGGTGGTTCCCAGGGCACACAGTTCTGTCGCCCCAAGTGCCTGGGCTGGAATTCCAGCCTCCAAAGGTGGGCTCTCGCCTCTCAAGCCTACAAAGCCGGCCTTCTTCATGAAGTGGCTGACACTGAACAGGCAGTGAGCTTTTTACTGAAAGCCACACACAACTTCCCTTTCACCCTTCGGAGTAAGTGATATCTTTCTCTACGCCAGTTACTAATCACCTGGGTCTTTTAACAAGAAGCAGTTTGTCGTGTGAGTCGGGGCAGATATAATATAAACATAGGAGAGGAACCTGTTTTGCTCAGGACTTTACTGAGAAAGGAAGTTGGTGGTTTTTAAAAACAAAGTCCATGGGTGCCTCCAACAATGAGGGGCTGCTGGAGTGGGCCAGGATGGGCAGGAGGCTGGGGAGTCACAGAAGAGATGGTGAAATAAAACGGCCCACTGAGGGGACGCAGAGGCTCTACGGCACTGTTTGAAATGCTCTCAGACATCACCTGACCTTCCCAGGTGGCGCGAGTGCTAAAGAACCTGCCTGCCAGTGCAGGAGGCGGAAGAGATGTGGGTTCGATCCCTGGGTTGGGACGATTCCCTGGAGGAGGGCATGGCAACCAACTCCAGTATTCTTGCAGAAAATCCCATGCACAGAGGAGCCTGGTGGGCTACAGTCCATGGGGTCTCAGATTCAGACATGACTGAAGTGACTTAGCACACTGGCATGGAGACATTACCCTCTGCTCCCTGAGAACATCTGTCACGTGAGAACTTCAGTTTGGGTCCGCCATGGTCCCTTTCCTGACCAGCCCCTAAGGGTCATTTAGTGAATCCACAAACACAGGGAAAAGGTGAAACCCTTTGAAGGCTCTCCTTCAAGCCATGTGAATGTCGATGGGGAGCCCGTGGGACTGACGCGGTTCTAGTCCCGTGAGGCAGGTCCTCTTCCGAGGTTTTTTCTCAGGAACCAGAATTCACATGGGGAACGCACATCTTTATGAGATGGAGGTTTGGCAACGAATCAGATAACTAAGCAGACATATTTCTGGGACTATTTTAAAATAAACAACTGCCAAGCAGAGGGTTGGGAATGTCTTAACAGATACTCCGAGTGTGAAGGATGCTGGAGGTTTGAGCGGAGTGGGCCTTCCAAGTGCTGGAAGTCTCTTCGAAGAGCGAAGATGGGGATGGGGAAAACGGAGCAGTTGG
>SJYQ01017298.1:0-43466 GCA_006410935.1 Redunca redunca | reverse complement strand
CCACCCCGGGTCCCCCACCCCTTGGTGAGCCCATGCAAGGGGACCTCCAATGCCCTGGGGAACTTGGTAACAAATACAAATTCCTCACTAGTTTATCAGCATTTTAAATATGTATCCCTGGTGACTGTGACACCTAATTTGGTTGTATACATTCCCTGCCTCCCTGGAAGAAGTATTGAGACAAGAATAGAACTTTCTTCCCTGGGGCTGGAAGAAATCTAGGATTGAATCCTACTGTATTACTCAAATCCAGCCTTCCAAAACCCAATGCTCCACCAAACAGAATCTGTCCAAGATGAACATCTAATGGTGGCTACATAAAAAAAAAAATAAGTAGCTCAAGTTCATTCCGTGAATTAAAAATGACGCTGTGCTCAGTCGCTCAGTCATATCCAACTCTTTGTGGCCCCATGGACTGTAGCCTACCAAGCTCCTCCGTCCATGGAATTTTCCAGGCAAGAATGCTGGAGTGGGTGGTGGCCATTTCCTTCTCCAGGGGATGTTCCCGACCCAGGGATCGAATGCACATCTCTTGTGTCTCCTGCATTGCCAGGCGGATTCTTAAAAATCATGGTATTGAATATTAAATGTGGTTTACAGCTGCCTCACAACCCCATCGCTGTAGGATGAAAATCACAGCTGAGCCCGAAGGACGGAATACTACTTCCTGTCGCCATGAAAGCCCGACCGGGGCAGGTGGGGACCTGCAGGTGACTAAAAGCACGCCTCACTTGCAGGCCTTGGGGGACGTGAGAGGGTTTTAGAAGGCACATGTGCGAATGGTTACTTTTATTTTAGTCATTCTCTTATTCTATTTCAGTCATTTTATATAGCATTTTATGGAAAAATATGAATGAACTTTTTGGCCAACCCAATATATTTATCTTCATGTGTAGTGAAAAAAATAATACTCTGAGCCGTGGATCCCAAGATTTCTGGTAAAAGCTAGGATTTGTTTAACCTGTTCCACCTGGCCCTGAGACGCAATTACTGTGACCGGATTCAAAGGAAAAGGTTAAATGGACAATAATACAGTTGGTTCTCTGATGTGGCAAACTCCTCCAAAGTGGTACCCAAGTACTTCCCACGTGGGGAGGACCGGTAGCTAGATGCATCGGCTGAGAAGAGGTGGACAGGGATTGAATGGACAAGACAGCAAAGCACTGATTTAAAAGATGACAGGAGACTCTGTAAAGGTAAGAACCGGGGCCGTGTCCCCACACTCAGGCTGTCTCTGGGGCATTGGAATAAAGTGACTCAGGAATGGCCACTATCTGAGGGCCACACTTCTCGGCTAAGTCTTAGCAGGGAAATTAGTTACTGCTGAGTTCCCATCCCAGGTATTCATGACAGCAAATCATGTGAAAATGACATGGATCCTTTTGCCAAATCCTCATAGAACCCTTCAGAAGGGGGAAACGGTTACTGTTCCCATATTATGGTGGAGATGAAGTCACTTGCCCAGGGCATAGAGACAGCAAGTGGGGACCTGAGCTAAGGGGAACTGACCCAGCCCGGGCTCCTAACCACTGCATCCACAGCCCCCACCTGTCAGGCCAGGGTGTGAGCCCAGGGACCCCCTACCCGAGCCTTATTCTTGGCTTTGGTGCTTGTGCATACATGCCAGAAAGCAAAGAAGCTTCCCAGACCAAAACAAGCACGTGGTCGGGAAGAGCCCCTGGAGAAGAAAACGGCAACCCACTGCAGTATTCCTGCCTGGGAAATCCCATGGACAGAGGAGACCGACCGGCTACAGCCTTTGGGGTCGAAGAGTGGGACACGACAAAAAAAAAACAACAAGCTCACCACCACCAAAGGCAATAACAGTAACAGCGCACCTTCAACAAACGGTGGCTCTGTGCTCGACACACCTTATCTCAGTTCATCCTCATGACGTCCTGGTTGAGCAGCCAGGACTCATTACTCTCCCTACATCACAGAGGGCCCGAGAGGTGGGGTCACTACCCATGGCACACGGCCACCAAGTGGCAGAGCTGGGAGGGGGACTCAGGAGCTAGCCAGGCACCAAAGCTCACATCCACACCCACTTCCAGCCCTGCTTCCCTCCCAGGCTTCAGCCTTGCTACCCATGTCATTATCTTGCTCCATCCACACATGCTGAGGCCCCTGTAGGGGCAGCTGACCGAGGCAGTCAGGCAGTGTCTGTGCCCTGCCGGCCTCCCTCTTCTCTGGCGGTGGTGCTGGGGGCACCCCGGGGCAGTTCTGAAGCTTTCTCTGATGCCAGACGATCAGTCAGCAACGGTGATGGTCTAGGGACGTGATCATCTGCAAATGAACCACACTTCCCCAGTGGGCCTGCCTCCTCTCGGCCGGCTGAGTCTGCCACATCCTGAAATCACTCAAGGCCTTGATTGAGGTTTTCCCTTTCCCTGTGGGCTTCGGTCTTTGCTTCTCCCTTGGTGTCAGTCCCTCAGATTTCTTCCTGGCTGAGTGGTGGTGCGGGGGTGGGGTGCTGGGGGTGGGTCTGGGTGCTCCTGGTCTCCCACACCCCAGAAGCCAGTTGTGGAACTGAAAGGTCCCCCAGGGTTAGGCAGAGGGTGTGCATCCACCAGCATGGCCCAGACATTCGCTGCACCGGTCGCCCCTGTCCCATCTCCCCACCCTCTGGCAGCTGAGTGAGGCTGCGGGGACAGTAAGCGGAATGCTCGCCCTTCTGGCTGAAGCAGCTCTCTCTTATCCTCACCCTTTCCCTGTGAGGAGGAGGTGGGTGCCAGGTGGTGCAGCCACAGAGCTGTGAAGCCTCTGTCATCCCAGTCTCCAAGGGGTGTGCGAAGCAGGGTTCCTCGCTGACCACTTGGGCAGGGAGCATAAGCAGGAAATACATCTTCACTGTGTCCAGGCGTGGAGAAGCGTCATTCCCGCAGCACAGCCCAGCCTGGATCAGAGGAAGCAGCTCATAGTACCTAGGACCAGAGCCCCAGAGACTGTGAGATGAAGCCATTTACGAGTCAACAGCTATTCTTGGGTCCAGCAACCCAGGACTGCAGCAGGGTAGTGACCGCCGAGGGCTTGCAACACACAGGTGCTATGCCAAACGATTGCTGTTGCTGTTTTTAATTAACTAATTAATTTTTGGCTGCTCTCGGTTTTCGTTGCTGCATGCGGTCTTGCCCTAGTTGCAGCGAGCGGGGCGAGGCTACTCTCTCGTTGCGGTGCTCTGGCTTCTCAATGCGGTGGCTTTGCTCGTCGCAGAGGACTGGCTCCAGGGCACATGGGCGTAGTCGCTCTGCAGCGTGTGGGACCTTCCTGCCCAGGGACCGAGCCCACATCCCCTGTATTGGATGGGAGGATGATTCCTAGCCACTGGGATACCAAGGAAGTCCGCTAGGTGGTTTTAAGTGCATTTTCTCACCAAATCTCTGCAGCCGTGTATTATGTAGTTGGGCCTACTTATCCTCATTGTGCAGATGGAAAAACACTTGTAAACATGAAGAGGGCAACCCAGGCCTCGTGGTGAGCGACAGGGCTGGGACTTGGCCCCGGGTGAGGCTGTGATGGCCCGTATCCGCCTTGATGGCAACTGCCTTCTCGGGGGACTCAATCTGGGGCGAGTGATCGCTCTCCTTCAGTGAGTCGCCACACCGTTTGTTTTTTATAAGCAACAGATGTGCCCTCTGACCATCCAATTAAGGCCTGTGGCATGAAAATGGGTATCATGTTCCTCCAACGGCCAGGCTGAAAGCCGCTTCTCACGACTGCGCCAGGGACAAGGACGTGTGCTTCTCCACCCATCTGTGAACTAGTCCAGGCCTCAGTCCCAGTTGAGGACAGGTGTTGTGGAGGTGCTTTTCGACCCCTCCGATGATGATGACGAGACTCCCAAGAAGGCTCACTTCCCCAACCCGCAAAGGCACCCATTTGCTGGCTCTCAGCAAAACTGCTGATTTATACCTGGGGCCAATAGGGGCCTCCTCAAAGCAGGGTCCGCAACGGCTGTGAGTTATTCCAGCCATCGCACAGCCATCTGGCCACGGGCCCTCTCTGCCTCTGGAATTGATGGCATGGTGTTAATTCTCCTCGAGGTGATGGCTGCCTGAGCCTGGGCCGCTTCTCTCTGAGCAGCGTCTTGCAGGGGAGCTGCATGAAGGCGGGCTTTTCCAGGGACTGAAAGGAGCGCCAGGTAGAGTGCCATGATTTACTTCTCCCTTGGATGCATCAATTGACCTGTTGAGTATCAGATCACTTCCCTCCACAAGGAGATGACGAGATGACTCACACAGCTGGGCACGTTCAGAAGATGAACGCCGGGCCGTCGAATCCAGTCCTGATTTCATTCCAGCTTCCCAGTAAGAGAAGAGACCAGCCCAAAGCGAGGGAGAATGTCAGATGCTGTCAGAACCGAGTTGCTCAGTCGCTCAGTTGCGTGTCTGATTCTTTGCGGCCCCCTGGACTGTAGCCAGCCAAGCTCCTCTGTCCATGGAACTTTCCAGGCAAGAATACTGGAGCGGGTTGCCATTTCCTACTCCAGGGGATCTTCTCAAACCAGGAATCAAACCCGAGTCTCCTGAATTGGCAAGTGGATTCTTTACCACTGAACCAGCAGGGAAGCCCAGAGTCAGAACCAAGAGGTCCCCCTAGTATGCCCCTGGGCCCTGAAATCACCATCTGTTTTTTGAAAACAAAGTCAGTGTCCTCATTTGTGGGCTGGATCCCAAGTCACTCTCTTGTTTTCCTTCATTCACTTGTGGCAAAGCTTCACCAAGGACCCACTATGCTGGCAGCCCCAGGATTCAACTGTGAACAAAGAGTTGGGGTTCCTCCCTCAAGCAGCTTGGTGCCCACATGAACTGAATAACAGCTTGAAAATAGACAACTACATACAGTGGCCAATGCTCAAGAGAGATTTGGTGGCCAGAAAAGGTTTTGCTGGGAAGGGCGCTGTCTGCAGAGATCTGAAGGATGTCAGGGAGTGAGCCAAGTGAAGGGGACACTGCCTGCAGGCCTGGCGGCCCTGGGGGGGCTCAGGCTTTGACTCTGCTGGTGAACAGCAAGAGCAGTAAGAGTTGAGCTTGGACATGCAGAGGCAGGGGCTGTGTTCCCTGTACCCCTTCCATGACCACACCAAAAGCCCACTGCCGGTCTCCATCCTGGGAAGTCAACACAGGCAAAGGCTGCTCAGGGCCACCCTGTCCCCTCCCCAGGCAAACTCCAAGACAGGTTCCTGGTCCCCCTCCCCAGACTCGCTCAGTGGGTTGTCTCAGAGCCCTTGACTAGACTCTCCAGGGGTCGCTGCTGGTGCAGGGGGCAGGGCAGGGAGGGTAAGCTGGAGGACTTGCTGGAGGGGGAGGTGCAATGGAGACCCTGACAGGGGGCTCCCCGGCTCTCACCATCCCCCCTGGAAAGTGGGGAGCAGGGAAACCATCTGTCTGCAGCTGGCTCTCCTCCTCCCACAATTTTCAGAGTGAAATATAATTTCACACCCCCACACAACCAAACAGCAAAACCAGATTATAGATCCACCAGATTTGGAAATTTTAAAACTTTATATCCTAGATGGAAGGGATACCAGCTGCAAGTGAGTCTGGCTGTAGGAAGAAAGTGTGTCTTACTTTTCAAGAGAAGACAAAGGTTGCAGAAAGGCACTGCACAAGTAGGGCCTGCCTGTCTCTATTCTGGGCTGGACCAGGCCTAGCTGACACATAGTAGGGACTCAGTAAATGGCTGCTGAACCGAAGCAGAGTCCCGTTGGCCACCTGGACACAACTCATTCCCAACACACTTGTAAACCCATCAGGACTGAAGCCTTGTCAAGTCTCACATTTAATTCCCAACTTTCACCCAAATGAGCTCCTGTCTTGGTATCACCCAGTATCGTCTAGAGAGCAGAGTGGGGGCTGTCGCTTGTTTTCCAGAGAAACACTGTCTTCCTGGCAAGAAGAAGTGAAGGCTGGACATGGTCTAGTAGGGGGGGCAGGGGAATATGGGACCACCTGTGAGCCCAGGTTCCTGAGGGAAGAGTGACTTAGTGGATTTGAATTCTATAAAACAAGTCACTATGCTTTCTGGTATGTATGTATACAGAGGTGCTCGAATGCACACATGTGCACAAACACAGTTTCTGAGGTTGCATGCATGTGTGCCAAGTCACTTCAGTTGTGTCTGACTCTCTGTGACCCTATGGACTGTAGCCTGCCCACCAGGCTCCATGCTTCATGGGATCCTCCAGGAAAGAACACTGGAGTGGGTTGCCATGCCGTCCTCCAGGGGATCTTCCCACCTCAGGGATGCGACCTGAGTTTCTTACGTCTCCTGCATTGACCGATTCTTTACCACTAATGCCACCTGGGAAGCCTGGTATCTGAGATTATGGTGTTTGTTTTTTTTTTTTTTTTAAACAAGAGTTATCAAAATCAAGGGAGGTATCTGCAGAATTTTTGCAGAACCTCAATTCTCATACATATACTTAAGGCCTAAATCAGAATATTTTTCCATCATGGTCAACAATGTTCTCATTTCTTGAGGGGAAAGAAAAAACCAAGAACACATTTATTTCATTTTTACATTCAGCAACTCTAGTCAAGGACTAACATTCTACCACAGACCATTTAATGACCAGAACCATCTAATCCTTTCCTGGAGAAAAGTAGAAAAGTCCTTCTCAAGACCAAATGGGGACTTTTGATTAAAATTCCTCCTGGCCAAAATGGGCTGGAGAAAACCCTGCTGTCCTAGACAAAACGGTGTGTGAGAAGAAGCCACGAGGACCCTGTGGCTTGAGGATCCGAGGGAGTGGTGCTGAGTGTGTGTACGTGTGAGGTGGTCCAGGATTGAGGGGGGTCAGATGGCCGCAGAGGGTGACACTGGAGCCTCTTAGGTCAAAAAGGAGAGTCTGGGGGACAAGGGAGCCTGAGCTGCCTGGGAGAACACCCATTATTGGAAGAGCCTCAGCAGCGAGAATCTCGCAGGATGGAGAAGACTGGCAGGAAAGGCAGGAAGGGGCGGGTCCCAGAACCCTGGGGAGGCGACCTGGGGGACATCCATGGACAGAGACCCTGGAGACAGTGGCAGGAAGCAGGAAGGTGTAGAGAGACGAGTCTTCACGTGTCCCGCCGGAGCGGGGCCCTGCTGGCATGCCTCGGGCCTGCGTGGGGCTGAAGGGCCAGGAAGATGTGGTGGGAGGCGGGGTCTGGTCACATGACCCAGGAGCACCCCAGGGATAGCTGTCCTGAGCCTGGGCAGGGTGTCACGTGGGGCCCCGTCTGCTGCCAATCTCCACATCCCAGCCTTGGTAAGGAGAATAACAGCCTCCAGAGATGTTGCATGCTTGAGTCCCTGGAACCTGTGAAGGTTTCTTACCAAAGGGATGTCCCAGATGTGACTAAATTACAGAATCTGAGATGGGGAGATAATCTCAGTGAGCCCTGTCTAATAAGAAGAGGCTCTTGAAAGTGTCGGAGGGAGGCAGACGGGGAGGTGAGAGGAATGTGAAACTAGAATGCTTCAACCCACCACAGCTGGGCTGAGGATGGAGGATGTGGGCCGGGAGCCAAGAGAGCAGGCTGGAAAAAGGCAAGGGAAGGACTCTGCCCTGGAGCATCCAGAAAGGAAAGCAGGCCAGTGATTTTAGCCCAGGGAGACTTCTGACCTACAGAACGGTGAGATAATAAATGTCTGTGTCATTTCAAATCACTAAGTTTGTAGTCACTGGGCTATAGCAGCCACAGGAAACACACATAACACCCCACGTTCTAGACACAGGGTATGACCAGGTTGCCACACCACCCACACGTCTTCACTTAGGATACCCCCGCCTGGAACGTTCTCACCCAGCCTGGCTGCCTACTGGACGCCTACTCAGAACTCCACTCAGCTCAATGGCTGGGGCTCTCAGAAGCAAGGCCTGTCCCTGTTCACCCCTACCAAGAGGCAAGGCCTAACGACTAGTCTCCCCACTGCTCCCTGCAGTTTCCATCGCAGCACCCACATCCATCTGTGCTGTAACCCCTCCCAGGATGTCACCGGCTGCTTAGAGGGAGGGCTGTGTTAGATTCTTCCTCATGTTTCTAGCACCCAGACAGGGTCCACCACTCTGTAAATGATGGATGCGATCGTGGGTAGGTGAATGGAGGAGGGCTCATTGCCCAGAGGCAAGAGTACACATTCTGGGGTCTGAATCCTGTGTGTGTGTCATGGCTCCCCCACTTCCTGGCAGAGTGAGACCCTGGGCAGGTTATTCTACCTTCTGTGCTTGGGCTTCTTCGTCCATAAGATGCAGATAATAACAAGACCTACGTGGCCAGGCTGTGAGGGTTATTTTAGTTAACCCGTTTCAAATACAACATCACCTGGCTCGAGGAAAAGGACCAACAGGTGGTGCTTATTATCATTCCTGTGGGATCCAGGAAGGGAAAGGCAGAAGCCGGGGGCCAGGGAGACCCCAGGGAGTGGCATCAAGGCTGACGAAATCTAGTCTAGAACCTTCCCGAGACACTGCCTGGCACTCACGCCTCCACATCCAGCCTCCTCTATGTGAGTCTGGTGCCGGGGCTCACTGGGCTGAAGGGGGCGTGGGGGGAAGGGGGCCTGGCGCGGAATGGAGAAAGCTGTAGATTATTGTCAGTTTTGCTGCTCTGGAGAATGTAACCCACCACCAGGAGGGAGGCACATTTTTATGAGGCACTAGTTACAGGCTAAAGGTTAACTGGAGTTATTTAAATGACATGCCTATTTCCTGGCTTTGCACAGCTCTGGAAAACCCCAACTGTACTCAGAAAAAAACGGAGAGCATGTTATAAAATTCAAAGGCCTGGGTATGGGTGATGAAACAGATGAATGCAAAAGATAATCTGGATGTGCCAAGGTGAAAACCAGGAAGCTGTGTGGGGGCTTTTCTGTATGAGGATTTGGCAGGGAGAGGAAAGGTCTACCTCACCTTGACCTTGGTATTAAAAACCCCAAACCAAAAATAAAACCAGTGGCCCTGAGCAAACCAAGGGAGGAAGGAAGATGGGATGAGAACGTCTAGCTCTCAGTTATAAGCAAGACGGTTTAAATGTGGGGAGACCTGGAAAAGCAGGCTCGGCCTACTGGTTCCTGAGCCTTCTGGTCTGGCTGCTCCTGAAGCATTTTTACGACTGTGCCTGAAGCCAAGCAGGCTGGTTCCAGGCCTGGTGCTGGTTCAGGACAACTGGAGAGTTTGGAACGGGCTGGGGTTTCAGTGCTGCAGAGACTTTTGGGGCGGCGAGGGTACAGCCTTGCCCAGCCTGCAGGCACCAGGTAGAGTGGCAGGGCTGGGCTGGTGTGGTGGTCAGGGAGGCCCCGCTGGTCACCAGGCACTTCATCTCCCCAACAAGGTGTCCCAGGCTGGAGAGGAGAAGTGATCTGTCTTCATCTAAGGCAGAAGCACACCGCCTGCACGATTAACTTGCAAAAAACTCAATTGCATTCAGGAAGGGAGTAGGGAGAGAAATGTTTAGCTGCCTCGACTGCTCTGGCTGCCACCCAACAGAGGGAGGTGGCAAGTGGGACTCGATGCCTTCCTCTAGGGCCTTCAGGCTCTCCTGCCTCTGCCCGAAGGGCCCTGCCCTGTAGATACTCCCAGGTAAAGACTTTTCTTGTCTTTCTCCTCTGGTGCTCAATTTCAGGTCAATTTCAGCCCTGGAGTGAAGACCAGCTGAGTTGGCTCAGGGTGACTTGCATGGCACAAAGTCTCCACCTGAGAAGTGGACTGCAGAGCCTGGAGAGAGACACGACCGCTGCGGCAGGCCACAAAGCCAGCCTCCCCTGTGACGTCGAGTTGATGAGGAGGTGGGCAGGGAGAGCTCCGAGAGGGAACCAGAATTCATGGACAGCAGCAGAGACCATGCATGGAGTTCCAGAAACTTCCTCATTCTGTCCGACCCATGGGTTTGCAACACTGGGTACACAATGCAATCCTCCAGGGAGCCTGACAACCAGAGAGGCTGGGGCCCATCCCCCAAACAAGAGAATCAGAACCTTCTGGAGTGGCGCCTGGGCACAGAGCATTTTTGAAACCCCTAAAGTGATGAGATGGTGGCAGAGAATGAGATGGTTGGATGGCATCACTGATTCAATGGATATGAACTTGGGCAAATTCTGGGAAATAGTAAGGGACAGGGAGGTCTGACATGCTGCAGCCCATGGGGTTGCAAAGAGTCAGACGTGACTCAGCAACTGAACAACAAAATGGTGATTCTAAGGCACATGGCAGGTTCGGACACAGGGAGCTCTGGGCCAGAGACCATCAGCCCTGCCCCCATTCCGTCCTGCGGCGTGAGCAGGTCCGTGGATGTGTAGCCGCACACAGGCCAGCATGGCAAGCCGATTTTCACTTCCATCTCTAGGCAGGTCAAAGTGGAAATGACAAATTTAAGCGTTTAAATGTCCCAAGATCAGTACTCTGTACATTTCTTGAAAGCTCAGCAGAGCAAACTACATTTGACATTCGCTGGAAAAATCAGCGTGGATGGCCTGCTGTGCCAGGAACATGGCGCTCTCCTCACAGGATTCCGGCCGTCTCCAATCAGGACTTCCTCGGGAGTCAGAGTCAGTGGCCTAGTCTACGTTATTCCAGGTGCTCCCTGTGCTCGGCTTCAACCCTTCCTTAGGACTCTAGGTGACCAACCAGCTCCCCAGTGCTTCTGCCGCATCCGAGTGGAGCATCAGCAAGAGGGACGGTGATGGTCCCTTTGCCCCTATCCCGGGTCTTCTCCCTGGGGACAGCGGTGGGCTGGAGGCTGAGGACTGGCTGAAAGCAGAGCAGGGTGAGCAGCAGGACAAGTGCTGGGGACAGGGGCGCTGGGATCCTGGGCCGGGGCGGGGGCCTGCGGGAGATGACAGCTCAGGGCAGCCACCTGCTCCTGTTATGGACCTCTGGTAAAGGTCACGCCGCAGTCTGTCACTGCTTCAGGCTCCCCAGAGATTTGTTTTGGGTGTTTTGTGGTTAATCAGAGAGCAGGCCCAGAAGCCAACCCTCTGCTCCAGAGACCTGAGCAATCACTGGATCCTGCCTCGTCCCCAGGCTGCCAGCCGGGCGGGGTGGCAGAGGTGGGCGGGGAAACTGCTGGCTTCGGGGTGAGGAGCTCCGTGTAGGCAGAGCCCCAGACAGCCTCAGCGAGTGGGCTGCTGCGAGGGATGTCTTGAAACTCAACGTTAACCCTCAACCCAGCTACCCCACGGATTTGTTTCCTGTGGCAGCTCGCTGCTGCCGCCCCCTCCAGCAAGGAGGCTGGCTTCAGCGCCCGGGGTGGGACTCGCCCCCGAACCTTGTGACCTGGAGGAGCACAGCAGGGGCGGGGGCCCAGGCAGGCCTCCGGAGGGCTCTGACAGCCACCTGATTGATGGAGGAGAGCAGAGACAAGCAGTGAAGAAGCTGCACGCCAGTCACAGGGTGGCTTCCAGAGTCCAGGTCAGGGTGGAGGTGCTGAAGGTGCTGAGTGGGAGTAAGATGCTGGATCCATCTGATGCCTGAACCGGCCGAACTTGCAGAGCTTGGTTACAGGGATGGGAGGAGGCAGGATTTTCTAAGGCTTTGGGCCCAAGTGAACACAAGGTACACACTTCCGTTTAGTGACAGGGAATGCCGGTCAAGTGAGAGGGGCTGCTCTGTTGGGCCCCCTAAAGTCTCGAGGCAGTGGAGGTACAGAGATCTGAGGTTGGGGGGCACGGCTGTGTCAGAGCCTGACAGTGCTGGAGCTGGGACCCCTGCTGCCACCTGGGTGCCATCCATGGTCCTGGCTGCCCTGAGATGCAGTTGCGTCCACTTCCCAAGGGTGTTGACATGCTGCAGAGCAAATCTAACCCACAGGTCCCGAGATCAGAGAAATCAAAACCGTGGCCCCATTTTCAAATGCCTGGCAAGGACTGGGATTTGGGTTGGTGGGAGGGGTCGGAAATACTTAAAAGTGGAACATGCCTTCAGTGGAAATGATCATTTTACTAGGCAAGGAAGGAGAAAGCTCCAAAGCCAGTCTCTACACTCAAACGCCTTATCTCCTCCAAGGCACAGGATGCAATCTAGAAATTCTGCCTTGCAGAGGGAAAAAATAATAATTTTTGTCTTTTTCAGAACTGTCTAGGACTACTTTTAATACATAACCCACAACAGAGGGCACAGCCATTAGGTGACCTTGTGATTTCAGCAGAACATGTCTTTCTAATGTAGCTCGATTATGATTGTAAGTTTATAAAAACAGGGAAAGATTACAGGAATATACATTAAACCACATCAATGAGTGCTACTGAGAAAAAAAAAGTCCAGTAGACAGGTACCAATCAAATAATCAATATGTAGGAAACAGCTACATCACCCTGCTTTAAGAGAACCAAATAATGTTGTAATTGGATTTGCTTTAAAATTTTCCACTTGAACAAAACTGACAGCTGTATTATAATCACATTTCCAGTCACTTTATAAGACACAAATTTCATTTCTCCATATTTCTACTTCATTTCTGAAAAGGGGCCAGCAACGTTATTCATCAAGCACATGGAGAGGCAGCCTAATTCATGGGGCAGGGGGAAAACGCTGTTAATTCCATGTTTTCCATTTCCTGAGAGAATTGGTTGTTTAACTCAAACATGATTTTTTTCTTATCAGTCTAGTTCAGGGTTCTAGCTTCAAACAAGGGTAGGGGGTTAAAAAGCAGCATTTTACTCCTTAAGTAAAATGACTTGAGATTGTTGAAATTAGGACCATCTACATTTTTAGAAAACACCAGGGTGGATTTAAGATTCTTGGTATATTTCAACAGGGTTATGAAAAAGTCTGCATTGAAAACCTGGCTATTCAAATATCATAGTAACAGTAAACAAATATTCTTTTAATTCACAATCCAACTGTCTCAAATTACTCAAGACAACCTTTAAAAATGCCACTTTTGTGTTAATGAAAGTGCCTTAAACGTTTATGCAGAAGGGAACCCACTCTAGTATTCTTGCCTGGAAAATCACATGGACAGAGGAGTCCGGAGGAGTCTGGTGGGCTACAGTCCATGGGGCTGCAAGGAGTTAGACCTGACTGAGTGACTATGCACGCTAAAGTTTTAATCAGTTCAACCCAACAAGCCTTCCTGGAGTGCCTCCCATGCGACAGGTCCTGTTACTAGAGACAGAAAAACAAAGCACTGAGTGCATACTTGAGGTGTGCCTGGGGAGGGGCAAGGAGGAAGGAGGCTGGGAGGACAAGTCTGGCAAAGGCCCAGTGGTGGGGAATGGCTGGAGTGCTGTGTCTAGGAACCAGTGAGCAGCACCACAGCCAGGTGGGCTCAGAAGCAGGGAGATATAAGGCCAAAGAGGAGGGCCAGGAGCTCAGACATCCACAAGTGGGAAAGGGATGTATGAAATGGACAAGGGTGGGCTAGACTTGCCTTTCGGAGGCCAGCCACACAGCAGATAGACCAGAGCAGGGCAAGGCCCTGGGCTGGGACCCCCATATGGAAGATACTGGGTGCAGAGTGTCTGGGCTGGGGAGGGGGCAGAGCTGCAGAGTGGGATGGCTGCTGACCCCCTGACCCTGGGGTTGGAGTAGGGTCAGGAGTGGTTCCAAGTCAACAGGTGGCGATGAGAAGAGACCCAGCATGGACTGTATTCTCTTTAAAGATAAAACACGGAGGCAGAGTACAGGCCGAAGAACCACAAAATCACACTGGCTTGAGATAGGACTTCCAAAGCCACATCCATACTCGCCTCTCGGGTTTCACGATAACAACATTACTCCTCTCCAATGTCGGTACGGAACAAACCACTTCTCTGGGGCTCCGGGCCTGAAAATGCTTGAACTAAATTGCCCCAGAGGAGCCATCAGGGTCTGAATCAAGCCTCTCTTACAGGTTTCAGTTCTTCTCCAATCAGCTGGCACCCACTTTCCTGAAAAGTCATTTTTTCCAGGAAACTTATTAACAGGGCTTTCCTGGTGGCTCAGACGGTAAAGAGTCTGCCTGCAATGTAAGAGACCCAAGTTTGATCTCTGGGTCAGGAAGATCCCCTGGAGAAGGAGATGGCAACCCACCCCAGTATTCTTGCCTGGAAAATCTCATGGATGGAGGAGCCTGGCAGGCTACAGTCCATGGGGTCGAAAAGAGTGGACACAACTGAGAGACTTCACTTTCTTTCTTTCTATCTAATTAACAGGCCCATGTGGTCTCCTTCACTTCTCAATGTATCCCGTGGACAGAAACAATCAAGGTTTCACTCTGTCAGAGCTCCTCCGGAGCACCAGCTAGTTCAGAAAAATTGTTTTGTGCCCAATGTGCAGTTCGGATGAAGAATGCTAATGACTATTTCTACCAGAACAGTTTTCACGCGTGGAGGAGGATGCTGAGCACTTCTGATGGACTCACTCTTTATCAACAGAACAGTTCTGAAGCAGGCAGTATCATCTCCCCATCTTCACAGATCGGGAAAAAGGTTCAGAAAGGTTAACTAGTTTGCTCAAGGTCACACAGCCAGGATTCAAACCCAGAGCCCCTAATCCTAAACAAAAGCAAAAACATCACTTTGCCAACAAAGGTCCATATAGTCAGAGCTATGGTTTTCCCAGCAGTCATGTATGGGTGTGAGAGTTGGAGCATAAAGAAGGCTGAGTGCCTAAGAATTGATGCTTTCAAACTGTGGTGCTGGAGAAGACTCTTGAGAGTCCCTTGGACAGCAAGGAATCAAACCAGTCAACCCTAAAGGAAATCAACCCTGAATATTCATTGGAAGGACTGATGCTGAAGCTGAAGCTCCAAAACTTTGACCACCTGATGTGAAGAGCCAATTCACTGGAAAAAACCCTAATGCTGGGAAAGACTGAGGGCAGGAGGACAAGGGGGTTGACAGGGGATGAGATGGTTGGATGGCATCACTGACTCAATGGATGAATTTGAGCAAACTCTGGGAGATAGTGAAGGACAGGAAAGCCTGGTGTGCTGCAGTCCATGGGGTCGCAAAGAGTCGGAAATGACTTAGTGACTTAACAACAACATTCCTCATTAATTAAATGTTGATTTTCAAGGATTTGACCTGTTTCTTTCCACTTAATCATTAAGTTTTTATTTTGAAAAAGCTCCAACTGTCAAAATAAGACCACACAGGCCCTTGACCTAGATTCACCAATGGTTAATATTTAGTGGCGTTTGCCTCCTCTCTCACTATACCCACACACTCACATATTTTTATTTTCTGAATCATTCCAAAGTGACAAGCAACACAGCACTTTACCCCTGAGGTCCTCGGTCTGTACTTCCTAAGAACAAGGACGTTTTCCCACAGAACCACAATGCCATCATCACGCCCAAGAAAGGTAATACTGACCTTGATTACATTATCCAATCACAGGCTACATGCAAATTTTTTTCCAGTTCAGCCCCCAAAAGCCCCCTAAATCTACTCTGTTTTTATTCCTCAATCCAGGATCCAATCTCAGGGGACAGCTGTCAGGTCTCTTCTGTTTTGATAATCTAAAATCTAGAACTGGTCCCTGGCTCTCACTGTTCTGTTAGGTTTTGCCCGACACTTCCCTCTCTTATGAAAAGTTCAAATCAAGTATCTTGTAGAATAGCCCGCATTCTGGGTTTGTTTTTCATGCTAGAGTCTCTACGCTCTTCTCATTCGCATCAAGATGGGGCACATGATGAAGACTGGGCCATCAGCATAATACAGCAACATAGGGGGTTTTCCAGAAGGGACAGGATCTCAAAACTAGCCCTGGCCTTGTGAGAGAAGCAAATCAATGAGCTCATATTTTCATGGACTTACAATCCAACCACATAACTTGCTTAGGGAGCTTCACGGTACTCTTGCTGGAAACGACTCTTTAGGCATTTAGATGAGCACCGCTGGAGATGTCCACTTTGTCTAAAAGCTCTTGCCTGCAAGGGTGCTGGGATGAAGCACAGAAAGTGTTAAAACTGGGGAAACAGGAATATATTATATTCCGGCTTCCCCAGTGGCTCAGAGGTTAAAGCGTCTGCCTGGAATGCAGGAGACCCGAGTTTGATCCCTGGGTCAGGAAGATCCCCTGGAGAAGGAAATGGCAACCCACTCCAGTATTCTTGCCTGGAGAATCCCATGGAGGGAGGAGCCTGGTAGGCTACTAGTCCATGGGGTTGCAAAGAGTCAGACACGACTGAGCGACTTCACTTTCACTTTCTTTCATTCATTAACAAACAAAGGATAACAAAGAGGAGGGGATTGGTCCAGGGCTCAAAGGCAGATGGAGAATTGAGAGTATGGATGCCACATGTGGGAGTCGTGGGCCTTGTGTGCACCCACAGATATGCTTGTTCCGGGGGTGTGATTGGTCTGCAGGCTGGGAGGTGGGGCACAGCCAGAGAAGAGGCCTGTAGTAGGAACACGCCTGATGTGTCTGAAGAACAGCAAGGACACAGAGAGAGCTGGGGGTGTTGGGTGACACCCAGCCTCACGAGCCCCTGTAAATATCTCTCCTCTTGGTCAGAGTGGGATGGAGGCCACTTTGAGGAGGACAGGGTCTGACTTATGCTTTAAGAGGATGACATTGGACACCGTGTGGAGAATAAACCGTATGGGACGAGGCAGAAGCTGGGGACTGGTTGAGGTTTCTGCAATGGTGCAGGTGAAAGATGATGGCAGGGCTAAGGGTGCTAAGGAGTTTAGCTGGGAGAGATGGCCAGATAGATCTGGAAGGAACTGCCTAGGTGTGGTGACCAGCGGGATACTGAGTTTGAGAGGAAGAGGGGAGTCAAGAAAGAGCCTCAGTTTTTCGACCCCAAGATGGAGGAGCCTGCTGCCAACTGGGAGATGTGTGGGTTGCATCCCCACGCCCTGCTCCCCACTGTCACTGGCTCTGGGGCCAATGCTGCAACCTAATAACTGGCCTCCCTGAAGTTGTGCTAGGCATTGTTCCAGGCACATCACATGTATTAACTCACTGCCTCCTCCCAGCAACTCCCATTTACACACGAGGAAACCAAAGCACCAAGAGATTACGTCACTCATTGAAGGACACACGCTGGCAGGTGGCAAGGGGCCGAGCTAGGATTTCTCCCAGCACAGCCTGGCTCCCAAGCCTAGGCTCAGAGCCACGAGGCTACGTGGCCTCTCAGCCCCTGGACATGGCTCATGGACCTGTGTGGGCACTGTGTGACCAGGCAGCTCCTGTCCCAGAAGTGCACAATCAGGGTAGCTGTCCACATGGACGCCCTTTGCTGACTTCCCCCTGCACTGGAGTTGAGATCTTGTTCATCTCAGCTGCTCTCTCCCCTGCTCTTCACCTGCCAGCCACACCGGCCTGTGACACACCAAGCCCATTCTCACCTTCCACCTCCCCCTTCCCAAACTGGTGGGCCTCATCTCGGCATTTTCTTACGGGATATTCTGGCTCCCCCAGCACATGCCTCTCCAGAGGTGCTTCTCTCACCAGCCGCTGAGGCCTTTTCTCTGATTTTTCTTTAGCCCTGACCCCGTTCATCATCTCCACAGAGCCACCTCCATCGACCCGCAATTGTGCAGTTAGCTTTTATTCCCTTACCTGTTTGTGGTCCCTTCCCTGCCCCCAGCTGGAAGCACCACAGAGCAGAGGCTAGGTCTGGCTTTATTAGTTTACTATCACATCCCAAATCTCAGCACTGTGCCTGAGATACAGCAGGTACTCAATAAGGAGCTGAATTAATGGACAGGTTTCAGTGAATGCATTTTAAAAATCAGGATATAAGACTAGGTGGGTGCTGTACACGGCATGGCTACAACTATGTCAATTTCAAGGGCCCCTATGGATGTTTCCTGAAGATGGCTGGCATCTCCTGAGGGTGTCCAGATGACTGGGGAATTTCCCCTGCTGTCACTGCCCAAGTTATCCGGTTGCAGGCAGACAGGCAGGAACCTGGTTCTCTGCTTGAGTTCAGGGCACCACTGGGCTGTCGGTCAGTCGGCCTTGTGGTGCCTGTGCAGGAATGCTTGCCTGGCGGCCTAGACGCAGTACAGGGCCGTTCATCTGTTCCCACACAGTCTTTTTTTATTTTTTTTAAGTCTTTTTTGAATTTAACACTGTTAAATTTCTTCTGTTTTGTGATTTCCGTTTTTTTTTTGCCACAAGGCATGTGGGATCTTAACTACCCAACCAGGGATCGAACCTGTACTCTCTGCACTGGAAGGTCAAAGTCTTAATTAACCACTGGACCACCAGGAAGTGGTGGTCTTTCTTACCCAAAGCCATCTTTCTTACCCTTCCCTCACCCCCAAATGATGCCATCCCATAAGTGATGAGCTGGTTTAAATATTTTAGGAGGCACTCCCCAAAATGTTGTTGAAGCAGAAAATGCCAAGCGAAGGTGCCCCGCAGTATGAGTTCTGTGCCGGTTACTCACTGGCTCTCAGTCACTGAGAACCTACTATGTGCCAAGCCAGGTGCCGCATGCTTCATGAACGTGATCTCATTCGATCTTCAACAGCCCTCCTGGCAAAGTCATTTAGGACCATCTTTATGGCAAGGCCACTGAACCTGGTGAGCAGTAAGACCCTGAGTGAGGTCACAAAGCTGCTTACTTCCAGCTACAGCAGGGGCTGCAAACTCAAGCGTCAATGGGGCCAGGCTGGCAGAACACAGGGGAGCCCAGGCCGCAGCTCCAGCTCCACCCAGCCCAGTGGGGGGGCCGGGAAGCTCCCCTTTTGCAATGGTGGCAACCAGTCTAATCAAGAAGAGAATAAAAAAAAATAAAAAAAATAAAAAAATTGAAAAAATAAATTAAAAAAAAAAGAAGAGAAGCCCAGTCCTTGTCTGTTAGAGAGGAGTATTTATAGATGCAGTCCCATTTGCTTTAATACACAGGGGGCGGGGGGTGCTGGTTAAAAAGAGAAACGGCAGGGCTGAGGAAATGAGGCTCCACAAAAGGATAAGACTATTGAAGCTGAAGGCTGGGTGCACAGAGGCTCACAGTTTTATTCCCTCTAAAATCTAATCTCTTTTATCTAGTCAAGTCTACTCTAGTCTTCCCTCCCTCCCCTCCTTCCCTCATGGGTGCCAGTCCGTGACTCTGCCCCACACCGCTCTTCTCTCCAGTGAAAACAGAACAGACTTTCGGTACATTTTTTTTCCGAAGGGTGACAGGCTCTTTGATGCTCTTCGTCAGAAGCTACCTTGGCAGAGCTCACCTGCCACGCCTGGCAGGTCAGTGGACCTGGTCAGTGGACATATGGGATGGCTTCTGAATGCTCTGGTGCTGGGGTTTCTTACTGAGGGGTGACAGGTTTAGTAAATACACTTAAAGTCAACTCTTCCTGCTGCATTCCTTTAAACCCATTTAAGCAGTTGACCAACCCCAAACTCTCCTCCCTGAGTCAGCTTCCTCAAGCTTCAGCGAGACAAAACATGACCTCCTAAGAAGCAAGCCCAGCCTCTAAAATTTAGCAAATCGGAATGCCCTCACCTACACTAGGATGCTTCCTACCTTTAGTATACACAGGAGGCATTTGGTGAAATGCAAAGCATTGCTAATTTTTCCCCAATGGAGAGTGAGAAGCTCTAGCATTTAAGAATAATCACACACACAAAAAGTCAACACATGCATATCTTACTCTCATACCATATGCTCATAAAATCCATAATTCATAGTATTCTCTGGCCGGCACCCTCTTTAGCAAAGACATAATTTGCAATCACGCTGGGTAAAGACAGACAGCCATTACTTTCTTAATGGCCAACTACCCAAAAAGGCTCAGTTAAGTGATCTCAACTAGCAATCTAATCAATTAAAATTGATAAGTGAAATACTTTTAACCTTTGTTTCAGCAGGCCATTCTGGGAGGAGGCAGGGTACGTGAATTCCCAGCATAAAATTTAATTCCATTTCATGGATGCAAACATTCTTACTGCCCTGATGGAGAGGCCCTGTTAAAGCAAACTGTTTTTCTCTCTTTCCTTGAATCCAATCAGAGAAAGATGGGTTTATGGGTCTCTCCAGCCTATGCCATCAATTTAAACCTTTACAGAAATCCCCGTGGCAATATTTTAAGGAGGAAAGGGCCACAGAAGATGGGCATAGAGCACAGAGAGGACACAGTTTCCTTGCTCTTCTGAGAGAGAATAAATAAAGGAGCATAAACAAAAATGAGGCAAGACAAAGGAGTCAGACAACCAGGCAAAACCCACAGTAATCATTTACGGAGAACCTTCCACGTCTCAGGCAGTGTGCTCTTTATATGCATCACTGGATGTGATTATCAGGCAATACTGACTCCATTTTCCTGAGCACAGTTACATGTGAGGTACTAGACTCGGTCACCTTATGTTTCATATTACAGTTCACTCCTCAAGTCTCAAAACAGCCCCATAACATAATGAAGATCATCCCCATTTTCCAGGCAAGGAAACGAAAGTCGTGGTGGTTTCAATCACTTGCTTGAGAGAATATAGAGCTGGGCAGGGGCCTCTGGCTCAAAAGATACAAACCCTCCTTGGTCTGCATCATAACTGCAGGTCACACAACTGAATAGTTTTTGTCAAGACTCATTCCACTGTACACTAAAACTCAGTGAACTTTACTGGATGCAAGCTATATTTCAATAAAGTTGATTTAAAACAAGGGCTCTCTCTCTCATCGTCCATTACAAAGTGGCCACCTGCCGTTTCTGCCTCTCCAGCTCCCAGCTCTTCTTTTTGAGTTTCTTTGGGGGCCCCCTCCTTCCTCACCCTTAGGCGATGGGGTTCAAAAGGAGCAGGTCCCACCTTCCCACCATCACAGCTGAGCACGTGATCTTGACCTAACCAATCAGTGAATCACATTCTGCTGATCACTGACTGGGTCAGGAATGGTCATGTGACTCAAGCTGGGCCAATGAGAGCATTTCCCTGGACTTCTATAAAAGTTATAGGGAAAGAGAAGCTGTTTTTGTCAGGGCTGCTTATCCAGTTCAGCAGATCTTAGAGGTGCTGATGGCCACCTTGTCACTATTTGGTGAGAGCTCTCTGGGGGATGAAGCCAGAACAGAGGAAAGAAAAGCTGAGAGAAGGAAGGTGGCAGTTTCCTGATGACATTGCTTGAGTACCTAGATCAAGCCATGCCTGAAAGGAGATCTAGCTTTTTACACTGATATCAGTGAAACCTGCCTTTCTTTTTCCTTAAGTTAGTCTAAGTTGGCCTTTCTATCTTTCATAACTAAAGAGTGCTAATATATCAAAATGCTACAGCAAATAACAGGAAAAAAAGAGTTATATGAATGGGAGAAGGGTTGTAGGGACACAACCAAGCTTTATATTCTTTGTCTCCTTTAAATCTCAGTCTCACACTGAAGAGGAGAGCGCTGAGGCACTGGCTGGATGCTCAGGCTTTCAGGCTAAGCACATGGTTCTTGGGCCTCCAAAGCCTTCATCTTTACCTAAATGCTGGTGGCTTGCGTTTTTGAAAACTTTCCTTTTTTTAAGCAGCCAGGACCCTTTACTCATTAAAATCATACAAACCACCTTTAACACACACAACCAACCTCCTGGTGCTGCTATGACTATATGGAGGGCAGGGATCCCAGAGCTGTGCCCACCCCTGCTTGAGACCCCAGTCACCATGCACAGATATTTCAGCAAAACACCTGCACAGCTCCCCTTGGTCTCCAGAAAGCAGGGCCCACAGACTGACTCCAAGTGTCCAGAATCTAGGGCCCCTTTTCCAAAAGTTTTGTGTAACATGCGCGCTCTGCAAGTTCACGGTAATAGATCAACCCCAGTACGACATGCAGGTCGCCCATGAGCCTCCCAGTGATGTATGAGCCAGCCTGGTGGTGTCCCCCACCCCTGCCACCGTGACTCAAGATGACCAACTCACTCAGGTCGAGGACGTCATCTGTTTTGATCAGGTCTTCCTCCCGCGTCAGTGGCAGCTGGGTCTCGGGCTCCCCCCGCAGTTGCAGGGACAGGGCACGGAGCATGAAGAACACCCGGATGGCCTGGACCAACAGTTCGGAGAGCAAAGAAGAGTGAAGTCATTTTGGTGAGAAGCTCCGAAAGGAGAAATCACACAATGACTCTAGATTTAAAACAAGACAAAGCTCACCTCTTCCAGCATCGTGGTTCTGGTGCTTTCAGAGCCAAGATTTACAATAAAAAAGTCAAGAAGGCAGCCTGTGTGCCATTACCCACAGGCTCAGGTTGGGGCCACTGTACCTCGCTGAGCACCTGTCATCTGCCAGGACCCTTCCTCTAGGGTCACGTGACCCTTGTGGCAGCCCTGCTCGGCACTCAAGGCTCGAGACCCACGGAGGCCACGTGATCTGGCCCAAGCTCACACCTAAGGAGGGCCAGAACCAGGTATCTTCTAACTAAACCAGCCCAGCATCTGAAAATCCAAACCATGAGGGTTTCAAGGTCCCACCAACTGAATGTGGGGGCAGGAGAGACAGAAGGCAAGATGCAGGTGGGGTTCAGAGCCTGCCAGACCGCACAGCCCTTCACCTGGAGCTCTGGCCCCATGGCCTTCCAACAGGGGCTGTGCCCTCTCAGGGCAGCAGACCCGGCACCTGGCAGGTATGCGGTGACGTCAGTGCCCCAGGAGCCCTCAGGTCTCAGCCGGGGACAGAGGTAGGGACGGAGGGGGCCCATCAGCACAGGGTTCCCAGCCCATCAAGGAAGAGTCTTGGTGGACCCCAGGGTGAGCGGGCATTTCCAGGGAGTGGGAACAAAGCCAAACCCCAGGCTGGAAGCCTGGGAAGCTTGTGCAGCCTCTGCCCAGTGGTCAGTCTGCCCTGGAGGTAACTCCCCATGAGACCCAGGTTGGGCTGACTTGCCCACCAAACAGAGGCCAGGAAGTGGAGCGGCAGCCACGGGGCCTGCAGCCTCCAGGCCACTTGCTGTGATTGAGGAAACAGCCCCGAGTCAGGTATGGAAGGTCTGTGCTGGACTCCTAGTTCCACCATGCTGGGCAAGGGCCCCGGCCCCACGAGCATCAGTTTTCTCCTGTGTGAGATGGTGGTGGGAGTCTCTACTGTGTGGGGCTGTGGGGAGCCTCTGAGGTGATAGTGGGTGGGCAGCAGGCAGCACAGGGTCCGTAAAGGGGTGGCCACGCCTCACTCCTGCCACTGCACCGCTCAGCACAAGGAGGCCATGGGGACAAACCACTGTTGCCACTGGTGAGCCATACAGCCCGCTTTCGGGTCCCCTTGTTGCCACTTCTGAGGCTGCAGGCCTGCGCACTGAGATGGGAGGTGTCCATCATTTGACAAGGTGCCTCCCAAAACAAGGGGCGGAGGGAACAGATGACTGCCCGAAAAGAGCCAGCCTTGCACTGACTTTTGCTGACCTAGGCAACAAGGATGCCTGCGGACACCTCTGAACCCTAACCTTGACGTGGTCCAGAACTGCCAGGAGATCTTGGGCCAATTACTTAACGTCCTGATGCAGAAAACTGTACGAACAGTCCCGTTTCCTGGACCTATTCTGGCGTCAGATGTTCCTTAGTCAGCCGGAAGCACTAGAGAGACGTAAACTGTCATATGATAAAGATGGTGGTTGTGGGGGCATGAGTGTATTATTCGATTGTTCTCAACATTTCTGTTTACGTCTTTCTGTTGTTTTAGTTTTTGGCCATGCCATGTGGCATGTGGGAGCTTAAGTTTCCTGACCAGGGATCGAACCCTTGCCCGCTGCGTTGCAAGCTTGGAGCCTTAACCATTGGACTACCAGGGAATTTCCTGTTCTGAAAGTTTTGAAGAGCAGTCTTCATAAACACATCTGTAATAATCAGCAAATGTCTTTCTACAAACACAGTGTGAGAAGCCCGGGCTCATGAATGTGAGGGCAGATTCCCACAGGGCTAAGTACTCCACCTGGGTGAAAGCGGGGCTCCCGTGGGCGTCTACAGGGTTTGGCGGGCCATGTTGACCAGCCCCACAACTCCAAGAATCCACAAGAGAAAGGTGAGATACTGGGATTAAAGGTCATCTGATCATCTCCCTGTCTTCCTAAACCACCACCACTCTCTCTGAGTACGCCCGGCCTGCCAGGTACAGGTGGGGGTTGCACTGTGTCACCCATTTGAGCCTTTTAACCACCCTGAGTGGTTCCCATTTTATAGACAGGAAACCGAAGCCTAGAGACGTCAGGCAGACAGCCCAAGGTGATTCACCTAATAACTGACTCCAAAGACTGTGTCCTTCCAACCACATGCCTTTGCCTTCAACAGACTGAAGGATTAGGACCCAGGCTTTTACTGAGTGTTTTTCTTGACTTTGCTCAATTAATGTGCAAATTGAAATATATTACTGAAAAGGAAAACAGTATTCTTATTCTTTCAGATGCTTCCATAGGAAGATTGACTCAGGAAGAATGGATTCGATTTGGAAAGGGGTGTCAGCTGACCAAATTTAAATATCAAGAGAATCGGGCATGTTCAGGGTGGTATGGCTGCAGACAAGCTTAACTATAAAGAAGAGACCTTTCCAGTTTGCTTCCATGCAGTGGGGAGCAAGGAGAGCCCCACGAGTGGGGCAGTGGATGGCTTCCAAGTCAGACCGACCTTAGTCCAACCTGAGTCACGTGATTCCCCAGGCCTGGGCTGGAACTCTGGAAAGGGGGTCCCCACCACTCCAGATCATGGGGCCACCTTGAAGATGCAAGGAGATAGTACAAAGACCACCCTGAGCCCCAGGACTGGTCCTGGAACAAACACACAGCCTGAGCCCTCTCCCCTGCCACCTTGGCCGCATGTGCAAGCTGATGAGTTCAAGTGACAGTCACTCAGACCAGGAGCCCACCGAGGCCGTGGAAGCCAGTCACTCTTAAAAGAGTGCTTGAAGCGCTTTAGAGTAGGCACAGCCCTTTGGGAAAGCAACTTGGCAACACTGACAGAGTCACCAAAAAAAAAAAATGTTCATACCCTTTGAACCAGAAATTCCACTTCTGGGAACTTATCCTAAAGAAATAAGCCAAAAGAAAGGAAACACTATATTCGTCAAGCTGCTTATTATAATTTAGCTGAAAATAATGTAATACTGGGAGCAACCAAAATGTCCACCAGCAGGAAAACGCCTAAGGAAATTATGGCAAAAGTCACCAGATAAACTTTTATGCAGGAGTAAGAAATTAAGACTTATTAAAACTGTATCACAGTATGAAAAACTTCTTGCTCACAGTGGAAAGAGAAAGGCAGCAAGGATGAAAGCAAGTCTATGGCTCATGCCCCACTGCAACCATGGAAAGACGTGTCTGCAGACAAAGTTGGGAGGAGACACACAAAGTCTGTGTTATTTGTTTAGGGTGATGAAATCGCCGGAAATTCTTTCGTCTTACTTTTGAAACTCTGTGAGATGTTATTGTATTTTCTTTAATGTACAATACACATCCAGAGAGTAAAAGTAAAATGTCCTATTTCCTCAAAGTCAATAGCGATAAACACAAAAACTGTTTGCGGATTTATGAGGGAACAGGGACACAGAACTGGAGGGACAAATAAAACTTCATGCAAATGTCTTGATTTCATAATGGCTTCCATGGTTACTCCATAAAGACGGCCAGTGGCTTAAATTCAGATTCATCAAAGAATCCTCTCCCCAACTCTCTTTTCTCCAGTGTCAAGCATCAGTAGGTTCTGACTGTTACAAGACTCGATTTCTTTCCCACTTAAGAGGCTAGAAAGCTCCATCACTCCTCAGCGCCTCACCTCCCTCTCTTCCACCCACTCTCGGCAAGAGCTGAGAGGCAGCACACAGGAGGAACCTGGGACTCAGCGAAGCTGGTGACTTGCTCAGAGTCACACAGCTAAAGGTGGGATTCTGCCTTGGCTGGTGGGACTTGTGTGCCTGTGCTCTTTCTTAACTGCTTCTCTCGACTGCCCTTCCACATGGGGTGGGTCCAACGCAAGTCCAGGTTCCTCCTGCATGTTCTCGTCAAGACCCCAGGAGTCCCTGTGACCACATGTTAACATGAATTTCCCTTCTCAGCTGCAATCACTCAGTGGCACTCTTGCTATTTTGGTCTTATTTTGCATTATTTATTTTCTTTCTATTCTTGCTTCTTGCCCAGTTCCTAGAAAAGGCTTGACAGATACATCGAATGAAAGAATAAACAGTGTAATTTGCGAAAGGCAAGGAGGAAAGCATAGCTTCATTGCCAGATGCTTCCCTGCTGCCTGCAAGGCCCTGGCCCTCCTCTCCTGTCCACTTCACTCGCTTCGCTCCAGTCACCCCACATCTTGTACACTCTACTCTTCCTCATCTCGGGGCCTTTGCACTCACTGCTCCCTCTGTCTGGAAAGGATCTCCTTCATGTCTTTGCCTGGCTGGCTCCTCGTTCCCCAGGTCTCTGTTCAGACGTCACCTCTGCCAGGCAGCTTTTCCTGGTCACTCAGGCTAACGCAGTGCCCCCTCTGTCCTTCAGAGCCCTCAAGGCAGCCTGGTTTTGCCCCTGAGCATAAGCTTTACCTCTCTCCAGGCCCGGGAACGCCCAGGGGTGGGCCGCCTTTCCGCTCACTCCTGCACCCTCGGGGCAGCACTTGGCACACAGTAGGAGTCCAGTGGCTCTTTGATGAACATACAAAGGAATGATTCACCATGAAGGGTGGTTTGATCTCTGACAAGTCCTTAAGGAAAATAAAGGGTGGTATTTCTGAAAAGCGTCAGCCTCCTAAAAGTTAGAAATGCCTATACTTGGCAGAAAAAAAAAAAAAAAGAAGGAAAACCTCTGAATCCAACAGGACGAAATGGAATGTTCTCTGGATACGAGCAAAGGACTTGAAACAAACCGCATAAGCCTTCAATTGCTTGCTAAACCATACACTTCCTTTAGCTCACATTCAGAGCACACCGCCGTGTTCTGATGTCTGAAACGGGCGGAGGAGCTAAGCTGCAGGAGGACTCCAGACAGCTGCCTGGCATCAGGGGCTAGGCTGAGGTGAGAGGTCAAAATTCCCCTTCAAAAGTGGATCCTGGAAATCAGAGGGAAACCTCTGGGGCCCATGGCTATGCGTTGAGGTGGCCAGCCCTCTTATCTCATCCTGCCACCTTCATCCTGGCTCTAAACCCAGGGACACCAGACTTGAGAGCTGCCTTTATAAACCCGTCGGACAGACAAAGGTCACATGAGAGACCCCAGGGGCTCCGGTGCTTCCGTTGGCAGTTTGAGCCCTGCAGCCCATCTGGGGCAAGGGAGGGGGGCAGCAGAGAGCTGGGATCTTGAGGATGAGGGAGGAAGACCCCCACGCTCAGGGTCCACTGCTGGCCTTTGTGCTTCTGCCTTTCGTGGAGTCTTCCCGAGGACCCTGGCAGGGCAGGCAGCGGTGGCTGCTGGCTGGGTGAGGAGACAGCAGCTCAGAAGGAGCAGGAACCGCGAAGCCCAA
Organism: Redunca redunca; assembly: GCA_006410935.1. NCBI lineage: Eukaryota > Metazoa > Chordata > Mammalia > Artiodactyla > Bovidae > Redunca > Redunca redunca. Next base: position 16,209 of record SJYQ01017298.1, on the reverse strand, counting down.
GCAGTCCTGCCCTCTGCTGTAGGCTCAGCCTGGAATATCTCCCGTGGACCAGCAGCGTCCGCCCCAGGCCATCAGGACAAGATGCCAGGGGCCGGCCAACCAGGCCGAAGCCTTCACTGTGCTCCCAGGGCTCTGAGACCTGCCCCCTGCAACCCCTCCAGTACCACCACTTCCCACACAGCCGGCCCCACAGGGGCTCCAGACAAGGTCCACAACTCTCTGGGCCTCTGTGCACCCCCACCCCTCCCGCCGCGGCGCCCATTCCTTCCCCCACAGGCCCTGTTCAAGAAGCAGCTCTCTGTGCTGCTTGCCTCCCTCCGGTAGGATTAGGGACCTTGTGCTCCTGGAGAAATAGCCCTGGCCCATGGATGTGTGTGGGCTTCCCAGGTGGCGCTAGTGGTAAGGAACTCGCCTGCCAAATCAAGAGACACCAAAGAAGATGTGGGTTTGATCCCTGGGTTGGGAAGATCCCCTGGAGGAGGGCATGGCAACCCACTCCAGTATCCTTGCTTGGAGAATCTCATGGACAGAGGAGGCTGGTAGGCTACAGTCCACAGTGTCACAAAGAGTCAGACATGCCTGAAGGGATTACAATGCATGGACTGGGGCTGCTTTTCCCATCCTTGCCCTTTTAAGTCTTTTCCTTGAGGACTGTGGCTGTGTTTCCTGGTATCCAGCACCAAGCAGGACTAATAAATACAATGAAGGCAGCAGTGGGAGGCAGGAGGTCAGAATGGCCACACCGCCTGGGTTGAATCCTGGCTCTGAGACTTATCAGCTGGAGGACCCTGAGCAAATCACTCTACCTCTTCGTGCCCCAGTTTACTCCTCTGTAAGACGGGGATAATACTAGTGCCAACCTCCTAGGGTGGTTGCAGAAATATGTGAGGAAATGCTTAAGAAGAACTGATATGAATGATCCACTTTGTCACAAAGGCTATGTGCTCATATAACTGTTAAGAAAACCTGACGGACTGTGGACCAAAAGGAAGGCAGGATGCGATCCGGAGCAGCAGATCTCCGCCTTCACAGCCTTCTGGACCTTCTAGTTCAGGGGCCAAGGAGAACCGGGATGGGGTCCTCTCTGGCCTGGAGACATAAGAGCTGGACTGGGCATGTGGCTTTGCCATTATCTTGCTGGGGAGCATCTCCAAGACCAACCAAAGGTCAAGGGTGAGTGTACCCACTCCATAAGGAGTACAGAAGTGACACCCAGTTGCCTCGGAACCAATCCCCCCCGTAAAAGCCAACACCAAGGATGTCCAGTGCAAACACTGCCACCCACAAACAATCATGTGCCCGGCCACGGGGCCTGCACACCTGTCTGGGAGCATGAGGGAGGCAGGCATCACTGGCTCAGAGACAGAGTGGGCCCTGTGGAGAGGGCAGTGGGTCTGGGCAGACAGCAAGGAATGCAGACTGACTTCAGACACCGGTCCAACTTCCTCTGTGCCCCAGCCCCGCCCTGCCAGGCTTTCAAGACAAACTCTGAGGCGGGTCCAGTGAGTCAATCCCACCTCTCAAAAAGGTCACAATACTTCCTCCACTCTGGGTACACTTGGATTATCTTAGAGGAAGGCTAGGCCTGATAACAGGAGCAATGAGGGCAATGGATTCCTCTAATTTATCCACACCTCCACGTCTCCAGGGAATGATTTTCTAGGAAAGGGTTATGGTGCTTTCTAAGAAAGAAACTGTGATCTGACCAGGAAGATAAAGTACCCTGAACAGCCCCGAGAGACGGCTGCAGAAAAAAAGTGCTGATAACGGAAGTGCACAGGGCAGCTGGGTTCTGAGAACTAACCTCTTCACACGCCTCTCCCGCAGGCCCCAAAATAATCACAACGGCATTTGTGTGTGTCTTGCCCCAAGATCCCTCAGATAGCTTAACGCCATGGCATCTCTGGAGGTCCCGGCCGCTCGGGGCTGATTCTGCAGCAGCCTCACCTGCTCTGCATCACCACGCTCCTTCAAAGGAGCCCGGCCCCGCTCCCTCTCTCAGAGCTCTGGGGCTGGGCCGGCTTCGCTCAGTGAAGGCAGCCTGCCTGCCTCCAGCAGCTCTCAGTCTCTGCTCTAGCAAACGGCAGGGACTTCCCTGGTGGTCCAGTGGTTAAGAATCTGCCTTCCACTGCAGGGGACGTGGGTTCGACCCCTGGTCAGGGAACTAAGACCCACATGCCGTAGAGCAACTCAGCCAGTGTGCTGCAACAAATGAACCTTCTAGCCACAACCAGAGAGAAGCCCACTGGCTGCAACAAAGACCTGGTACAGCCAAAATTAAAAAACAAACACCCCGACAAAAGGCAGTGCTCGTGGGAAAGCTAGGCCCTTGTGGGGGCGTGGGGCTGGGGGTTGCTCTTTGGATCTCTGAGGGCGAGCTGGAAGGTGGGTCTGGATGTAGTTGGAGACCCTCCCTCTCCTGTCCTGCGGGTGCTTCCTGGTGAACGGCTGCCCAGGATAGAGGCCAAGGCCAATGCCCACTCACCCGCCGGGTCTTTTCCACGTCACCACACGGCAGTCGCTTCACGAAGTCGATGCCAGTCAGCGGTGTGCCCGTCGGGGGCAGCAGGATGGAGGCATCCATCATGAGGTATTCCACATTCATGGGCTTCATCTGGAAGACAGACGGTGGAGGGAGGCTCGCTGAAGGGAGGAAGGGGCCAGGGCAGGCAACATGGGCCTCTCGCCTCCACCTGCCTATTCAAGGGCGCATCAGCCCTGACGCAGCCTGAGGTGAAGCCTTGAAGCAGCGAGATGGGAGAGATGTGCCTTTTTGTTTTCTAAGCTGCAGATTTTCACGCACGTGCAATGACAGCTCAGATACCTCGGAGAAGCTGCCGCCCTACTTTGAACAGCTTTGCTTTCTCACCCCAAGTTCCCCTCCCCTTAGCAGGGAAACAGGCCTTAGGAAGGAGGCCTGCCCCTTCGTGGCAGTCCCTTTAGGGTAGCCTGCCTGTGGTGCGGGGCCTGACTGCCACCTGCCTCCTGCCCTGGCACTTCTAGCTATGATGGCAGCAGGTGGAGTGAAACAGCTTCCGTTTAGGGAGTTCTGAGTGCGGGCAGGCGGGGAGCTAAAGGCTCTGCGTGTCATCTCCTGTCCAGCAGGGAGACTTCCAAACTTGGCTCAGGGAAGCTGCGGAGCAGCTGCGGGCCCATATGGCTGGCTGGCGGCAGAACCAAGACATGCACCCAGGCCTGGCTCCAGACCCACTATGACCCACAATGTGGTTATGACCCACACAGAACCAGCATTCCCACTTCCGTCCTCTTCCCTGAACTTCTTACCTGGGGGAACAGAACCAAGTCACTTATTAAGCACCTACTACACACTAGGCCCCTGCAGGGCTCACCCCCTCCTGTGTGGCTGTCCTATACTACAGAGGGGACCGATGAGTTCAGATGGAGGGCACATGCCCACAACCACAGGGCCAGCCAGGGGCAGAGGTGTCTGCCTCCTTCCACGGTGCTTCCAGGAAGCCTTCTCTGATTACCAAGACACATGCTAACATCATCTCCCCTCCTGGAACTTTGCTGCATAAGTGAAAGTGTTAATCACTCAGTCATGTCTGATTCTTTGCAACCCCATGGACTGTAACCCACCAGACTCCTCTGTCCATGGGATTTCCCAGGCAAGAATACTGGAGTGGGTTGCCATTCCCTTCTCCAGGAGATCTTCCCAACCCAGGGATCTAACCGGTGTCTTCTGCTCTGCAGGTGGATTCTGTCTGCCTGACCTACGGGGGAGGCCCCAATGCATCAGTACCAATAGCTGAATGTACACGTGTTGCTGGACACAGACACCGGGCATCATAGGGAGTGACATTTCACAATATTCATGGAATTAATTTTCCTCCTTTAAGCATCATAAGCTTCTTTGTGTCTCCCTCTTTTAGAAAGTGGACTTTAGTCATATCACACTTCCTCCCCTCAGGCAAGAGTACTGGAGTGGGGTGCCATTGCCTTCTCCATCCTGTAACATAAAGCTGACTAAATAGGGCAGGACTGTGGAGATGGCTCGGCGGTCCAAAGACCTGGAGAACAGGGAGTCCCTTAGCTCACTGCCTTCTTCTTTGGGACCCATGAAGCCTTCCTCCAAAGGCCTGAGGTCCACCGTCCCAGGTCCTTTATCCCTTTATCCCAGAGGGGGGTGGCAAGGCCCTGTCTCCCACCCAGGGTGCCCACGGCACGGCCTTCCTAAATGGCCTTCCCGCGGCTCCCTCACAGCTCCCTCTGCTCCACCCCTCCGCTCTCTACTGCCTCCTAGCAAACCCCCTCTAGGACTCCTGCCATTTCCCCTCTGCATGAAGCAAGAGGCAACAGGGGAAAGTGAAGCGTCAGAAGTGAAGACCAAGCTTTGGCAGCACCCAAGGGCCTGCCCCACTTTGAGCTTAGTGGCTGCTTTCCTAAAGTCTGGGTTAATGGCTGACTTTGGGCAAGTGTCAGCCTTTAATTCCCTAGAGTGTCAGGCATTGTGCAAGATGTACAATAGATGCAATTGAGACAAACAAACAAAACACAGGAAGCTCCCTATGGTGGGAGGGAGAAGAACCAAATATTTGAATATTCGCGGTTCTTAACCTCTACAGGAGGCTGCTACTGCTGCTAAGTCACTTCAGTTGTGTCCGACTCTGTGTGACCCCATAGACGGCAGCCCACCAGGCTCCCCTGGGATTCTCCAGGCAAGAACATTGGAGTGGGTTGCCATTTCCTTCTCCAATGCATGAAAGTGAAAAGTGAAAGTGAAGTCGCTCAGTCATGTCCAACTCTTAGCGACCCCACAGACTGCAGCCCACCAGGCTCCTCTGTCCATGGGATTTTCCAGGCAAGAGTACTAGAGTCGGGTGCCATTGCCTTCTCCCTACAGGAGGCAGTCCCTAGGTATTTCACAACCTGGAAAGCCATGTGGTTTGGGCCCCATTTTACAGATGGAAAAGTCAAGGCTCAGAATGTAAGCAACCCGCCTGGGGTTGCAGTAAGTAGCAAAAGCAGAAATGGAGTGGGGGTTTCAGAGCCCAAGCCTTTCTCTATCACCAAGTGACACATGAACCTTGTTTCTACAAGAAGCCAAACTTCTGGAAAGTTATGTTGTGGAAGGGAATGTCACGGGCCTAACAAAGATGGCAGCTGAGCACTGACTCCACTCCGCTCCACTTCATGGTTCCAAGAGCAGGAGCCTGAGACCCTCTTTCCGGGGTGGAGGGGATGATGGGTGTGGCCATCAGAGGTGTGAGGCGCCCATGAGTGCCTCGCAGAGCACCAAGAGGAGGCCTGGGCGCTGCTGGGGCTTTTCTGTCGATGATTATCCCAACTTACACTCTTTCCTTGAAAAGCTTCCGGGAGGCCTTAGACGTGCTGCAAGCAAGGATGTGGTGAGGGCCCAGCTGTTCAGACACCCAGGGATGGGCCAGGGAGCCGAACAGCACATGCTGTCTTTTTCTTGTTGACATTTTAAACACTTGGGTTTATTGTAAACGTCCTGAATCACTTCACTCTTTGGTGAGAAACATCCATGAAGAGAGTCATTTAGCACCGAGTTACTGAGTCTTAACTGAGGGGCAGGTATTGGGGAGATGATCAGAACAGTGCAAACTTCAATCTTCTGCAACTATCTTTTCTCACGATCGTGCCTGCTGGATGGAGATGGGGAGGTTGCAGGCTGGCACGGCAGGTGCGAGAAGAGCCACACCAGGGAACACTCTGATGGCATGGTGAAGAAGAGGGAGCATCGTACTGTGCCAGGCAGGGCAGCTGTGGGCACCTCCCCCAACCTCTCTGGCTCTTGTTTCCTTATTGGCAAAAGCAGGATAATAGCAGCAGTGACTCACATCAGGTTGACATGGAGATTAAGAAATTTCATATGTACAACTAAGTCCACAATCAAAAACTATGCATATCAACTTATCTACAAACAGAAATAGACTCAGAGACTTAGGGAACAAACTTATGGTTGCCAGTGGGGAAGGATGGGGGGAAAGGATAGTCAGGGAGCTTGGGATGGACGTGTAAACACAGCTATACTTGAAATGGATAACCAACACAGTCCTACGGTATAGCACATGGAACTCTGCTCAACATTATGTGCAGCCTGGATGGGAGGGGAGTTCGGAGGAGAGTGGATACATGTATATGTCTGGCTGAGTCCTTTTGCTGTCCATCAGAAACTATCATAGCATTTTTAACTGGCGATAATCCAACATAAAATTAAAAGTTAAAAAAAAAACTATTCATATCAAAGTGAATCTTTCTAACCCATCTTATGACTCAGCCCAACTTAGGGGGAGTGAATGTCATCTGAAATTTCACTGCTGCTGCTGCTGCTAAGTTGCTTCAGTCGTGTCCGACTCTGTGTGACCCCATAGATGGCAGCCCACCAGGCTCCTCCGTCCCTGGGATTCTCCAGGCAAGTACGCTGGAGTGGGTTGCCTTTTCCTTCTCCAATGCATGAAAGTTAAAAGTGAAAGTGAAGTCGCTCAGTCATCTCCGACTCTTCGCGACCCCATGGATTGCAGCCCACCAGGCTCCTCCGTCTATGGGATTTTCCAGGCAAGAGTACTGGAGTGGGTTGCCATTTCACTACTGAGGATCAAAAGGCACCATTTTCAATGCCCTTCCTCACCCATCTCTGCCATTCGAACAGAAAGGCCCAAATTAGATGAGTTCTCTCTCAGTTTGGCAGGACAAGCTTGGCCACGAGTCCTTCTGGCCCCGTACTTACCGTCATGCTCCTGTACTCATCTTCAAACATGTCCAAAAAGATTTCTTCTCCCTAAAAAGAAAGGAAGGAAAAAGAAGATTATGTATATTTTTTTTTTCCATAAACAACAAAGGATTATAAACTCCAGTTCGCGGCTTTTGGGTCATCTGTTTCTTATTAGTGAGTTCTCGTAAACCACCAGGAAGTGAAATACACACGTGAACATGCACACATACACACACACACCCCCCCGAATGAAAGCCCAAATATCAAATTGCACCTCAACGGTTTTCTCCTTTTCTCCAAGTATGTGTCATTATGGATTTCTAGTGTTGAGGCAGTCAATTAACCACAACAAAAATCATTTCATGTACAATTAAAATATAAAAATGGTTAATGTTTCAGGTATTTAACATGATCTGTTTGCTGAGAATGGCTGGAGAAAACAGTGGGTTAAGCTGTCATGTTAAAGCTGACAGAGGCTCCACACGTCTGGAAGGAAGAGTATGATTAGATACGCTTAAGGCTAACATTACGTGGCTTGTTCCATTTGTTTCTGAAGCGTGCCTTTGGGGGCTTTAGAGTGCCTGTGGCCCTGAGGGCCCTCCCAGAACAGGGTGGTGGGGAGGAACGGCTCTGAGACTCATAGACCAGGGGACAATCTCAGTTGTTCCTCTCAGAGCCTCTCTGTTTCACTGCAAGATGGGGTGACTGGCCCCGTCCGTGCAGCTCCATGTGAAGATGATATGAGTTATGGCACATGGTCATTATGATCACCCTGCACAGGTCTGTAGCCCAGGAGGATAAGGGCTGTTAGCACTGGCCTGGCCTGTGTCCTAAGTCTCCCTCTCTCCCCCAGTACTGTCTCTCTCTCTCACACATACACACACACAGTTGGGGTGGGAAAAGCAATAGGTCCTGTATACGTTTTTCCAGTTATCAAAACTATCGGCAAACTTGAAAGTTCTTGTTTGGTGTGAAAGTGAAAATGTTAGTAGCTCAGTCGTGTCCAACTCTTTGTGACCCCACGGACGGTAGCCCGCTAGGCTCTTCTGTCCATGGATTTTTCCAGGTAACAATACTAGAGTGGGTAGCCATTCCCTTCTCCAGAGGATCTTCCTGACACAGGGATTGAACTCGGTCTCCTACATGGCAGGTGATCTGAGCCACCAAGGAAGCCCCTTTGGTATGAGACCCACAAAATAACCACAGAAATTATCCTTGAAAATATTGATAAGCTCCTGATATACTAAGGGTACAAACCTTAGAGGATAAAAGAGAGAAAAACCTGGGTTGGGAGAAGGGAAGGGAAGCGAAAGTGAAGTTGCTTAGTCGTGTCCAACTCTGCGACTCCATGGACTGCAGCCTACCAGGCTCCTCCATCCATGGGATTTTCCAGGCAAGAATACTGGAGTGGGTTGCCATTTCCTTCTCCAGGAGATCTTCCTGACCCAGGGATTGAACCCAGGTCTCCCGCATTATAGGCAGACGCTTTACCATCTGAGCCACCAGGGAAGTTCTGGGAGAAGGGAGGTGTGATTCAAATACAGATCTCCTTTTGTCACTGAAAAAGAAAAATCCTCTGGGAAGATGCCTGCCTATATATCTTCCTGCTTTTTGCAATCCAGAAGCTTTTGTGGGGAGGACAGACTGAGCTCAGTTACACTGGAAGGAGCGTCAAAGATGACTGTGCTGAGGACTCATATCTTCACTTCAAGCCCAAGTGGGGTTGGGGCCAGTCTGGGGGGACTGGGATTGCACCCCAGAACATGGGGGCCACTGTGGTACTACCCTCTTCTGAGCACATCCAGAATGCTGCAGCTTTGGGGGGTCATCTGAGCCCCACAAGGGGGATTTCCAGATTATGTGACCTGGTTTTATCTCAATGAACACTGACAGTAATGGACAGTGGCTGAAAAAGTTTCTTGCAAGGAAAAAGATTCCCGGGTATCTATGTATACAGTTAACAGCTGTTTAAAGAGAGTACAGTGAATGAAAGCACAAGTGAACGAGAAAATGGCAGTGTTGACGCCTTTCCTCCTCCTGGGAGGATCTCTTCATCAGTCAGATTACGAGGGAAAACCACCACTCACTGGATCCAGAGAGAGCTGATGTGGAGGCCAAAATATCAGAAAACTACTAGGGCTGTCTGACATATGGATGAACCCACTACTGACAAATGATGAGCCCTGCCTAAGTCTATCTTACCCTTAAGAAAAGTGGGAAACAAAGTCATCACAAGGCTGTATCTTAAAGTGAATCCCCTGGAAACTGAACCTACACATTTTCCAGATACTGAAGGTCATGGGGGCACTTTATCAATTCTCACTAAATTCATGAGAAATGTTTAGAGCCTGTGTGAGGTTTCTCAGCACATAGGCACACTTCATTTTATTGAGCTTTGCTTTATTGAAGCTGAAACTACAATACTTTGGCCACCTGATGCGAAGAACTGACTCACTGGAAAAGACCCTGATGCTGGGAAAGTTTGAAGGCAGGAGAAGGGGACAACAGAGAATGAGATGGTTGGATTGACGGACATGAATTTGAGCAAGCTCCGGGAGTTGGTGATGTACAAGGAAGCCTGGCGTGCTGCAGTCCATGGGGTTGCAAAGAGTTGGACATGACTGAGTGACTGAACTGAACTTAAGTTACTGTTTCAAAGATACTGCATTCTTTCTAAACATATTGAAGGTCTGTGGCAAATGCTAGTTGTCAAATGATAGCATGTTTTAGCAATAAAGTTTTCTTTTTTAAGGTAGCACTAGGTCTTTGCTGCAGCTTGAGCTTTCCTTAGTTGAGGCATGCAGGCTGAATTGTCCCACGGTATGTAGACTCGATCTTAGTTCCCAACCAGGAATCAAATACTCGTCCTCTGCATTGGAAAGTGGATTCTTAAACACTGGACCATTGAGGAAATCCTAACAATAAAATTATTTTTAAATAAGGTATGTACAATCCCAAAGGAAATCAACCTGAATATTCAGTGGAAGGACTGATGCTGAAGCTCTAATACTTCGGCCACCTCATGCAAAGTGCCAACTCATTAGGAAAGACCCTGACTCTGGGAAACATTGAGGGCAGGAGGAGAAGGGGACGACAGAGGATGAGATGGTTAGATAGCATTACCAGCTCAGTGGACATGAATCTGAGCAAACTCCATCAGACAGTGAAGGACAGGGAAGCCTGGTGTGCTGCAGTTCATGGGATCAAAGTCAGACACGACTTAGCGACCAAACAACAGAAAGACATTTTTTTAGACACCATGCTATTGCTCACTTAGCAGATCACAGTACAGTGTAAGCATAACTTTGATTAGCAATGGGAAACCAAAACATTTGCTTGACTCTATTTTGGTATTTGCTGTTTTGCGGTGGTTTGGAATCAAATTCAAAGTATCTCTGAGGTCTGCCTGTACATATATACAAACAATACACATGCATATAGTTTATAAATTCATATGTAATTCAGTAATTTTATACCTATGCATGCGTGCATGCTAAGTCACTTCAGTTGTGTCCAACTCTTTGTGATCCCATGGACCCCATGGCCTGCCAGGCTCTTCTGTCCATGGGATTCTCCAGGCAAGAATATTGGAGTGAGTTGCCATGGTAAGCACATATAATTCACGAACACAAAAGTTCCTATGTATAATTTAGTCATATGAGCATCTGTATATAATTGATGATTTACATGTAAATTCATCAATGAAAAAACCTCATATATAATTGATAAATAAACAATCCCACACTAGGGGTGAGTCCTCAAAAGTTGTGCTGATAAGACAGCATGAGCAGAATAGCGCAGAGACCACTGTGGCGGAGCAGACAGAACAGTACATTTTTACTCAGGACCCAGGGGGTGTAAGAAAGGACTGAAGACACGACAGTCCTGTTTCTACCACACACGCTGCTGTCCCCAAGCTCCGGCAATTTACCTTATAGAAATGCCGCACCAGGTGGACACTTTCTTCTCGGGCTCCCTGTTAAAAGAGAGGGAAGGCATGAGGGGGCAGGTCTCATGGAGGTAAGTGAGCTGGGGCAGGCCACGGATTCTAAAATCTGAGTCTATAGAAGACAGACACTGGGCTAATAATCTTAATCCATAAAGTGGTTCTTCATGGGGGTGGTGGAGAAGGAGCTCAAAATAAAACTGGGTGAAGGACAAATGATTCAACCTGATGACTAGGAGAGCTGTTGATGCGCAGTTCTGTGAGGGTAATGGGTTCTATTAATAAAATATGGCCGTGATGACTCCACTCTTTTAAACAGAAAAATTCACTTGTGAACGTGTGTATGAGGATATACATGTAGCTGAAAAGACACACACCAAACGTCAACTATTGTTACTTTTTACCCCTCTGTACTTTTCTAAACTTTCTAAAACAAACATGAAAAATAAGAGGGAAAACAACAAATGCTATTTAAAACATTAGTGTATGCAGTAGCACAATAAACCATAAATGAGTAAACATGTGTCTGTACACGAATACAACTTCTAAAATATAAAAAGAAAAAAATCCTGGAGACAAATACAGAGCCAAACACTTACAAGAGAAACTACTAAAATTCGCTAATTAAGTAGGCTGCTCGGGGCCATCTCAGTGGAAGGGCAGGTCCATGGGGACAAGTGGGCAGGGGGTCGGCAGTGGGTCTGTGGCCCGTCTTCCTTCTGCTGGTGCCTCGCACGCTCGGGACCAGCTACAATCTGGATGCACGGGCTTCCCTGAGACCTCCCCCGACTGTGGGCCTGGCATGGCAGGAACGGGCCTCACCTCCAGGCAGGCCAGGTGCACGTCCTTTATGATGCAGCCCGTGCTGGTCACGACTTGCTGCTTGAGGAGCAGACAGCTGAGCTCCAGTGTCGCCAAGCGGATCTTGCCGTCTGCAGGGCACACTCGGGTCAGCCATGCCCACACCCTTACATGCAGTCAGTTTCCTTCCTTCCTGACTTGGAGATCAGCAGGTCAGCCGACAGGCCCCCCAGCATCCCATGAGGGCACAGAGGGAACCCCCACATGCTAATTCCCTTCCCAAGCAACTACAGTTGAAAGTTCCCATCAAAACTGCCTGTACCAAACGCTCCCCAAGCCCTCTTACGGGGGACAGGGAGGCAGGAAAAATGGGTAACTGATTACTGAAGACCTAGAAAGTGGCTATCTGTGGTCGCTTTGCTTGTCCAGTGGTCCTTCCCCTCCTTCAAGGACCAGAACCCCTCTTTCCTTTGGAGAGTCACCAGCCCCACTCTTGGTCATGGGATGTGGGTGGGGCTAGTCCTGCTCCCCCTGCCTCCAGGTGGAGGGCACAGCCCCCAGGCTGGTTGGGGCCATCCAGGCCGCTGGTCACAGTGCACAGGGGACCAGCAAGGGAGCCAGTCACAGCCAGTGAGGCTCAATTCCACAACTCGCTGGAACCCCTGGGCTCCAGGCCCTCTCCCCGTGCTGAGCTGCAGACAGGGACAGGGACAGGGCCCCACAGTGGCCACCATGCCCACATTCTCACACTCCTGTGTTCTAACCTGAGCCCCGAGACCTGCCTTCCACCACTCAGCGTCTCTCCTACAGCAAGTCTAGAGCCCGACAGAGAAAGGGGAGGCGGGAGAGACAGGCAGTTAACTGGCCAACACAGAAGATTGCAGAGCCCGAAGATGAGCTTGCAAACACTGTGTGGGCCCCGGGTCCGCTGTGCCTCCAGCCAGAGCCCAGCAGACTTGAAGTCACACAGGCCAGCAGACTTGTTTGTATTGTCTCAGTGAGTCTGAGCTGGGTTTCTGTCAACTGCAGCCATCTTGACTAACACAGCCTGCTGTCCTGCTATGAGCTGGGAGCCGGGCTCCTCGAGGAGCCTCTCTAAAGCCCCACTGCAGTGGGTGCTCTGCAGGCTGAGGTTTTGAGATGGGAAGGGGAAGGTGCCCAGCCTCACTCACGTGGGCCATGGTGAACTCAGGTGTCCTGGATGCCAAAACCCACGCCTGGCATCGTCCCTGGAAGTACCCGTGACTGCCTGACTGAAGGGCATCCCGCTCTCAGCAAACTCCCCCCCAGGTCTTTAATCTCATTTCTGGGGAAGGGCCTTCACATAGGAGGGGCCAGGAAAGGGGGGCTCTCCAGGAACAATGGGGACCAGGATGGGCCACTGGGGAAACACTCAAGGCTGACGCAAAGCTGCACACCTCCCTGCCCGGCATTATGCCTCATGTGTCGGGGGTTGTGGGGGAGAGGGGAAAGATAGGTGAGAATAGAAATCCATTTGCCCAAACTGAGCAGGTAATATACAAGCAAAACTAGGCCTTCTGAAGCACAATACAAACCCATCCCAGACAGAGGCTGATCGGTCTTGGCTGAGCCACTCTGCCCGCCCTGGCCCAGCAGCGCCCGCCCGCCTGGCCTCCACTGAGCGGAGGCGTTCTCTGGAGCACAGCCCGGCTCCCAGCCACCCTGTGGGCCAGGTCAGAAACAGCCCTCCTGCTGCCTCTGGGGAAGCAGACCCTGATGCTCCACTAGGACCCTTCTTCCTTTGTGAGCTCCTGGTGAGTTGCTGGCTATTCCTCCCAAGGGTCTGTCTCTCCAGCGAAGCTTCCAGATTGTCCCTCTGAACTGCCCCAGTGTCTTCTCTTCAGAAATCCAGGCGGCGCTACACACTGTCCTCAGGAGGGCTGATGACCCTCCGTCCCTGGAGGGTCCTCCCCAGCACCCAGGCCACACTCTGCCTCCCCATCACCATGCCACATCCGGCTCCTGCCGCTCCTGCCAACCGGCCCTGGGCCACCATTCTCAGGACCATGCTCTGCCTCCTCCACCTGGACCTTCAGCAGAAACTGGCCCCCCCCAAGCGTCCCTTGGTCCCAAGCAACCACATCTTTCTTGTCATTCAAAACACCCTCCTCTGGACCCTCTTCTCCCCACATGGGGCCTGGGCCAGGCTCCAGAGCCGGCTCCCCTGTATGTCACCTCCAGAGATGGGTAGTGGCCCTGGGCTCAGTCCCAGATATGCCTCTCTCCTCTCCTGTGACTTTAAAAAGATCTATGAGCCCCACAGAGTTACTTCTGGCCTTGACCCTGCTCTGAGGCTTAGACCCCATCTCCACATGGAGCCCCAGACTGTCGGAACTTCACAGAGGATAGGATCTACATGTCCCCTGTTTCCTGCACCTTCATCACTTGCACACAGAGGCTGGAATACAGGAGCTGCTAAATAAACAGCTGTTGGGTTTACCGATACCCTGACATCACCCTTTAGGCTGTGGACCTGGCTCTCCAAGCCCTTGTGGTCACTCCCTGGCAGTCATGCTGTGCTCTGACCACCACTCCCCTTGACTTCTGAAGCCCTCACTTGCAACTACATCCCTGGCCCCCTGCCCTCCTAAGCCCACTGCCTGGACTGCTCCTGCTAGCTCAGCTCAGTGGTTTTCTTCCCACCAGGCAGCATCTCCGTCGGGCCCTTTCCTGGGCTCTAACTCACACCCTGATGGTCTTTTTTCCTGCCTTGCAGTCAGGGTTTCTCAACCGTGGCGTGGTTGCAATTTGGGGCTGGACAATCCTTTGTTCTGGGGCTGTCCTGTGCACCGTAGGGTGTTGAGCAGCACCCTGGCCTCTGCATACAGAACGCAGTAGCACCTGTCACCAAGCTGTGAAACCAAGAACGTCTCTGGACACTGTCCCCTGGGGACAGCGCTGCCCCCAGGTGAGGACTGCTGCATTGCTATTCCACCTGCTCTCCCAGCCCTTGCTGTGGCTGTGGGTTGGCACTGGCCAAGGCCTCAGAACTAGGCTGACACTGGGCACACGTGATCAAGAGCACCCAACCCACACCTTCCACCCTTCCCCTTCGCTTACCCTCTCAGCCTAGTTCCTGCTCAAATATTCATGCTTAAATGTGGCCTCGGCCACCCTGACAGAAGGGCTACAGACACTGGCACAACTGATCAAAGCAGAAGTGAGTATGGAAGAAGAGAGGGAGAGTCTGGCACAAACACCACGGGGGACGGGAAGAGGAGGAGACCCCAGGATGAAGACAAGCCTGAACGGGAGGGTCCGGGTGGCCCAAGGTGTGTGTGCGGCATTGGAGTGGCTGAGTTCTGCCTGGATTCCCGGCACGGCCAGGTCCAGAAGCCGGGGTTCCTGGGGCTGGTGTGGGGCTTGGTCTCTGAAACTCCCCCCTCCCTGGAAACCACCCGCACGCCCAGGCACCTGGCTGGGCCGCATTGTTCATGATTCTGATGAGTCTTTCAGCCAGGAGGTGGTTGTAAGTGGTCTTCTCGGCTGCAGTGGGCACTGGAAGCTGGATTCGCTCGAGTTTCTCAGGATCCATGCCTGGAACAGAGAGAAGAGGCCAGCTCTCAGCGCAGCCACCTTACCTTGTCCTGGAAGGCCCCTTCAAACTTAGCTTCCTCAACCTTGGCTGTCCACCGTCCACCTACCTGACTGCTGCCGTGACCAGGTACTGCCTGTGCTATGACTCACCTCAGAGTTTTCTGTAACTGGAACTTAAGTAAACGTATTATTAAAGCATACATTTTCTTTCTTTCTGTTTTAGCCCCGCCGTGCAGCCTGTGGGATCTTAGTTTTCTAACCAGGGATTGAACCCGGGCCCCTGGCAGTGAAAGTGCAGAGTCCTAAGCACTGGATCACCAGGGAAGCCCCTAAAGCATACAGTTTCCATCACTACTTATAAATGGGAAACCAGGATGGCTGCGATACTGACAGCAACAAGGCTTTCACGTTTCAGCCAAACAATGTGGACTGGCTGCTCACTGCAGACTAAGGCCCACTCTGTGTTAAAAACGCTGACGGGCAGGTACGTGATAGCTGTTGAGGTCACACTAGCCTGACTGGTGACGTGCTCTGGGCACAATCGGGGAGGGTGGGTGGGTTGGGAAGTGGGTAGGAGAGGAGCAACTTGGGCTTCGCTGTCATTTCAGGGCTGGTCTGCGAACCCCCGAGGCCACTGCTTTGTGAGACGCGTCCCACAGCGGGGGTGGGGGAACAGACCAGACACAAAGGAACCTGCAGCCCTGCCCAACGATCACGCCTCCAGTTCTTAACACCAAACTGGCGAGCTGGGCCCCCGAGGGGAGGGCACACAGGCAGCAGGCCCCACCAGGCCCACAGAGAGGCGCAGATAGGACAAAACTGACAGAGCAGATCTGTGTTTAAGGCACAGAGGGATCACTTTTCTTCCAGTGAAATCTATTAATAACTGCATTTCAAAAATGAAAGACAAGACGGGGAGAAGAGGTGGGAAGCAGAGACGACACGCTCAATCTAACTGAACTCAGCACCACTTTTCCTAAAGCAGGACCTGGGGTCTGGGGTGATAGGACGGCTCGCTGGGGCCACATCAGCAGGCCGAGTGAGGGACGAGAGGTGATACAAAGCCTCCTCTTGTCTAGCGTGGCTCTGCAAGAAAACTACACCCTCAGAAAAGCTCCCAGAAACAAACATTTCACTTGCTCCATGTCTGGGGAGCTGGGAAGGATTGTTTGTGCCTGAAGCACGTCTTTTCCTGTTATTCTAC
>SJYQ01017292.1:25215-36416 GCA_006410935.1 Redunca redunca | reverse complement strand
GAAATCAGATTAATTATATTCTTTGCAGCCAAAGATGGAGAAGCTCTATACAGTCAACAAAAACAAGACCAGGAGCTGACTGTGGCTCAGATCATGAACTCCTTATTACCAAATTCAGACTGAAATTGAAGAAAACAGGGAAAACCGCTAGACCATTCAGGTATGACCTCAATCAAATCCCTTATGATTATACAGTGGAAGTGAGAAGTAGATTTAACGGCCTAGATCTGATAGATAGAGTGCCTGATGAACTATGGAATGAGGTTCGTGACATTGTACAGGAGACAGGGATCAAGACCATCCCCATGGAAAAGAAATGCAAAAAAGCAAAATGGCTGTCTGGGGAAGCCTTACAAATAGCTGTGAAAAGAAGAGAGGCGAAAAGCAAAGGAGAAAAGGAAAGATATAAGCATCTGAAAGCAGAGTTCCAAAGAATAGCAAGAAGAGATGAAAAGAATCTGTTAGGTAGGTAGAATAGGGAAAAGGAGTCCAAAATGGCGGTGGCTAAAAGACAAGGAAGGGAAAAGCCCGCGAAAATAGAACAAAGGAAGGTCCGAGGACCGGAGTGAGGACCTCAGGTAAAACAAACAACACTCCTGGCTGGCCCAGTTTACATAGGACAGGCCCAGGGAGAGAGAAACATTTACAAAGAGGAGCCAAAGCTCTCTCTCGCTCTCTCTCCCGCGCGCCGGGGCGCTTTTCTCTTTGCGTCTTTGGATCAACGTGCCCTCATGCCTCGAAGATGGATTTTCCTGCTATCTTCTAAATAAAATAGAACTGTAACACTGAGCTGTAACACTGATTTGTTTAAGAGCTATCGCACGGTCCTTTTGAGACCTATAACACGGTCTATCCAAGACCCGAGAGCTGTGACACACCGAGGGGGCTTTAATGCCTGTCACTCCAAATCTGTGTTGATGGAACAAAAGCCGAGGAGCGTACACTCGCGTGACAAATCCACCGGCCAATACAGGAGACGTGGGTTCAGTCCTTGGGTTGGGAAGATCCCCTGGAAAAGGAAATGGGAACCCACTCCAATACTCTTGCTGGGAAAATCTCATAGACAGAGAAGCCTGGTGGGCTACAGTCCATGGGGTTGCAAAGAGTCGGACATGACTGAGCGACTGAGCCCACGTGTGCGCATTTAAATGCTGAGCCCCTGGTGAGGGTCTCACTGGCTTCATCCTAGTCTTGGCTCTACCTGAAATGCACAATGTTTTCCAACCATCTGGTTTGAGAAGCCCTGGGAGTTGTATAATCTTCAGAAAACACAAGTGATATCTCAATCCATGCCTTCCTACAGATCAGCAAACAGAGGCCAGAGAGGTCTGTGTCTCTCCCCTCACATGCCTGCTGGAGGGCCCCCAGCCTCAAAGAATCTTCGGGCTAGAAGGGAGGTCGAGATGGAAACCAGGGAAGAATACATAGGTCCTTTGCATCTATCTGGATGCAGTGGGCACATGCACCTGGCTTCAGGAAGGAGAAAAGGATGCAAAGGAAGAAGGAACCAGGTGAGCAGCCATTCCTGGGCCACTTGCACCCAGCCAGCCCAGCCTGACCCAGGAAAGGATCGAGGTGGCCTTCCACCCTCTGACTGCTGGAAGTGTTCCTTCAGTCCTTAGGTCAATATCAATTAAGCGCTGGCTCAGACGGTATAGAATCTGCCTGCAGTGAAGGAGACCCAGATTCAATCCCTGAGTCAGGAAGATTTCCTGGAGAATGGAATATACTCCAGTATTCTTGCCTGGAGAATCTCACGGACAGAGGAGTCTGGCGGGCTACAGTCCACAGGGTCACAAAGAGTTGGACACAACTGAGTTACTTTCACACTTTCACATGTGGCAGGCATGTGCTAAGCAAGAGAGGCCAACATGACATACCTCGCATGCAGCTGGTCTGATGGAGAATTCCCACATGAAACAAGGAGGGTGCCAGGAGGGATGCATGTAGAAAGTGACAGCAGGAGAGGGGAGAGCCCACCTGGCTTAGGGAGAAGAGGGTTTGTGAGTGGCTTCCTGGGCCAAAACATGTCTTAGTTAAGTTTGTTTTTTTCAAGTGTTTCCTCGGGTTTTTGTTTTTTGGCTGCACTGGGTCTTAGCTGCAGAATGCAGGATTTTTCATTGCGTCATGTGGGATCTAGTTCATTGACCAGGGATGGAACCTGGGTCCTCTGCATTAGGAGTTCAGAGTCTTAGCCACTGGACCACTAAAGTCCCTCCTTCTCATCGCTTGTTACTTTCTCCTCCTTAGTCCTTAAGACTCATTTGAGGGACTTCCTCATTGCAGAACTAAGATCCCACATGCTGTAGGGCTCAGCCAAAAAAAAAAAAGAAGAAGTAATGAAGAGGAAGAATAAGGTAGGGGGTGAGGGTGGAAGCATGCTCCCAGCAGAGGGGATGGCAGGGGCAAAGGGCGGGAGGTGAGTCGAGCTGAAGAGTAGAATGAAGTAGGGCTAGTGACGCAGTCCATGAGAACTCCTGGACACTGATGTTCGAGGCAAGGAGCTGGGGTGGGAGTGGGGATGGGGTTGGGTCAGCAGGGAAGGCTGGAGATGGCTTACCTCTTTATTTTTTATTTTTCTATTTTATTTATGTTTGGCTGTGCTGGGCCTCCATTGCTGCGTGGGCTTTCCCTAGTTACGGCGAGCAAGGGCTACTTCATTGTCAGGTGTGGGTTTCACATTGTGGTGGCTTCTCCTATGGAGCATGGGTTCTAGGCTGGCAGGCTTCAGTAGTTTGGTTTCCCAGGTTCTAGAGCACAGGCTCAATAGTTGTGACGGATGGGTTTGGTTGCTCCGTGGCATGTGGGATCTTCCCTGACCAGGGATCGAACCTGTGTCTCCTGCATTGGCAGGTGGATTCTTTACCACTGAGCCACCAGGGAAGCCCGGCGTACCTCTGTAGAGCTGGTGGGACCCGGTCCAGGTCCCCAACAGATTGCCTTTCTCATGGAAGAAAACTGTAGGGTTTGTGCTTATGTGGGCTTAGGGGAGATGCTCCAGACAGCCCTAAGGTAGCTACTGCATTACAGGCAGGGCCTCTGCCAGAGGCTCCCACAAATGTCCCCTCCCTTCCACCTCCAGCCTGCGCACACCCTCTCGTGGGGGAGAGAAGCGTTAAGACTCCTTCTTGAGGCTCCTGCCAGCTGGTCCTGCTTCCTGCCCTGTCCTCACCTGTGCGATGGGATGACAAGATGGACAGAAACCTTTGCTGCTACCAGCGTCCTTCAGCTCCATCCTTTCACCCTCCCACCCCATGAGTTTGGGTCAAACTTTCAGTAACATCCAGGAAGCAACATCTTTGACTTCAGCTGGGCTGCCACTTGCCACCCACCTCTAGAGGGAATCAGGAAAGGAGTTAAAGATAAAACAAAGCTGTAGGACAGATGTGTTGGATGTAACATTACGTCATGTTACGTTTTGAAAGTAACTTTGGAAAATGCATGATAGTTGTGTCTTCTAGCTACAACATCTACATCTTTATAACAAAAGAAGACTGCAAGGAAATTCTCCAGGAGAGGTTTTCTCTGCAGGGACGTGGTAAGGATTATGGTAGGAATATCTTCTTTAAAAAAAAAGTTTTATCTTTGGCTGGGCTGGGTCTTCGTTGGTTTTCTCTAGTTGTGGAGAATGGGGCAGGGGCGGGGACGGCTGTACGGTCTGGTTGTGGGGCAAGGCTTTCCCATTGTGGTGAATTCTTTTATTGCAGAACATGGCCTCTAGTGTGAGCGGGCTCGGTAGTTGCAGCTCACGCGCCCTGGAGTGCTTGGGCTCAGTAGTCGTGGTGCATGGCTTAGCTGTCCCTTGGAATGCAGGCTTTTCCCAACCAGGGATGGAACCCGGGTTCCTTGTGTTGGCAGGCAAATTCTTTACCACTAAGCTAACAGAGAAGCCCTGGAATATTTTATTTTCTTTTGCATTTCTATATTTTGTAAAGTTTCTACAATGAATGTGCTATTGGAGGGGTGGTGTAGCATTGTGATTGAATAAGCAGACTGTCTGGGTTTGAATCTAGCCCCGCAATTCATGTGCCTTCGTGATCTTGAACAAGGCACTTCTTATCCTCAGTTTCCTCCTGCGCAGGGTGGGAGTTGTTATTAGAATTAAATGAGCTCAGTTTTGCCATCAACATTCCATTTGCTATGAAGAGGGCCCCTGGTGTGCAGCAGGCATTACGTGTTTGTTAAATAAAAGCAAAATTACTTTTACCAAATATGCAAAATATATATATTTAAAAAATTGCCCAAGTAATATAAGAACATAATCTTGTGAGAAATGACACAGGAATTTTTTAAGTGAAATAACACTTGGGAAGATTAGTTTACAGTCTGTTTGGATTCGCATTAAAAAAAAAATTCGTTGTGTTAAGGCAGGAGCAGGAAGGCATGAGAAGAATGTGGGTGGCAGTCTAGGGACAGCGTCTTCCTTGGTCTCTTCACGGGGAAAGGCCGAGGCCAGGGCTCACCCATGTGGATTATGAAAGAGTTCTGGCTGATCCTGTACCCTGAATCACCCGCTATGATATATTCACCCAGGAGGCAAATGCTGAGCCAAGAACCCCAACATTTTGGTTTCTTAATCAGCCTCACTGACACGCAGGCCTGCTTGCTGTTTGGCTTTCTGAAATATTGGCGAGCATCTGATCATCCCCCCGACACACACACGGACTATTATTGTGGATCCCTGGGGGCTTACGAACTTGGGGAACTGTTTAAGCGGACAGGTAACATGCCTTTGATGTGGGTTTCACACCAGCATGTGCCTGAGGGTAACAGGCTCCAGCATCACACACCACGTGAAGGCTCCTTCAGAGCCTGGAGGAGCTGATGAGGGAGACCCCTCCATCGGCTTCCCCATGGGGAAGGACGCATATCCGTGGAGCTGGCTCTTGCTGTCTCCTTGGGTCACACTTTTTACCTAGCATTTAAAAAATTTTTATCTGGCTGCGACAGGCCCTAGTTGCAGCACCTTTGATCTTCATCACAGAATCTTTAGTTGCTGCACATGGGTTCTAGTTCCCCGACCAGGGGTCGAACCTGGGCCCCCTGCACTGGGAGCTCAGAGTCTTAGCCACTGGACCGCCAGGGAAGTCCCCCTCAGCCTTTCCTGACCTCAGTCCATGGACTGATTTGGGGGAGTGGGGAAGCAAGATTTAAGCACTTTTGCATGCAAGCTTTCCCTCCAAAGGGAAAAGGTTTATGTTTCGTTTCTATCCATCCACACCAGTAGCACTGGTGAGGAATGGAAGTTACTGGACTGGTGCTGAGTGGAGCCTCCAGGGAGGAAAATCAACAGAACCACAGCCCAGGGTCAGAGCAGCCACAGGGTGCCTGCTCTGTGAGGCCATCCCAGCGCACCTTCCACCTGCCAATCGGCCACCCTGCCAGGCCCCAGAGTGAGAAACAAAGGTCACTGACGTCTCTGGTGACAAGCCAGGTGGGGATGGAATTCAGGCACGCCCTGGTTCTGGACCACGTTGCCCCAGGGAGTTTTCTCCCCCGTGACAGTCTCATTTCCTCTTCTGAGCCAATCATTAACCCTACTGGGGTCCCCCCGCATGAGAAGCCACAGGAACAAGTGACTGGTCGAGGCTGGAAATGTCCAGGCCGCTTCCCTAGAGCGGCCGAGTCCCCGGTCACACAGCTGCCGTGGTCGGAGGGCAGGGCCCAGCCTCTCCCTGTGACTTCCACACGGTCTGGCTTGGCTGGGCAGATCAGATGGAAGAGACCTGGATGTGAATGAAGCCCCTTGGCTTCCAGGCAGTGCTACCCAGGGGAGCTGTGTGCGGTGGGCTTAAGGCTGGGGGGCGGGGAGAGCAGCTTCCAGGCAACCGCCCACCCAGAGAGCTTCAGTTCCACATGCTCCTCAGCTGCAAAACACCAGCCATGTGAGAAAAACTTACTGGGCAGAGGAATGGGGGCCCCAGCCCCGTCTGGACCGAGGCCCTCAGCCTTTTGGGGAGGGAGGTCTGACAGAGTCATGATTCCCCGGCTTAACTCCCTAGCCTCCAGTTAAGCCAGTAACTCAGAACACCTCTACCCCCGTGGGTGATGTGCCAACTCTCCCCCTGGCCACCTGCGGGGGAGGAGTCATCTGCTGGGAGGAGCCCCGCCCACTCCTGGGCAACCTGAGACCCTGTGACGGGGCTTGGGAGCTCACGGGTGGGGGAGGCCGAGCGTCCTGGCCAGGAATCCCCCTCCCTGGAGGCCACTGGGCTGTCCCCAGTCCCAGGGGGGTTGCCAGCCTGGTTCAGAGCCCCTTCTCCCGTGACAATGGGGACGGGAGGATCGGCCTGTTTTCGGGGATCCCCAGGACCTCCCGCGACCCCTGGGTGGTCGTCGCTGGTGAAATCCAGGCAGCGGGTGGGGAGGCGGGTTCACCGCCCGCCCCTCCACCCCCGGCCAGGGCACCCCGCGGGGCCCGCCACCCTCCCCGCGCGCCCCTCCCCGCGGGCGCAGCCGGCCCTCGAGTCCAGCTTTATTGGCCTAGGCCTCGGAGGGGCGCTGCTTGAGCGTGACCGAGGCGCCGCTGCTGACCATGACGGCAGGGTAGAGCGGCTCCAGGAAGGAGGCTAGGAAGCGGTAGAGGAGGCTCACGCCGCCCGCCACGCCGTAGAAGGAGAGGCAACCCGCAGCGCAGTCGAGCGCCACGCCGAGCGTGCGGTGGTAGCCGCCGTGCAGCACCGTCTGCGTGTTGTTGTGCCACACGGAGAACTTGAGCGAGTCCCACTCCAGGCACCACGAGTAGGGGTTGCGGCCCAGCAGATAGACGATGCTGCGGCGCGGGCGGCCGCCGAGCGGGGGGCTGCGGCGGTAGGTGACGCCCAGGCACACCCACGAGTTGGACACGTCGGCCTCCCAGTAGTGGCGGCCCTCGGCCAGGCCCCGCGAGCACAGCACCTGCGGCCACTGCCTGAAGCCCGGGAAGGGGCCGCCCGCCGCGAAGGGCTCCAGGAGGATGCCCAGGTTCAGCACCGAGTGGGTCTCCTTGAACAGGAAGAGCTCCTCGCTGGCTGTGGTGGGGTCGAAGTTCAGGCTGCAGTAACCTGGGCCGAGGGGGTATGCAAAAGGGGGCTAGGGTCCGCGGGCCAGGGAGCAGAGCGCTGGAGGTCTAGAGAGGGGAGGGCCAAAGCTCACAGCTTTGGCACAAAAGTCACCAAGTGCTTCCACCCCCAGCTCCCAAGAGTGGCCCCTCCACTCCCCTCTCTAAGTCTTCAACTCCAGCCCGCAGGGGTGGACAGTGTCTGGCTGGGCCCTGTCCAAAGGCCTGCCTTCCTAGAGACATGGACAACCAAGAGCCCCCCTATCCCACCAAACCCTAACGGGACCCCCTTTTCAGTTTGTGCAGGACACAAGACTGGGTGGGACTGAGGGCGCGTCAGGGGCTCCTGGAGGAGGTCGCTCAGAAGGGGTCATCAGAGGGTTCATCAGCTGTGACCCTGGAGACCTCAGACACATCACCGATGATTTCTTAGAGAGTCACTTGGTCCCTCACCCAGACTGGGAGAGGGGCTGCAGGGACATTAACTGAAAAGGGAGCCTGACTGTAGAAAGGTCATCCAAGCTGGCTTGGCTAAAGTCCAGGGGAGGTGGGCAGGCACCCAGCTGAGGGCAGAGCCTGAGCCTCATCAGGGCCACAGAGGGCTGCAGAGCCGGCCTCTGGGCACTGGTGGAGGCCCTGCCACCTGTGGGCATGGGACAGGACAGCCTTCTCCCCTTCCTCTCAGGGCCGTGGAGTCACAGGCCTTCTGAGGTCTCTAGTCCAGAGTACAAGGTCAGGGCAGGAGAGACCTGGCATCTTTCTGGAGCCCTGGCCTGAATGGAGGTTGGGCTGGGTCGGTCGGGCAACCAAGGGCCCTGTTCCTTTCCTTCCCACCCCTGGGGCTGGACCCCAGGACTGAGGACTCACACTTGAGAAGTATTTTCCTGTCCACATCCGGGGGTAGCACCTCATAAGAGTTCATCTTAATGCCTGGGGAAGACGGAGGAGCTTTGCTGAGGACACTTTCACAGCCCAGTGCCCTTCTAGAGAGAGGCATGGGCTTTCAGGAGGTTGAGTCACCTGGACAGGGCGCACACAGACAGGCCGGGCTCTCTTATAAGTGCCCGGAATCCCAACCGCTGCCCTCGGAGCAGCCCATCCCCAGAAGGCAGGTAGGTTTCCAGTCGCCCCAGGCAAGCAGGTTCTAACTAACCCTTCAGGAGAAGCTGGTTGATGAAGCTGAGCCCCATGTCCACCAGTCGGGTCCGGAGCTCCGCCAAGGTCTCTGGCAGCTGGAGGAAGCTCTGCTTCTCCTCGCAGTTGGTGCCCATCAGGGGCTCCACGCAGGCAGGGAAGTGCTTCAGCCTGGGCAACTCCTGCAGGCAGGGAGGGGCTGGCAGTACCACTTGTTAGCCAGGCCCCAAGCAAGGGCCAGGGGCTTAGCGGTTCCCAGAACCAGGAGGCAGGCGGGAAAGCTGCCCATGTTCAAACCCAGACAGCTTTCTCCCCTCCTCCTGGCTTTTCGGACATCTGAATTAGGGCTGCCAAAGCCCCTGCAGTCGGTAGACGTTGCGATGGGCCTGGGCGGTGGGGGTAGGGAGGGGCCTTGCCTGCAGAAACTGCTGGTCGCTGCGGTTGGCGAGCAGGCTGCGGAGCCAGATGCTGTCCCCCTCCAGCTTCAGGAGCCGGTTGTGACTCTGCTGGATGGAGCCGCCCAGCTTCCCCAGGGCGGTGGCCTCCTCTTTCTCCACGAAGTCCAGCACCTTCATCTGCATCTGTTTGATCTCCTGGATGATCTCTGAGAAGCAGGCATTCACCTCGTCCCGAGTCGTCTGGATCAATTTCTGGGGGCAGGGGCGGAGGGGCAGAGAGGTGTCTTTGAGCCCCACCTCCTTACCCTCCTTGTCAGGGCCCAGAGCTGGCCGAGGTATCACCTCTCTGTTTGTCTGGCCCCACAGCATCCACTCCAAGCCCTTGAGTGGCCCCCTCAGCCTGAAGCAGGGCGCTGGGAAAGCCTGGGCTGGAGGTGGTGATGGGCCAAGCTTACCGAGAGAAAAGCCACCTGGCCCCGGTGCTTTTGGCTGTCGGAGGTGATGATCAACATCTGGTTCTCCACGTTGGCCTGGACCTTCCGAACTTCGACCTGGGGTGAGAGGGTGAGGTGGAAGAGGAGCGGGCCAGTGATTCAGAGAGGTGCCCTAGCAGAAGCCCTCTGTGGGCAGTCCCATGTCAGAGCTCAGAAGAAACACACCTCTTCAATTAAAAAACAAACAAACACACAAAAACCCTTATTTAGCTGCATCAGGTCTTAGCTGCAGCACATAGATCTTTCCTTTCAGTACATGGACTCTCTAGCTGTGGCATGTGGGATCTTTGTTTCCCTACCAGGGATTGTACCTGTGTCCCCTGCATTGCAGGGCAAATTCCTAACCACTGGACCACCAGGGAAGTCCCACCTCTTATGTTCTTAAGAGGTCTGAGTGAGAATGAGGATGGGTAGGGCTGAAGGGTAGATGACCCAGGGACACCTCTCTAGCTTTTTTTGGCTGCAAGGTATGTAGGATCTTAGTTCCCCACCTAGGGATCGAACCTGTGCCCCCTGAAATGGAAGTGCAGAGTCCTAACCACTGGACTGCCAGGGAAGGACCTCGGGGCCACTCTGCTCCTGTTCTCTCATTCCCTGAGAGACTCCCCATTCTTAGGGATCAGGTTCTCTGCTTCTGACAGCTGATGACCATAGGGTTCAGGTCACAAGCAGCAGCTATGGAGGGGTTTGGTGATTTGAGAAGCCTGGGCGGGGGGCAGTGGGGCGAGCAGGGGTCGATCAGATGCGGAGCCCTTGGCTCCCTGGGGCAGCGCCGCCAGGTCCAGGCAGAACTGTGTCTCCAAGTCCTTCCACATAAGCCTTTAGTCTCAGCTACCCCAGAGGCTCAGCGAGGGGTAAAGAAGGCACAAGGAGACACTCAGGAGATGCGGGTTTGATCCCTGGGTCGGGAAAATCCCTTGGAGGAGGAATGGCAACCCACTCCAGTATTCTTGTCTGAAAAATTCCAAGGACAGTGGAGTCTGACAGGCTGCAGTCCATGGGGTCGCAGAGTCAGACAGGACTGAGCCAGGGCACAAGCACGTCCCCGGGGCGGGCGCGGTCACGATTCACAAGCTACTGTAGGACAGTGGGTACCAGGTACCTGTCTGTGAACTGTTGCTGACCCGCAGCAAAAGCAGCAGCTTGTGCCAGGCTGTAAATCAACACATTTCTCCCTTTGTTGAGAAGGTCCTGCTGTGAAAAAACTGTCAGCTGAACTAAACAGTGGGGTGAGTCGGCTTACATTCTGGCCCAGCCTTCTTTCTTGCAGGTGGCTACACTGGAATAGCACAGTTCTAGAATATGTGGGCCTTAGAAAGCATCACTACGAACAAAGCTAGTGGAGGTGATGAAATTCCAGTAGAGCTGTTTCAAATCCTGAAAGATGATGCTGTGAAAGTGCTGCACTCAATATGCCAGCAAATTTGGAAAACTCAGCAGTGGTCACAGGACTAGAAAAGGTCAGTTTTTCATTCCAATTCCAAAGAAAGGCAATGCAAAAGAATGCTCAAACTGCCGCACAATTGCACTCATCTCACATGCTAGTAAAGTAATGCTCAAAATTCTCCAAGCCAGGCTTCAGCAATACATGAACCGTAAACTCCCTGATGTTCAAAGCTGGTTTTAGAAAAGGCAGAGGAACCAGGGATCAAATTGCCAACATCTTCTGGATCATGGAAAAAGCAAGAGAGTCCCAGAAAAACATCTATTTCTGCTTTATTGACTATGCCAAGGCCTTTGACCGTGTGGATCACAATAAACTGTGGAAAATTCTGAAAGAGATGGGAATACCAGACCACCTAACCTGCCTCTTGAGAAATCTGCATGCAGGTCAGGAAGCAACAGTTAGAACTGGACATGGAACAACAGACTGGTTCCAAATAGGAAAAGGAGTACGTCAAGGCTGTATATTGTCACCCTGCTTATTTAACTTCTATGCAGAGTACATCATGAGCAACGCTGGACTGGAAGAAACACAAGGGGGAATCAAGATTCCGGGAGAAATATCAATAACCTCAGATATGCAGATGACACCACCCTTATGGCAGAAAGTGAAGAGGAGCTAAAAAGCCTCTTGATGAAGGTGAAAGAGGAGAGTGAAAAAGTTGGCTTAAAGCTCAACATTCAGAAAACGAA
>SJYQ01017292.1:0-24543 GCA_006410935.1 Redunca redunca | reverse complement strand
TTGTCCATGCCCATCCACCCGCTCCCTGTCTCCCCACCTCCTTGCGTGCGCGCTCCTCCTCCAGCGGGATGGTGTCGTGGTTCTTGTGCTCCTCCAACAGGCAGGCCCCGCACACGCAGCAGCCCTCTGTGCGGCAGTATAGCCGCCGGAGCTTGCGGTGCTTGCGGCACAGCCGGCTCTTGAGGTCCCACACGGGCTCCAGCAGCTGGTGCCTGTGGAATACCTGGTCCTCTAAGTGGCTGCGCAGGTGCTTCTCGCACAGGGAGGCCATGCACTGCAGGCACGACTTGACGGACTTGAGCTTCTCGGGGGCACAGAAGTCGCAGGGCACATCCCTGGGCCCGGCCAGGCTCCGTGAGGACCCCAAGGTCTGGCCCTTGGCCTGGGTGAAGCAGGTCACCATCTCCTCCAGGATGACGTTTTTGCAGAGGCGAGGCCGCGTGGGGAAGCTCTCCCGGCACTGGGGGCAGTAGAGGGGCTCGCCCAGGGTGGCCTGGTAGTCCCAGAAACCCTGGAGGCAGCTCATGCAGAAGCTGTGCCCGCAGGCCGTGGTGACTGGGTTGCGGAACACCTCCAGGCAAACGGGACAGAGGACTTGGCCCTCCAGCGTGCGGAGACTGCTGTCATTCATCAGGAACTGGCCTTGGGGAGCTCCTGAGGGCTTGGCGGTGGGCTGCAGGGCTGGGGCTTGGTCCTGGACTGGCCCTGGGAAGATGGGGAAAAGCCAGGTTGAAGCCAGGGCAGGAGTTGAGGGGCCTTTGAGGGGGACCCCTTTTCTTCTGTTGGAAGCAGCTGGTCTGCCCACGGGGTACTGGGACTTTGCCATTGGTCAACGCACACAGGGGCATAAACTGAGGCTTGTGTTTTTGTCCCTGCCCGATTTCCTGGAACAAATCTTGGACAAGAAGGTGGGTAGGCAGGAAGAAGTCACATGGTGACGAGGGAAACGAGCTGTTTCCCTGGCCCTTTGGGAGAAAGTTCAGCGCACAAGTACTTACGTGAAACTCTCTGCATGTCAAGGAGAGCCAGAGGCTTGCTGCCCTGTGGATGGAGGGAAGAGACCACCTGGGTGCTTAGGCCCGCGTTGAGGGGTGGGGGCGAGGCCCCAGGTCACCAGCTGCTGGGAGGTCTCCCAGCCCAGTGTGCCCCAACCCCAGCCCTTTACATCCCCCGAGGTTGGACGACCACCTTCTCACCTTTCCCTTTGGCTGCTGTTCTGTGGTCCCCCTATCCAGTTGGACCCCCTTCTTGAGACTGCCCACAGTTTTGCTCCTGATGTCACAATTCAAGCATGACCAGCCCCAGCCTTCTGCTTGTGATGTCAGCAGGGCAAAACAGACTCAATAAAGGAAGACATGAGGATAAATAAATAGTTAAACGTGGTATTCCAGTTAATTTAAAAAATACACGTTATAGCTGATTATTAACAAGGTTGTGTGCTTCAGTTAACCATATATATTCATCTCCCTCCCGAATGTCTTTACAGGATTCTAAGGATTTTTAAAGCTTTTCATCATCATAGAAATTGATGGCAAATGCCTCCTAGAGTTTGAATAATGCTTTTTTGGGGGGATGGAAGGACAGGGTAGTACATGGAAGGGCTTCTCAGTGGCACTAGTGGTAAAGAACTTGCTTGCCAAGCAGGAGACTTGAGTTGGATCCCTGGGTGGGGAAGATCCCCTGGAGAAGGGAATGGCTGCCCACTCCAGTATTCTTGCCTGGAGAATCCCATGAACAGAGGAACCTGGCGGGCTACAGCCCGTGGGGTCGCAAAGAGTCGGGCACGGCGGAAGCGACTTAGCACACACACACATGTGCCCATGGAAATCTACTTTTCATATTTTCCAGGAAAATTTACTTCAGAAAAAAAGAAAGAGATGCCACCGGACACGCTGCAGTGGTGAGGGGTCCTGCTCCTCCCAGGATACTCTTTGCTCTGGAACCTTCATCCCGGGCAGGAGACAGAGTCACTGCGGCACCCAGGGCCCCTTGCGGTGGACGCGGGGGACTCAGTTTACGAAGCAGAGAAGGAAAGTGGCAACTAAGTGGCAGTGAGATCCCGGGCAAGTTGTTTCCTCTCTTGGGACCTAGGTTCTCTGGTGAATCCACAGGGTTGTTGTAGAAGAGATCTCAAGGCTCGTTCCTGGTTTGAAGTTGAGTGAGCCAAAGATTATCCGACTGGTGATGCTCAAGATTGTTGCTTTCCAGTGTGGTTCTGATCCTCAGAAGGAAAAGATGACCGACACTTAGGAGAGAGTCTCATAACTGCGATAGCTTCTTGTCAGTGTTTGTTTCCCCAGCCTTCTCACCCAAGAAGATACATGCCCTGAAAAGTTTGCAGCATGTCACTCTTTCTGTTTTTTGGGCCTCACCATGCAGCGGGCAGGATCTTAGCTCCCGGACCAAGGATGGAGCCTGTGTCCCCTGCAGTGGAAGCACTAAGTCTTAAATCACTGGGCCGCCAGGGAAGTCCCAATATATTACTTAAAAAAATATATTTATATTTATTTGACTGCTCCAGATCTTAGTTATGGCATGTGGGATCTAGTTCCCTGACCAGGGATTGAAACTGGGCTCTCTGCCTTGGGAGCGTCTTAGCCACTGGACCAGTGAAGTCCTCCTCTTTACTTCCGAAGAATACTTTCACTTGGTAATTCTATATTGGCAGCTATTTTCTTTTTAGTATTTTGGAGATTTAATTCCACTATCTTTTTTAAAAAAAATATTTTTATTGTTACTTATGTTTTGGCCATGCTGCACAGAATATGGGATCTTAGTTCCTCCACCAGGGATCAAACCTTTCCCCGCTGCGTTGGAAGCATGGAGTCTTAACCGCTGTGCTGCCAGGGAAGCCCCCCCCACTGTCTTCTGGTTTATATTTTACTGTTGAGAAGTTGACTGTCAGTCTTATTGCCGCTTCTTTGAAGGTAACCGTTTTCTCCGTTTCTGGTGGCTTGTAAGATTTTCTCCAAGTTTGTTTTCATTTCATTTTGTTATTTCTATGTTGTTGTTCAGTTGCTAAGTCGTGTTCGACGCTTTGCGGTCCCGTGGACTGCAGCACGCCCGGCTTCCCGGTCCTTCACTATCTGCTGGAGTTTGATGTGTGTTATTTACCCTCCTTAAGATTTGTAGGGCTTCTTTTATTTGGCTGCCTTGGGTCTTAGTTGTGGCACATGGGATCTTTCGGTGCGGTGCACAGACTCTCTAGTTGTGGCACTCGGGCATTAGTAGTTGCAACATGCAACTTAGTTCTCCAACCAGGGAAATCTTAGTTTCCTATCAGGGATAGAACCCAAGTTCTCTGCGTTGCAAGGCAGATTCTTAACCACTGCATTACAAAGTGCCTGTAGGGATTCTTGAATATGAGGTGGCCTTTAAGTTTCTCTGAGGACCTTGATTACAGCTCAGCATCTCTAGCCCTCTGCCTCTACCCAGGTTCCGATGAATACTCCCTTAGTCATTAGGCAGCAAGCTGCTTGGCTGTTTGCTCTCCGCCTCCAGAATTCCCCTCTCCCACTCAAGCAGTAGGACTCCAGGACTCAGCTTTCGTTGTCAGTGCCTCCGGCGGGATTCCTGGGTCGGGAAGATCCCCTGGAGAAGGGATAGGCTACCCACTCCAGTATTCTTGCCTGGAGAATCCCCATGGATAGAGGAGCCTGGCAGGCTACAGTCCATGAAGTCGCAAAGAGTCAGACACGACTGAACGACTAAGCCCAGCACAGCACATTTCCAGGCACAGAAGTGGACGTTTGCTGGAGCCCTGATAGAAGTGAGAGCTGAGCACCACGTCCCTTCTGCATCTGCCAGCTACACCCTTCTCCAACTTCAGGGTCTCATTCAAGAGCTCGGCGGCGTCTTCCAAACCCTCCCCCCTCCAATAAGTGCTTATCGGCTATCTACCATAATTGCCCGAAGGAGGGCATATTTGGAGGGTGTTTTGCCAACTGTGTTTACAGTGCACGTGTGGAGCCTATCAGAATGAAATGTGAGGAGGAGCAACAGCCCAAGCTCAGACATAAAGCCATCCAAGAATATCCAAGGGAACTTGCTCACAATTTTCTCACAAGAAAGCTGAGAAAAATGAACCGTCAGTCTTCTGTCCACTTTATGTGTTTTGCTAGAAATAATTAACAGAAAACCAACTGGTTAAAAATACTCAAATTTAGATATGAGACTTAGAATTTTAAGAAATATCTGTTTGGCTGTGTCAGACCGTAGCTGTGACACTCGGGGCCTCTGCTGCACATGCTCTCTAGTTGTGGTGGGTGGGCTTAGTTGCCCTGCGACGTGTCGGATCTTAGTTCCCCGAACAGGGATCAAACCCATGTCACCTGCGTCGGAAGGTGGATTATTAACCACTGGGCCATCAGATTTCTGAGCTGCCAAACGTGACATCTGACTTCGGGAAAATAAACAGGACATAAAAGCAGAAAAGAAAGCCCACAAGGGCAAAAATATGACTCGTGAGGGCAAAAGCTGGAATTGGTTAAACTGAATTAAATTTCCACCAAAAATCTCTTGGAAAACCATGATCTTAATGAAAATATTTTTAAGAAATAATGAAATAGAAAAACAACTTAATTGCATTGTATAGAATTAAACTGACTTCACAGAGTAACAGTTCACTCCAGGGGAAAGCTTCACTGATGAGAATCCTTCTGCATGGTATGATTCTTATAAAAAATTTAGCTTTGGCCTGCCACCTGGGCTCATGACTGAGCAGATTCAGTGGAACTGAAATGCTCTGTAAACAGTGCCGTATGGAGCCTCCAGCAAGTCCCAACAGGAGACTCACCACGCAGACTCCAGGGTTTCGGAATAGACCCATGACTCCTTTTACAGCGACTCTCCTTTTGAGGGCTTCCCAGGTAGATCAGTGGCAAAGAGTCCGCCTGTAATGCGGGAGACCCGGATTCCATCCCTGGGTCGGGAAGATTCTCTGGAGAAGGGCATGGCAACCCACCCAGTATTCTTGCCTGGAGAATTCCATTGGCCAAGGAGCCTGGCGGGTACAAAGAGTCGGACATGACAAAGCGACTAATTCTTTTTTTTTTCTCTCTCTCTTCTCCTTTTGAGAAACAGTCCCTGCTCCCTCATCATGGGAATCAAGAGACCATATGGTCTGAGTTGCCCATCAAAACCTACAAAGCTAATTTGAGGAGTAATTAACATAGCCCAGAAATAGATGTGTCTGTCTCTCAGACCTGGGAACAACGACGGCAGTGTCTTCTGTTAGGGATGCTTGGTCCATGGAATTCTCTAGGCAAGAATGCTGGGTGGGTTGCCATGCCCTTCTCCAGAGGATCTTCCCAACCCAGAGATGGAATCCAGATCTCCCACATTACAGGCAGATTCTTTACCACTGATCCACTTGGGAAGCCCTCAAAAGGAGAGTCGTGGCTTCCCTGGTGGCTCAGAGAGTAAAGTCATCTGCCTGCAATGTGGGAGACCTGGGTTCGATCCCTGGGTCAGGAAGATCCCCTGGAGAAGGGCATGGCAACCCCTTCCAGTATTGCCTGGAGAATCCCATGGATAGAGGAGCCTGGTGGGCTGCAGTCCATCGGGTCTCAAAGAGTCTGACATGACTGAGCGACTTCACTTTCACGTTAGAGGAGAGGGTAAGATTGTCTTTGTGTAAAGAGTAGCTGCATCTCGTCACATGGAGGCATAAAGTTATTCTTACCATTTTGTATGTAGTTTAAATATGCATAGAAGTGAGTTTATGGATACTGAGCAGCCCCACCTGTGGTTCCTCTCAGCCCCAACCCACCCAGACTGCCGGGTGCTGCTGGGGCTGAGAAGCTGCCGCAAGGGACGTGCGAGGGAGCTGGGGGGAGAAAGGAGAAGAGCCCCTTCCTGTTATCAGAGCAACCACAGCAATGCAGCTTCACTCTGGCAGCAACAGCTGGTCCCGGCAGTGCGGCGAGCCCCCGATGGCAGCATCCCTCACAGGGCCCCTCCTTGACCACGTACGCATTCTCCAACCGGGGATCGAACCTGGGCCCACTGCAGTGGAAGTGCGGAGTCTTAAGCCCTGGACCACCAGGGAAGTCCCACCTCAACCTTTTATTTTTCATCCTTTTTAAAAATTTTATTTTTGGCTGTGCTGGTTCTTCACTGTTGTGGAGGCTTTCTCTAGTTGGCGGTGAACGGGGGCTACTCTCTCTAGTCGTGGTGTGCGAGCTTCTCACTGCGCTGGCCTCTGCTGCTGTGGAGCACGGGCTCGTCGGCTTAACTGCTGCTCTGCATGTGGAAATCTTCCTGGATCAGGGATCGAACCTGTGTCTCCTGCCTTGGCAGGTGGATTGTTTACTAATGAGCCATCACAGCAGCCCTGCATCTTGACCTTTTAATAATGCCAACCTCTTTTCTTTGCTCCCCAGAATTGGGAACAAATGAGCTTCCCAGGTAGCTCAGTGGTAAAGAATCCACCTGCCGAGGCAGGAGATGCAGGAGACCTGGGTTTGATCCCTGGGTCGGGAAGATCCCCTGGAAGAGCAAAGGGCAACCCGCTCTAGTTATTCTTGCCTGGGAAATCCTGTGGACAGAGGAGCCTGGTGGGCTGCAGTCCATGGGGTCACAAAGAGTTGGCCACGACTGAACTGAACACGCACACACACTTGAGAGCAGTAACTCTGTCCTGGGACCCCCACGGCTGTGACACCCGAGTCCCCCAGGCCTTTTCCTTTCCCTCCTATTTACAGCTGCTGCGGCCTCCTGTTGGAGCTGTTACAGCCACAGCCCTTCTCAGTACTTTTCTGTGTGCATACCTCCTCCCCAGCTGTCAGCGCCCTGTAGGAGAGATGGCCTAACTCCTTCAGAAGATCCCGCACTCTGCCTGATGACTTAGGGATCAACTTAAAACTTGTGTGATGGATTCTCACCTCACGTTCTTCCTCATCCTCCTGGCAGAGAAAATGGGCACCCCATCACCTGTTCTCTTCCAGGAAGACTTCTTTCCCTTAAGGACCATCTCCTACTCCCCCCGTCTCCTTCCTGCTCTCCTGCAGGAAGGCCATCTGTCCCACCTTCTGTTCCTTGGTGCTCTCTGGTCCTTTCAGACGCAGTGGAATGGAAGCCAGGAGAAAGAAGGTCCAGCCCCTTCCCTCCTCCCCGGCCCCCTAGGCAGTCTTAGCAGCAGGAGAAACGAGCACTCTGTAAGAAGCTCTGCTAGAAAAGGGTGCAGTGACATTCATCTCCTGAGGACAGTGTGAGAATCATCAATGTTGAGTGACAGGACTCCAGGAGCTCTAAGGATCGGGAAATACACACCAAAGGTTTCAAGATTCAGAAGTCTGTTTCATGTCTTTATTGACAAGAGGGGGGAAAAAGGGTCACAGCATTTCAGACTTTATTCAAAGACACAAACGGCAACAAAGGGCACCCACAATCGACAGGCATGGTCCCTAAGGCCTGGCTCTAAGGCCATCCTGGAGGGTGTGGGTGACTTCTCAGCCCTTTCCCTCAGCATCCGTCTCTTCCTCCTCCATGCCGCACGGACACCCCTGAGATCAGTTAGAGCTGTGCATAAGCAGAGCCACCCGAGGAGGCCGGGCCCTGCCTGGCCGGAGTCGCCATGTGGCGGCCCTGGGCAGCCGGAGAGCGTGGGACACTGCTCACGTGACCCCCCCAGCCAATGGCCAGGCCCCTCTCTGGAGCAGTCAGCCGGGCTCTCCCGAGGGAGCCGGCTTTCAAGAAAAAAACACCAACTTGGTTCACGAAGGACTTGGGTAAAATACTTTCCCAGAAACCTTAAGAAACAATCCCTCTCAGATTCCTGGAGCGCTGAGACAACTGAGCCTGTCGCTGGGTGGCCAGGGGCGGGAACCTGGGGAAAGGCGGCCCACTGGTCCCTCCAGGCGCTCAGCGAGGGGCGCGCCGGTCTTCGCAGAGTCCACGGCGGACCC
Source organism: Redunca redunca (assembly GCA_006410935.1). Taxonomy (NCBI): domain Eukaryota; kingdom Metazoa; phylum Chordata; class Mammalia; order Artiodactyla; family Bovidae; genus Redunca; species Redunca redunca. The sequence continues at coordinate 16,636 of SJYQ01017292.1, read as the reverse complement.
GTGAGAAGCTCGAGGAGAAAGACACGTCCAGAGGGGCTGGCCCCCTCTGCCCTCCAGCCTCCTCGCTCCTGCTCACTGGCTTGGGACCAGAGGCTGGTTTTCAGATGAGCCCCAGGCAAGCAGGTCTGCTTGGGCTTGAAGCCCCAGATGCCAAGGCTTGCCTCCTTTCAGTCTGATGGTGCTAATTCCCATTGACCAGAGTTCCTCACCCACCGTCCTCTGGTTGACGGCAGCTTTTCCTTGACATGTTCAATTTTTCTTCCCCCTGAAAGAGGTCAGGATGGACACCTGCAACCCTTCTGCAGGGGTAACTGTTTATCGTAGGTAGCAGTTCCGCTAACATTTTACAGTTGTAAGAATCCTGGGCACGGGCCAGACGTCCGTGGTGCCAACATGCATGTTCACGCTGGGGTGTAGACACAGCGTGTCAGCAGGCGCCCCAGAGACATACTTCTCCCCTACTCTACACACAGATGTGTGAGGGCAACATGAGGTTCCTGTCTGGGCAGGGGCCGGTCACAGGCTCGAAAGTCACTTTAAAGAAACCCTGAGCCCAGAGCCATGTGGTGAGCAGCTGAGCTGGGGTGCTGGGGGGCAGAGGGAACCTCAGCTTAGAGCCATGGGCTTGAGGGATCTTTTAGGAACAAAGCGCTCCCCACAGGCCCCTCCCCTTCTCTGGACCACCTGCCATACTGGGAAAGTCACCCAGGGAAAAGCCAGGGTTCTCTGGCCCCTTTGAGCTCCATGACTGCTCACCAAGACTCGGAAGCTCAGACAGCAATCCAGCTAAGAGCTCTGAAGCTCGGCTCCTGAGTCGAACAGCGCTGGATCTTCGACGCCTCGGCCCCCACAGAAGGACGTGGCGGTGAGGGCAGGGTCAGATGAGGGGTTCCTGGGCCTGCCCGGCAAATGCACATACACTACGGCGGATGGCAGGGGCTCGTGACCACTGCCAAAGTCAGAAACCAAGAGACACAAGTATTGCACTTTCGATCAAGGCATTTCCAAGAGACGACCACAAAAACAACGCCATTTTTGATACTACAACCTCCGTTTGGCAACTTTCAGAGAAAACGGCTGTCTCCACCCCAAGGCATCAGAGGGTCCAAAAGCCCTTTATCCTCGGCCCCAGTTTAAAAAGTCAGGGAAGGAAGATGGGCCAACGGAGGGCAGGCAAAGGCTGCAGAAGCAGTTACCCCAACTACCTACAGCGCTCACCAGTCTTTCTGACTCCATGCAGGATACCGCCTGCCTTGAACCTCTTCTTGGGGAGAAGGTGAGCTATCTGGGGCGGGGGGGTGGGGGGTAGGGGTGCCAGCTGCTGGAGAGAAATGAGGCAAGCCGAACATGGGGCATCTGGTGGCCTGAATCCAGAGCTGCGACCCCCTCCATCCTCCCCTCCTCAAAGAGGCTTTGTTCATAGGAATGTGGGGGTGCTCTGGCGAGTCTATCCTTCACTGAAACCTCAATTCAACAGCCTAAACCAGACTCCTCTGCGTCTGCTGTGGTAGTCTGGGGTGCGTGGGAGAGAAAGGTGGTGTGATGAAGCGGCTGCCCACGTCCAACAGGGCACACTCAGGTGAAAACATGACACGGCTCAGGACAACCCTCTTGCGTGCGCTCCGGCTTCCAGGAAGTACAGCATCTGCAGGGACCTAGGCCTTCCTCCTCCCCGCCCCATCCCGAGACAAGCTCCACCGGGGAACCCAGCCCAGTGCTCTTGGAGAGGTTTGTTACAACACCGGCTAGGAAAAGAAAAGCAGATTTCTGAGAAGGTATTGTGCAGCCGAAAGCGGCATCTGTCTTCGGGTTCCTGTGGGTGGGGGTGGGGCTCCTTTGGTTTTGACCAGAACTCTTCTCTGCTGGGGGCCAGGCGCGGCTTGGCTTGGCAGTAGCTCGGTTACTGTACAGGAGCGAGACTGAACTTCACAGAGGTGCTCGGTTGGGCGCGCTCGTCACTGAGGACTCGGGAGTTTACATCCGAGACCCTCTCTCCTGAAGAATCTGGAAGGGCAAGGCGGGGGAGACAGGCTTGGACTCTGGGTGTGCACTGCTCTTAGCCCGCTGAGGGAGGAGAGAGAGACTGCAGTCGCTTCCCACTGGACCCAGTGGAGCAGCAGCAGGACGCCCCGTTACCCCGGGAAGCGAGGCAGCACCCCCAAAGCACTGCAGTGTGAAGACGCTGGGGCGGGGCTTATGTGCTGCGGGGCCACCTCCCCTGGGCGGAGGGACACAGCCAGCTCACCACACGTGGTGAAGGACCACCGCAGGCGGAGGACCACCTCCCCTGAGCGGAGGGACACAGGCCAGCTCACCACAGATGGTGGAGGACCACCACACAGGGAGGAGGACTACCACACGTGGTGGAGGACCACCACCCCTGAGCGGAAGGACACAACCAGCTCACCGCAGGCGGAGGAGGACCACCGCAGGCGGAGGAGGACCACCTCACGCAGAGGAGGACCACCTCACGCAGAGGAGGACCACCTCACGCAGAGGAGGACCACCACACACAGTGGAGGATCACCTAACATGGAGGAGGACAACCTCCCCTGAGGAGGATACAGGCCAGCTCACCACACGCGGAGGAAGACCACCTCCCCTGAGCAGGACACAGGCCAGGCTCACTATACACTGATGATGGAGAAGCACGGTGGGTGTGTGCGCCGGGCACAGTGGAGGAAGGAGAGAACAGTGTGCAACAAGCTCCCAGCAGCCTCAGGGAGTTGGGGTGCGGGGAGCACAGAGGTGACCAAACACCTTTTCTCTTGAGAGAGCGAGAACAGTCTCAAACTATGAAAGCAGAATACTTCCAGCTCTGAGTTTCAGGATTCTCACCTTATAGGAACCAGTGGCCGTTAGCTTTCCTTCTTCACTGATCTGACAGAGCCTGGGAAAAGACTACCCTACTTTAGTTCATGTGTCCTAAACTAAAAGCCTACGTCACTGCTTCAAAAATCCTGGTTTAAATGACGTTAGTCAAAGGGCCACAATGAAGGGGAAATGCAAAGCTGGCCTGAGAAGGAAAGGAAGAACCGGCGAGCAGCAGTCCAGGCGGGGCCGAGCAGGGGCTGGGAGCACAGTCAGGGACAAACGCCGGGCAGGGCGGCTCACCTTCGCCTTCTCACTCGGCTCGATGACAATGCCGTTGGTAGAATTGTTTAGTTCTCTGGAGACAACACAGAGGAACTCTGCCTGGTCCTCGTTCCCATAGTTATAGGAAGATCCGATGCTGATGAGCTGATCAAACAAGAACACGGTCAACATACGGACGGGGGTCTTAAAATACGCCCCACAAGAATCAAACCCTCTTCCTGACTGAGATTTGTTTTGCTTCTCAAAGAACGAAGAAGGATTCACTGGGACTATCAAGGCCCCAGGGGATGCGTGGATCCGTTATTCACCAGAGCGTCACTGGCAAGGGTTTCCTGCTGTGGCCTGGCTTCCATCCCTGGCTGGTAACTAAGCCATGCAGCACAGCCACAAAATCAACCGATCGACCAAACGAAAAAACACGAATTCTTACACAAACAAACAACTTTGTCTTTAGAATTTTATACCAGGGAAAAAATATTTCTGAAGTGGAAGTATGACATTTTGCAACCCAAAGCTGAACAAGAACAAGGCGCACACAGAATTGATTCTGCCGTGGAAGATAACTGTGAGGAGTCACCTAGTATTGGTGCTGAAGACAGAGAAGCCTGCGTTTGGTCTATAATGTAATACTGTTAACCCAGTAACTGTCATTTAAGGTAACTATAGGGTTATAGTTCAGCTGACCTCTTAAACTCTACACAGAGACAAGCATGATTCACTAAATTTATAATATGGTCGTGCGAGTCATGCTCAGCCTCCCTGTGTGTTTTGAAGACAATAGATGAACAACTCTGCCATCTAATGGAAGAAAACCATAAAATCCTGGTTCTCAGATGCTTTGTTTTCGATGCTGTGGTTGTGAGCACAAAGCTAAAGCACAGAAATCCACAGGCTGCCGGGGAAGGACCTCGCCAGGCTCCCGCTCGTCTGAGCCCTTCATGCCATGCTCACCACACCATGTGAACAGGGAGGGTCACTGCTAAACCCTGGTCTTCTTCAGCTACTTATTCTAGAAAGTGTCAACAAAGCACTTTTGAAAGGAATCCCTGAGGGAGAAAAACCCAAAGAGGCACTTTCAAGCCTAAAGAAGCTGGCTGGCTCCCTCTGGGCAGAATCACGCGCAAGTTCTGGACATGAAGCCTGGAGACATGACACCATTCTCAGTTTTATCCAGCTCATCACACCCTACCATGCAGAGTCCACACGGAAGGGCTCTTTTCCCCTAGCCCTACCTGACTCCTAGGGTGACTGACTGGCTACATGGTGACAGAGTGTGGGCTCCTAGGCTGAGATACATCCTATGAAACATTGTTCTTTAGTTGCTAAGTTGTGTCCGACTCTTTTGTGATCCCATGGACTGTCACACACCAGGCTCCTCTGTCCATGGGATTCTCCAGGCAAGAATACTCGAGTGGGGTGCCATCCTCTTCTCCAGCATATCTTCCTAACCCAGGGATCGAATCTATGTCTACTGCATCGGCAGGTGGATTCTTTACTACTGAGCCACCAGGGAAGCCCCAAGAAACATTACCTGCTCGAATTTCCAACCATCGGACATAGTGGATACCATCTGCGTGAGCTCCTCCTCTTGGCACTGCAGGACTCTGTACACGTGCTTCACGGGGCCCTGCGACAACCACATACAGGCTCTGAACAACAGTTTCAGGGACACAACAGTTTGCAGCTGCCTTGGTGAAGCTCTTCAGAAGAATAAAGACTGGAAAGGAGTGTGCTTGGAATTTTTTTCTTGGCAGCCACCACTACCCCCTTTCAAGCCGCTCTATAGTTTCTCAATAAAAACTTATCCGAGGAAAGAAAGAAAGAAAGAAAATAGACGGTCCAAGAACATGAATAAAACAAAATAATCTTGAACTTCAAAAATATGAATTATGTGAGCAACCATGCTGATAAACTTATGACTTCATCTGTTTCCCAAAGGAGGAAACAGAGTAAAATTACTCAGGACAAAAAGGTCACATTTTCTTCTTCAGTCTTTATAGCTGATGCCCATGCTGAAAATGATACCTTATATGGAAACAATACATTAAACAGGGCTCTACAGGGAACAAACGCTCAAGCTACTTTACCCTCTGCTGAAGCTACCTGAAACTGTTTCAGTGCTACACAGTAACATGCCTGTGACAGACAAGCCTATAATAAAAAACAAATACTTGGCCTTTGTCGGTGGTTCCTGGCATAGACCTCCGAAAAACTATGTCAACTCCTGAGCCGCAGCAGTGTTTTTTGTATGCTAATAAGCTGGTCACCAGAAAGACCCAGGGGGTTAGAGGGTTAGAACTGTGGCCCCACTCCCTGACCATGGGGGAAGGAGGAGAGACCAGAGATTGAGTTCAATCACCAAAGGCCAATGAGACAACCTTTCCTCCCAAATGAACCATCCTGAAGAACCCCTAAATGATGGGGTTCAGGGAGCTTCCAGGTTGGCAAACACATCCATGTGCTTGGTGGGGGGTAATGGATGCTGGGGACTACATGGGGACAGAGGACCCTTTAGGCCTTCACCCCATGAATCTCTGCATCTGGCTGTTCATTTACATCCTTCATAATAAATTATAGTAAGTATAGCATTTCCCGAGTTGCACCAATTATTCTAGTGAATTACTGAACATGAAGGAGGCATTGTGGGAACCCAGATCCCAACTAGCATCCGTGCCCCGGGCAGTCTGACACTGACTTGGGTGGTCGGTGTCAGGACAGAACTGAACTGTTGATCACCTGGAGGGTGTCAAAGATGAGAAAGGTCGTGTGCTGGCCAGACTCAACTCTCTAGAACAGAAGCTAGATCAGGAAGCCAAAAGGCTGAGCAACTGAGATGGACACCCCAGAGCCACAGTACGAAGGCCCCCACGCTTGACCTACGTCGACACTTGTGACCTGGCCCACAGGGAACGAGAAGCCGCTTGTGAGACGGCTAAGGTGGCTACAGGGAAGCAGGCTCGCCAGAGGTGTTCCTGTTCACAGGACAATTCCAGGCACACAGGATTCAGTATTTAGCAGTCAGGGACCATTGGTGTTGGGTACAAAGCTGCACACTTACTGCCCATCCGAGAGGGTTTGAGAACCAAACTGCAGCCCAGGTTCAGAATAATCACGCCCAGTCATGGAGCAAGGGTCAGTTACCTTCTATTGGATTTTAAGACAATCTGGACCATTTTCTTAAGAATGATGAAAACTTAGCCCATTTTAAAAAGGATGAGCTGGCTTCAGCTGTCTGGAAAATTGGAGCAATCTGGGAAACACTGGATGAATGAAAGCAGCTGCTAAGCACCGAGGGCTACAGGCCCCAAGCGCTGCACCCGTCTCTTCTGGTCTTCACTGCAGTCCTGGAAGGCGGGTGTCGGCTTCTTTCCACACGGAGGACACTGGTATTCAGGGCACAGTATCTTGCCCAAGCAGTGTGGCGACTAAGTGGACTGGAGGCAGAGCTCGGATATGAGCCCACATCCGCCTGACAACACTACACACAGTCTTTCTCGTATACTTTGTCCTTCTGAACGAGGTTCCATTCAATAAGGTGCTAAGATGAAAAAAAAGAAAATTCCTTCCATATAAAACATAGGACGAATCTTGTGACAATTTCAACCACCCCAGCTGCGCACTGCGGGAACGACCAGGCGTTTCACACTGCAAGACGCAGAGCATCACGAAGAGCCGACAGTGGACGCAGCTGTCAAAGTCCCAGTTATGTAAGATAGCCGTACTGCCTCTTCTTTACTCTCCTCTTCCCAAGTAAACCATCACCACTCTCAAATGCACCAAGATCCATCTTACAGCAAAAAATGCTTCCGGGGATATGGTGGCAGCCACTGAAGGGAAGCGAGGCCACTGAAAAACACTGGGAGGCCCTCTACATCCCAGGCTTTACCTGCCTGCCTGCCACGGGTGGCTCCTTTCAACACAGACAAGGTGAAGCAGATACCGAGTTTGAGGAGAGAGCCACGGAAATCCACATGCAGCCTTAAGGTGATGTGGGACAAATGTAAAAGGGGACATCTTTGAACGACACCAAACCCACTGCCCACCCAGAGTCCCACTAAATAAAGGGGACAGGTGGAAAGATCATTTAACATCGAAAGGGTCTTGACATGCCTAGAATAAAAAAGCTTCTAGCTAGGTATAAATCCATTGAGCCTCAAAATCGAAAAAACTAATTAACTTAATTACTGTCATGAAATAAAAACCTCACAACACTCTCAAGGAATTCACTGATGGCGAAGAACTGAGATTGTTCCGGTGCGATTTGAATGGTTTCAAATTTTATACTTGATGGTACCATCAAAACTTATATTAAGCAATCAAAGGTTTGTTTTTTTGTTTAATGTGAAAAACTGAGGATGGATGAGATTCGCAGAATGTCTAAGTTATTACGTATCTGTCATAGTGAAAGAAGCCACGTAAACACACCAGGAAATGGCAAAAAAAAACTGGGGACGCTAGATCATATTCCACATGGTAACCTGCAAACCAACTACGAGTTCATCTTTGAACATTAAAAAGGAGCCTTTCATCCCAGGTTTCAGCACACACACACAAAAAAACGCCTTTCAGCCACTGGCCAGATGGAGAAGAAATAAATGAGTAAGCCTCCTTTCCACCTTCGCAAAGTGCTGGAGATAAAACAGAGAACAGACTTCATTATCATAGGGGTCAGATGTTCATCCAGATAATTCCATTCAGAGCCAGAAAAAAACCTGATTCGTGAAGTCTAACACAGAACATGCAAGGAACAAGTTTCTACTTTTGAAATTCTGTATTGCGATAGATCTCAAGAAACCAACCATCACCAGTATCTGATGGGATAGGAGACAAGTCATGCTGGAGTTGGACTCTGTCCCATTAGTGCAGTTAAACCCTCTTAAAATACCTGCCTGTTTTTCCTGCTAGACTTTAAGCTTCTTGAGGGCATGGACCTCCTATCAGTCGGGGTCCCCAGGGCCTAACAGAAGTTATTGTGGCCACTTGCTTAAGACTGATGATGGGTGATGCACCATGAAACGAGCGAAGTGTGCCTCAGTGCCTTCCCTGCTCTAACTACACAGCAAATTCGGTTGGATTTTTGTCACCAAATCTACTAAGAAAATCCGGACTTCCTAAAAGAAAGAGAAGCTTGGTATTATTTTCTTAGAAGCATGATTCACAAGCCATGTGCGAAGTCTATGCCATGCAAGCGTCTGTTAGCAGCTGGCTGTTGACATGGTCACAGGCTGAAGGCTGGTCCTCATAGAGAAGCCAACAGGGAAACAGGTAGAAGCAAGACCTCGCTCGGCCCCCATGTGGACATGGAGGGAGGCAGATGCTCTGCTGGAGAGAACAGGCTTTGAACCTCAAGTACGGTGACTCCTCCCACTGCCATATGGCAAGCAGCCACTATTTCCCATTCCTCTAAGGGGACATGGGCCTGTTTCGTTCTCTTTGTGATTTCTCCTCTGTTTCCCTGTTCTGAACAAGTCTGGCGGAATATGTGCTGCCTGTCTGGCAGATGGACCGTATGCCAAACAGAGACCTCCGGCTCACAGGGGAGACGCAGGGCTCTCAAATGGTACACTGTCCGTTTCTGATCACCCCAGACATGAGGACAAAGACTGACACATGGGACATTTTCCCCTTAAGAGCTCAAAACCCATTACCTGTGAAGTTCTGTTCTCGTTGTCCCGTATTCTTTCCTTAACCAGTCGCACGAGAGATGCAATGTTGTAAAACTCCGCTTCCTCCAGCACACCTAGAAGGAAGACCGACCAGAGGTTAGAGGTGTGTGAACTCCCCAGAAAACAGCAGGAAGAGGCTGGAGAACACCTGCTTGCTAAGACCGGCATCTCTCACTGCCAAGTCTCGTCTCCCTCCTGCAGCCTGGGGAGCGCTCCTTTGCTGTTTGCTGGGTGCCTGTGAGCAGCGAGGCAGGCGCAAGGGTCTGCTCCGTGTACTGTTTCGCCCCTGCAGTTCCCACCGGCCACCTCCCCTGGCTCTTCCGGCTCCTGCCCATCAGCTGCAGGACGCCTTAACTGCCTTAACCGTATGTCACTCAGTTCCTGGAGCTAGTCTCACTGGGTAACTCTTGAGCTTGCAATTGCTACCCAGTTTGTCGTAAAAGTGATCAATGTCTCTCTGTAAGTGTAAATTTATGTGGACCAGTAAAGCAATTATCCTTCAATTTAAAATAAATAAAACTTTTAAAAAATAAAAAAAAATCATGTGGACCAAATTTAACAAGATGCTTATTATCTGAGCAATGTAAAAAGCAGTCACTGAAAGAATCCCATGCACAGGACTTCCCTGGCAGTCCAGTCGTTAGGGTTCAGTGCTTTCATGGCCAAGGGCCCAGGTTCAGTCTCTGGTCAGGGAACTAAGATACTGCAAGCTGTGTGGCATGTCCCACCACGCCCCCCAACCCCCAAAAAAAAGAATCCCATGCTTAACAAAATCAAAGACCTGGGACAGGACAACTAAATGGGATGCGTGATCCTGGACCAGGAAAAATGTTGCTATAAAGACTTTTGTTGAAACAATTGACAAAATTAGAATGTAAACTACAGTTAAAGTGTTTATCAATATTAAATGTCCTGAATTTGACAACTATATGGTGGTTACATGAGAGAATGTCCTTGCTCTTGAGAAATAGACCAAGAAGCACTGAGGGGTCACGTCTATAATCTAGACTCAACAAGTTCAGAAATAAAATGTGGAAAGGGGAGAGGAAGGAGTGGGGAGGAGGAGAGAGAGAATGAATGAATAATAATGCAAATATAACCAAAACTGTCGATTTTGGTGAATCTGGATAAAGGGAGTGTTCTTTGTACTATTCTTGCCCTTCAANATCAGAGAAACTGCTGGAAAGTGTTGGGGTAGGAAAAGAAGTGGAGATGATGAGATAAACTGCAGAGAGTTTGCATCAAGGAACCCTAAAGAAATAGAGCTTTTTTCTTTTTCCTCCGTCTCCTGTCTGAGAGAGGCAGGGGTAAAAGAGTGAAATAATTATAGTGGAATAATATGTTATGAGCACTATAGACTCTTTGGCTATGAATTTTTCTCTTACCACATTGAAGGTGTCTGGAGACATACTTCAGGTTGCAAGCCTGATAGGCAAGCTAAGTGACCTGGGGACATATTCACATCATTGCCTTAAGTACAGACCTGAAATTTGAAGATGCCAAACCTTGGCCTGCTGGCCAGCTATGTTCAGTGAGCTGAGAGATCCCAAATATACACATGCACACAGTCTAGGCTTCACAAAGTTGTTTCAAACTGAAGTGAATGCATGCAGTCATCTTAAACAGGAAAGGATTTTTGTAGCACCCCTCTCCACTCACACACCAACACACATACACATTACCCTTTAATGATAACTGGCTTGGGGACACCATTTGGTCCTTACATTTTTGGGGATCAGCAGATTCTGGCCAAGAAAGATGGGTTCTGGATAATTTCCACAGAAATCAGAAAACTTCCCAGAGGATCTAACCCTGGATCTATTTGTAGCTTTAATAACTTGCCTTTTCCTAACTGTAGATAATTATTGAAAAAATATTGACTAATCCAGGGTTGGAGAGTTCTGACTATAAGTCCTGATTCTGACTCTCATCTCTTATACTGTTCATCCAGAGACACTATGCTTATTTATATGTCTGTAAAATAGCAAAACTCCAGCTCAAAAGAAAAAGGAAAAAGTTCTAGTGTAAAGCAGTTTGGGGGTGGGAAGTGGGGAGGTAGGAGGAGTAGGGGGGAAGGTGAGGGGGGAGAGGTTCTCTGCAGATCAAGGGCATTTAGTAAAAAAGTATTGTTTTTGCTTCAGGAAGTGCTGTGCCTCTAGTTAAAAGTACCCACCATCTATAAGTTATGAATTCATTGCTGACACCTCAGTATCTAAGTCCAAACAAAGCAGGAATTTATGCAATTGAGGAATACTTTGTAACAGCCTTTCTACAAGGCCCAGAGGGGAAAGTAACTTCAAAAGGAAAGGCAGTTCATTTAATGAGATGATTATTTTATTATAGTTTCAAACTAGTGGATTATTATAATTTAGTTGACTAAGACTCTAAGTCAATTCTACTGAAAAATTGGGAAAGATGGCAAAATTCCTCATCGGTTATCAAGCCTAAAACTTGGAATAAACATGTCATTAACATATACAAAGATGTAATTATTTTTTAATTAAGCATCTCTAAGTGTATAGTTTATATTCAAATTATAGTGGTAGGGGAAAAAACAGATTTTTTTGTACAAAAAAGAGTTGATTTTGTTCCATTTTTTGAGTCAAAAGTGAAGAAATAGTACCTGAAGTACTACCCTTAGATTTAAATTAGTAATACCAGCCGACCAATGGCTGTGAACCTGATCTGTATACAAATATCCAGCAAAGCCTTAATGTTCAGTTTTAGTCCCAAAGAAACAGTGAAGTATCTTCACTGCATTTGAGTGTTCTAACATGATTGTACTGAGCTGTATCTTTGTTCTGACAAACATTGTGAGAAAAATATGAGTTCCTTCAGTGCATACCACTGTGTTAAAGCAAAAAGGTGAAGCTAACTTAAGCCAGCATATAAGACATAATATGGATAATATTGAAAAATGCGTTGACTTCCCTGGTGCTCCAGTGGTTAAGACTGCACACTTTCACTGCAGGGAACACAAGTTTTATCCCTGGTGGGGAACTAGGGTCACAAGTGCTGTGCAGCTTGACCAAAAGAAAAAAAGGATGTATTAATTAAATGACTGCTTTTATGTGCTTACAAATGGTTAAGTGTGGGGGATGATGGCAGAAGGTTGGGACTGGTGAGAGCTAGGTTCTCAAAATACTCAAGGTTGAAGTGGATTCCTGAAGATACTAGAATTAAGGCAGAGAAAGGCTTAGAGAACATTTAGAAAGAGGAGATTGCAGGATAAAGGTGACGTTAAATCAATAAGCAGTGGGGGATAAGCAGTGGGATAGAAAAGTGAGGTGATGAGCAGATGAAGCCGTTGAGACCAGCCTGTTGAAATATCCTGTGACACTTTAGGCCTTGAGGAAGGCTAAGGAGAAGGATCCCCTGAAAGAGGGGGCCACCGCAGTGCTTGTGGGGGTGACAGAAACAGAGGACTCATCTACACTTTTCACTGTCTCTGAGTTTTGAACACAGGAGGCCTGCAGATCTTTCCCATTAAATTCACAGGTAAAATGCAGTTTGGGGCTTCCCAGATGGCTCGGTGGTAAAGAACCCACCTGACAATGCCGGAGACCCGGGTTTGATTGCTGGGTTGGGAAGATCCCCTGGAGAAGGAAATGGCAACTCACTCCAGTATTCTTGCCTGGGAAATCCCACAGACAGAAGAGCCTAGCAGGCTACAGTCTGTGGGGTCCCAAAAGAGTCAGACATGACTTAGCAACTAAAACAAGTAAGTACGCTTGGGACTCAGGAAAATGTTCTGAGGCACTGAAGTTTCTTTATCTGCATGTACTACTGTGGTAGCCGCTTGCTGCCCGTGACTGTTGAACACTTGAAATGTGACAAATCTGATTTGAGATGTACTCTAAGTTTACACTGGATTTGAAAACTTCATATAAAAAATGTAAAATATCTCCGCTACTTTTATGTCCATTACATATTTCAATATTCAGTTGTTTATAGTTTGAATATATGAGTTAAATAAAATATGCTAATAAAATTCATTTTACCTATTTCTTTTTTCTTCTTAGAATATGACTATTAGAAGATGTTCAATGACTTATGCCATTTACATATTTCTATTGGACAGTATTCTTCTAGAACCTGAAATGGCTCCTTTGATTTGAGGTCACTTTGGTGCCAAAGGCACCAGAGCCACAAAGCTAGTCTAACATTGACCTGGAGGGGCCTTGAGAGCTTATCTAGGCCAGTGGTTTTCAAACTGTGTTAGGATGAGCCAGAGGGAGAAGGGATGTGATACAAGTGGGCGTTACTAAATCCAAGGCAGCAGAGAGCTGGTGGAGCTCTAAGACCACCACCCACCCCTGCCCTGACTGCTCCACTCTTAATATGCATCTATATATATTACTCCTGAAACTCCAAAGTAAGATTTCACTGGAAGGAAACAACAGATTCTGGCTATTTTATTTGTTCTTTCTTTCTTTCTTTTTTAATCCTGGTCCATTGTTTTACCTGCAAACCAATCTGAGGCCCAGAGAATGCAGAGGGCAGGGCCCAACACCAGGCTTGACATCAGCCCTCATTGCAAAGTCCAGCCTGGAAATAGAGGAGGTGACTGACNTTTAATTCACGGTCTCTCTGATTTTATGAACTTCTATCATATCCCCCTCAGCCTCCAGACTGCCAGGCTATTTTTAATTACCTCTTTGGAAGAATTCACTGTTTTTTCCTCTACTTTCTCCTGAACTTCCCAGAGTCTACTGTGTCTTGGTGTGGTCTCTCTCACCACTGCATCCTCCATGCTTGGGATCTATTAAACTGCTACTTTGTTTCCAGAATCCTCTCAAATAGTGCTGTAAACTTGTCAGTGTTAGGGTTTCACTGCAGGCTCGACCGACAGATTCAAGGAAGGGCCAATGACTCCTCTTTTGCCAACCACATCTTGTTGCTGTCCCATCCCTTACATAGGACAGGAGCTAGCAGAGGGTGAGGGCAGAAGCTCCGTTGAATAAATGAATGAGTGAGTCAGCAAATGAATGAATGAATGAATAGCATTTTTCTTATATGTGCCATGAATTGTTGGGCTTTTTAGCTGCATACCCGGGTTCATCTGACACTTTCCTAATTACTCATTTTGCCTTCTCCCTGGTAGCTGAAACTTGAGGGACCTCTGAAGTCCCTAAATTCAATCCTCTCCTGAATGATTCACGCAGATGTTAAGCAAGCATCTCTCTGTGGGGATCCCTGTTGTTTACACATCGTTCTTGTTTGTTTGTTACAATATTATCCCATTTACAATTTAAATCCAATTTCTTTTCCACGAGCACCTATGGAAATATTAGCTTTCTCGTTATATTCCACACAATAGTTGTATTTTTGCATTTGCCAGCACTATTGACATTATGTTCCTCTCCCACACTTAGGAAAATATCCCTCATTATTTTCACTGTTTCAACAGAATGAAGCTATCTTCGTTTTCCCTTTTAACATCTTCCGTTTTAGAGTATCCGAGGCATTTCTTTCCTTGTGTTCAGCTTCCCAACAGAGGGCTTTATGTTGTTTAGTCACTAAGTCATGTCCAACTCTTTTGTGACCTCATGGCCTGTAGCCCCCCAAGCTCTTCTGTCCATGAGATTTCCCAGGCAAGAATCCTGGAGTAGGTTGTCATTTCCTCCTCCAGGGTATCTTCCCAACCCAGGGGTCAAACCTCTGTCTCCTGCATTGAGAGGTGGATTCTTCACCACTGGGCCACCAGGGAGGCCCAACAGAGGGCTTGGCCAGTGTTTATTGTCCAACATGAGACCAATGTCAATAAACAGCTTTTTTCAGAAAGAGGCATTTCATCAAGACCCGTGCCTGGAAACTACATTTTTCACATTCTTGGGAGTTGGGTGATGTGCTTTGAAAGGAAATTCTCCTCTCTCTTCTGGGCAAGGTGGGGAGCAGCACTCCGAGAAGCCCTGTTTCCATTGTTCTGTGAAGGAGGCCTGTGGCCCACTAGACTTCCTACCTGGGCAGAATGTTCAGTGAGGTCCCCTGATTTACGTGATTGATAAAGCAACCCCTGTAGAATTGCACTCTTGGCTTGCAAGGGCCAAGAACGTACAAATGTGGTGGATGAGTCCCTTTATGGGTGAATTTAAGTATTCTCTATATGCTGGGTACTAGGCCTACAGTACCACCCCTGGCACATAGTAGGTGTTCAAATGAATTCAAGTCAGGTCAGGTCAAATCACTTCAAGGTGTTAAACAGGTAAGAGAAAAGTCTCTATTGGAATTGATGACATTTTTAGTTCAAGTTGGAGTCTTTAAGATGGAGGAATGGATGCCATAAACTATTAGCTCACAAAAATTCAGAATTTTAACAGAGAGAGATTGGATGAAAGAGTGGCCAAATAGAGTGCTGAAGCTCTGTTCCATTCAACTACTGATGCATGGGCCAACCTGTGACATAGCGGGTATGGATGAACCAGCAACTGTCTCCCCTCTCTTTCCGGTCAGGTCAGTTCAGTTGCTCAGTCATGTCCGACTCTATGTGACCCCACGGACTGCAGCACACCAGGCCTCCCTGTCCATCACCAAATCCTGGAGCTTGCTCAAACTCATGTCCATTGAGTTGGTGATGCCATCCAACCATCTCATCCGTCCCTTTCTCCTCTCGCCTTCAATATTTTCCAGCATCAGGGTTTTTCCAATGAGTCAGTTCTTCACATCAGGTGGCCAAAGTATTGGAGCTTCAGCATCAGCCCTTCCAATGAATACTCAGGACTGATTTTCTTTAGGATTGACTGCTTTGATCACCTTGCAGTCCAAGGGACTCTCAGGAGTCTTCTCCAACACCACAGTTAAAATGCAACAATTCTTTGGCACTCAGCTTTCTTCATGGTCCAACTTCATGGTCAACATCCATACATGACTATTGGAAGAACCATAGCTTTGACTATAGGGACCTTAGTCAGCAAAGTAGTCTCTGCTTTTTTTTCTCCCGCATTCTCAGGAACTAGGAAAACCACTGCTACTTGATAAACTGCTCATCTAAACTGTTAATTGCATTACTGACAGCAACCAGTCCAACGAACTGTTTTCCCTGTAATACGCACAGAACAGAAATGACAACAAAATTCTGATTTCCTTGTCAGTGCACAATCCAAAGTAGGGACTAGAAAAGCTAGAGACTTAGACACTCTCCAAGATGACCCAGAATATTTTACCAATTGTTGTTTCTAGACTATATAGAATTTGTTACTGCTTTCCCTAAAGTTCAAATTTTTTCTTTCCCACTTCCTATCTTCCAACTGTTAAGATTACTTTTCGGAGGAATAAGGGAGAAATCAAAAGGAATAAAAGAAGAAAAAAGGAAGACTGAGAGGACTGGAAATTTTTGTTGTTTTCTTTTGCTTTCTTTTTACATTAGATATTAAATTTTTTATTGACACATATTTAGTTTACAAGGCTGTGTTAGTTCAAGTGCATGGAAAGTGATATATAATATACACTATTTTTTATTCTTTTCCATTATAAGTTATTAAAAGATATTGATTGTAGTTCCCTGTGCTATACAGTAGATCCTGTTGTTTACCTTTTTTATGGATGATAGTGGTGTATACATATTAATCACAAATTCCTAATATATCTCCCTGGCCCTGCTATCCCCTTTGGTAACCAGAAGTTTGTTTTCTACGTCCATGAGTCTACTTCTAGTTTGTAAATAAATTCTTTTGTATCTTGTTTTAGATTCCACATATAAGTGAAGTTGTATGATATTTGTTTTCTTTGTCTGACTTCACTTAATATGATAATCTCTAAGTCCATCCATGTTGCTGCAAGTGACATTATTTTTTATGGCCAAGTAGTATATATATCGGAGAAGGCAATGATACCCCACTCCAGTACTCTTGCCTGGAAAATCCCATGGACAGAGG
>SJYQ01017284.1:25369-47019 GCA_006410935.1 Redunca redunca | reverse complement strand
GCACTCAGCTTTCTTCACAGTCCAACTCTCATATCCATACATGACCACTGGAAAAATCATAGCCTTGATTAGATGGACCTTTGTTGGCAAAGTAACGTCTCTGCTTTTCAGTATGCTATCAAGTTGGTCATAACTTTCCTACCAAGGAGTAAGCGTCTTTTAATTTCATGGCTGCATTCACTATCTGCACTGTTTTCCCATCTATTTCCCATGGAGTGATGGGATCAGACCCATGATCTTCGTTTTCTGAATGTTGAGTTTGAAGCCAATTTTGTCACTATCCACTTTCACTTTCATCAAGAGGCTTTTTAGTTCCTCTTCACTTTCTGCCATAAGGGTGGTGTCATCTACATATCTGAGGTTATTGATATTTCTCCTGGCAATCTTGATTCCAGCTTGTGTTTCTTCCAGACCAGTGTTTCTCATGATGTACTCTGCATAGAAGTTAAATAAGCAGGGTGACAATATACAGCCTTGATGTACTCCTTTTCCTATTTGGAACCAGTCTGTTGTTCCATGTCCAGTTCTAACTGTTGCTTCCTGACCTGCATATAGGAGTCTCAAGGGGCAGGTCAGGTGGTCTGGTATTCCCATCTCTTTCAGAATTTTCCACAGTTTATTGTGATCCACACAGTCAAAGGCTTTGGCATAGTCAATACCCAGAAATAGATGTTTTTCTGGAACTCTCTTGGCTTTTTCCATGATCCAGCAGATGTTGGCAATTTGATCTCTGGTTCCTTTGCCTTTTCTAAAACCAGCTTAAACATCAGGAAGTTCATGGTTCACGTATTGCTGAAACCTGGCTTGGAGAATTTTGAGCATTACTTTACTAGCGTGTGAGATGACTGCAGTTTGAGCATTCTTTGGCATTGCCTTTCTTTGGGATTGGAATGAAAACTGACCTTTTCCAGTCCTGTGGCCACAGCTGAGTTTTCCAAATTTGTTGGCATATTGAGTGCAGCATTTTCACAGCATCATCTTTCAGGATTTGAAATAGCTCAACTGGAATTCCATCACCTCCACTAGCTTTGTTTGTAGTGATGCTTTCTAAAGCCCACTTGACTTCACATTCCAGGATGTCTAGCTCTAGGGGAGTGATCACACCATGGTGATTATTTCTCTAAAGATGCTAATAATAGATTTTAGGTGGGAGGAGCTCTTATTTCTCTGAAGTCTGTTTCCTCTCTAGGTGATTTTTTTCACTTTGTGTGTTGTGACTCTATATTCTTTGGTAGAGGCTTGCTTTCTTCAGATATGTGATAATCCTTACCGTTCACTCATACTGTAAAGCTAATGGGATATTGTGCCATGGATAAATCTTGACAAATTCAGCTTTTACTCTAGAGGGTTGTGCCGGGGTCATTTATGTAAGGGAAAATGTCATTGCCCTTAGGTCCTTTTTCTTGCTCTAAGTTTTTCAGGGAGAAAACATCTACTTTCTTGTTTAAACAGCTTAGCTATACTTTGCTGCCAGTGTTCTGAGAGTTGAATATGAACTGGAGAATTATTATACTTCGTTATACAAACCTTTTTTCCAATGTCTCTGATTTCAGTATAGTATATTCCAATCTTAATTATGCCAACTGCCCTAAATTCTGGCTTAGAGACCCTTATTCTCTGCAGGGGAGAACCTCAAGTCTGCTGCTGTTTTTAAAAGAGGCAGTTGACTAAGTTGCCTTTGAGAAAGAGACTTTGGGGTGGGCTGATCCTGGGAATTGAGTTGCTTCTTGGTTTTCTTCTCTACTAGTTTGGGATTTAGCTTTCTCAATTTGTTGACTCAGAAACAAATTATCTTATCGTTCAACTTCTAACATTTTGTTGCTATCGTGATTTCCTTATCTTTTTAATTTTTAAAAATCCCTTTGTATCTGTTTTAATGAGGGGGAATGCATTTGTTTAATCAGCCATCTTTGATCAGTATTGTTTTTAAAAAGATATTCTTAATGTAATGATGTGTTCTAAAAATCTAGATTTCCTGGGCCAGAATTCCAAGTCAAAGAATTCTGATGAGATCAACTAATCTAGAATAGTCTTGTGAATGTACTCATTAATTTCTAACCATTTCTTAATATTTTGGCTGTTATAACTGCTGCGTGGTAAATGTTTCTATTTGTTGGCAAAACTCGCTTGAGTTGTTCATCACCTTTCATGTGGTTATAGATGCAAACAACATGTGTGTCCCAGCTGGGCTCTGAAATCCAGGCTCCCACTTTGTGACAGACTCCTTCATAACACCAGAGGCTTCCAAACCCAAGTCCCTAAATCCACTCATTTCAGCTCACACCCTGGCAACTCAAAGACAGAAATCTCTGAGTGATTGAAACCTCTATAGTGAGAAAACTTTTCCATTTAATATCTATTTTGTGCCAAGTCACTTCAGTTGTGTCCAACTCTTTGCAACCCTGTGCTTGGGATTCTCTAGGCAAGAATACTGGAGTGGGTTGCCATTTCCTTCTTCAGGGGATCTTCCTGACCCAGGGATGGAACCTGCATCTGTTGCATCTCTGCATTGGCAGCTGAGCTCTTTACCTCTAGTGCCACCTGGGAAGCCCTGTTTATTTTCGTGAAAAACTATTCTGCCTTCTTTCTCTAGAGTGAGGTCTGGGGTAAGACCACTTAGGGTGGGGTGGAATCAGGGGCAGTAACAAGATGAGCAACAGGATGAGTGAGGATTTAGGTCCAGGGTAAACATCATGTGCTGGAGAAAGGATTCCTACAACTGATACCCTCTTAGCAGAGCTGACTTCCTGGAAGGCAATTCTGGCACTATCTTGAGTGGTGGACTAGGTGACATGTGACCAGTTTCATGACAAAGCAGAATCAGCAGAGCCCTTGCAATCTCAGAAATGCCATGGCCTGCCTGATAAGCAATAATCAAAGCTTAAGTTTCTTAAAGTGATTTTTGGCCTCCTTAGTTAAAGTTTTCTGTTCATGGCTCAGACGGTAAAGCGTCTGTCTACAATGCGGGAGACCCAGGTTCGATCCCTGGGTTGGGAAGATCCCCTGGAGGAGGAAATGGCAATCCACTCCAGGACTATTGCCTGGAAAATCCCATGGACAGAGGAGCCTGGTGGGCTACAGCCCATGGGGCCGCAAAGAGTCGGACACGACTGAGCAACTTCACTTTCACTTAGTTAAAGGAAGACTAACCTGGCTTGTTATTGTATTTGTCAATCAGAATGTATCTAACACCATTTTTTTTTTCCAGTTTGCCAAAGCAAAGTTGACCACAGCTGCTTTTAAAGATCAAAGAATCACAATAGGGCCTTCCTTGGTGGCTAAGACTCTGCACTTCCAATGCAGGGGGCCCAGGTTTGATCCCCGGTCAGGGAATTAGATCCCACTAAGACCCAATGCAGCCGAATAAAATTTAAAATAATAATAAATAAAATTTTTAAAAAGAATCATGATACTTTATATTACTTAGTGCCTACTCTTTTCTGGATGCTTTATAAACATAGTCTCATTTAATCTGTGGTATTATTACAGCCATTTTGCATGAAAAAAGTCTCTGAGAGGTTGAATAACTTAACTAAGATCACAAAGTTATTAAAAATTGAAGTACAGTTAAAGCAAAGTTTTTATAATTTTTCTCAAAAGTCCAGCTTTGGACCAGCCTGTTATGCCCACACCCAAACAGACAACAGACAATGTTTGTAAGACACTTGTATTATTTGTGCAGTGTTCATCTTGAATGTAGGGCACATTCCAGATGTGCCAAGAGGAAATGTGTTTATTCTTGTTGATAAATAACAAGATCAAAGGCAAATTTGTCCCTTCGACAGTACACATATACACAATTGTGTGACAGACAGCCTAGCAAATCACCTTCTAATACAGATACACCCATGATAAGCACAGGAAACAGGAGTCAGATGAGGGTGTTACTCGTTGGGCCGCCATTTTGTCTAAAGCTATCCTGCTATAGTCAATGGGGTTGCAAAGAGTCGGACATGACTTAGTGTTTAAACAGCAGCAGCAGCAGCAGCAGCAGCCTGCCTAATGGAGAAACTACAAAGACTTGTAGTCTTGTGTTCCAGACCTGGTGTTGGTGTGAACCAGTGGTATTGGTCTTGTCACCTATGAGGGAAACTCACCTTTGCTGAATGCCTAATGTGTGCCAGGAACATTTCCCCTTTTAAATTTACTTGTTATTTTGAATAGTACATGTTAAAGGGTTCTGAAGAGGATACTGAAATTAGGCTTTCTCTCCTTGGCCCCCAGTCTGTGATTCTCCTTCCCAGAGTTAATTATTTTTAACAATTTTATGTACTGCTTCCAGAAGTACTAGAAACTTTCATATATATTATGTCATTTAAGCTTCTTGATTATTACTCCAATTTCATATAATATAATTTAATTTGAGGAGTCATTCCTTAGAACTTTCCTGGTAGCATAAGCAGTAAAGAATCTGTCTTCAATGCAAGAGACCCAGATTCAATCCCTGGGTTGGGAAGATCCCCTGGAGAAGGAAATGGCAACCCACTCCAGTATTCTTGCCTGGAGAATTCCATGGAGCCTGGTGGGCTATGGTACATAGGGTAGCAAAAAAGTCAGACACAACTGAGTGACTAACACTTTAACTTTTCCCTTTTCTTAGGACTTGAGGCAGAAAAAAGAGGTCAGCAATATGTGCTTTGCCTATATTTTTTGTCCCCATTTTACAGATTTCAAAATGGAAGCTCAATGAATGAAAGTAATCATTCAAATAGCTGCTTAGTAGTGGCGCCAATATTCATTCATTCATTTAGTCTTTTTCAAGGGACAATAATGGATCAGGTATGGCTTTTATAATGGACCATGCTAGACTCTGAGGATGTGATAGTGACCCAAATAGGCCCTTCCTCTTAGTGTAGTGGAGAGGTTTAAAATAACCAAAGTACAGTGAATTGTGGTTGTTTACTGGAGGAGCATCAATTCTACGTAGATGGCAAAGGAAAGCAATTAGAAAAATATGACCTCTTGGGACTTCCCTGATGATGCAATAGATAAGAATCTGCCCATCAGTGCATGGGACACAGGTTCGATCCCTGGTCTGGAAAGATTGCTCAGCAAGATAAGCTACCGCAATGAGAAGCCCTTGCAACACAGTGAAGAATAGCATCTGCTTGTGCAACTAGAGAAAGCCCATGCACAGCCTAAATGAATAATTTTTTAAAGTGTAAATTAAAACAAATGACCTCTGAGCAGAGACATCTAGAATGAGTAAGAGTTAGCCAGGTGAAGACGGTGAAATGGGAGGAGTAAGAGAAGAGTAATCTAAGCAAGTGAAACCCATGGGCCAAGGCCTGTGGTCTGAAGTGTTGAGAGGCTCTCAGGATGACTGGGACAGCATCAGCCATTCCCAGAGGAGATCCAGCAAGAGAGGCCAGGCATTGGAAAATCTGCTCAGAGGTAACGTGCTCACAGAGGCACTTCAGAAAAATCATTCTGGCTATGGAAGAGCAAATGCATTGGAGAAGGCAATGCTAGTTGAGAGCCTGCCCCAGAGGGGAGGTAAAGACTGCCTGAGCCAGGGTCAACCAGAGCTATTTGGGAGATGGAATCAACAGACTTTCAAGGCCTGAATGTACATTAATGGTCATGAGAATAGATTCTAGAACCACCAAGAATCCTTGCTCTGTTGCTTCCTAACAGCAGAGCTGTTGGATATTGAACTGCTTAAGACATTGGGCAGAACTCCTGGACTGAATTTCTTGTGATGCTGCACAAGACATTGTAACCTTTTTAAGTGTCAGTTTTCTCATTTGTGAAATGAGGTTAAAAAAATGGATCTAACTTTTCCAGGGCAGTGACTGGGTGTGTGGAGCCATTCATTGCGGGAGACAGAGCTGCTGTATCCCCTCCTCTTCCACTTCCAGTTGCAAACAATAAAGACTATAGTGCGTGCCAAGATGCTTCAATTGTGTTCGATTCTGTTGTGTTTGATTCTTTGCAACCCTTTGAACTGTAATCCACCAGACTCCTCTGTCCGTGGGGTTCTCCAGGCAAGAATACTGGAGTGGGTTGCCATGCCCTCCTCCAGGGGATCTTCCTGACCCGGGACTTGAACCTGAGTCTCTTGTTTCCTGCATTGGCAGGCAGGTTCTTTACCACTAGAGCCACCTGGGAAGCCCAAAGACCTTAGTTTAATAAAAAAATTTAATGGATGTAAATGGGGATAATATAGTGTCTACTTCATCAGGTCATCATAAGAATTAGCGAATCCCTGTAAAGACTTTAGTGTAATACCCACACATACCATACTTCAATTAAAAAAAAATGTTTTTTTAAATATGAACTTACAGAGAAAGGGGAATGATTGTGAAATTTCTAACTGTTACAGAATCTGTTTATATATTTTTAAGTGGATGACAGTGGGCATCATGTTGCTTGGATTTTAGATTCAAGTGGATCTTTTAAAGAGAATATTGTGATAGTCTGTTTTAAAATACCTATATTTGGGACCTCCCTCATGGTCCAGTGGCTAAGACTCTGAGCTTCCAGTGCATCGGGCCTGGGTTCAATTTCTGGTGGAGAAACAGATCCCATTTGCCACAACTAAGACCTGGTCCAGCCAAATAAATAAATATTAAAACAAAATACCTATATTAACAATATGTTAGAAATCACAACCTTTCCAATTATTCAAACAAGTGAAACATTTTAGACATCAGCTAAAAGTTTTGTAAAGGATTACCTGGCTTTAAAAAATTATTTTAGTGCCAAAAAAAGAGGCTCTTGAAAGAAACTTTAAAAACCCAGAAACAAACCTCCTATGAACACTTCATAGACTCATCGGGCTGCAAGAATGAGCAGGAGCTTTCCTGGTTCACGTGTCTTTTCCAAAAGCCTGTGTCTATAGGTCACCTGGGACTTTGTTCCAACACAGGCATCTTTGCACATCATGAGTCCTGTCAGTAGTGTTACTTTGCTAGGTGTAGACTCATTTCTTTTGACCTTGAAAGTGAAAGTGAAGTCGCTCAGTCATGTCCAACTCTTTGTGATCCCATGGACAGTAGACTACCAGGCTCCTCCCTCCATGGGATTCTCCAGGCAAGAGTACTGGAGTGGGTTGCCATTTCCTTGGACTGTAGCCTACCAGGCTCCTCCCTCCATGGGATTCTCCAGGCAAGAGTACTGGAGTGGGTTGCCATTTCCTTTTCCAGGGGATCTTCCCAACCCAGGGATCAAACCTGGGTCTCCTGCATTCCAGGCAGATGCTTTAACCTCTGAGCCACCAGGGAAGCCCAAGTTTTCCCACTGAATCATGAGGATGAGAGTCGCTTTCTTTCTTTTCAAAAGTTTTCCTTTCTTGGTTGTTCTGAGGATTCTCAGTTAAACATTTGTTAAGTACTTTACAATACTTAGCTGAAAGTGCAAAGTTTTATTTGTTATTGTTGGATAGGTGAAAGATATACAAGTTCAAAGCCTTGTTTTCTCTCCTGGGCACACTGCATTATCATGCATTATCATGCTTAATCCCTAAGAAACTCACAACCCCCTTCTCTTGCAGGGGCTCCTCATTTACATAAACTGTCACAAACTGAGCTAACAGAGGACTCCTGAGCTAACATAGGACTGGCAGTTTCCTATGTTCTTCAGAGAGTTTTTATCTGCCTAACAGGTGTGATAACCTTTTTGTCTGGCTGGACTAACAGTTCTTACTAAGTTCTCATTTAGCAAGAGTGAGCGGAGGGGAAGAAGACCCTGGACAGTAAGGGAATCAGGAGGATTGAGCTTTTATTTTGTTTTTATTTATTTTTAAATTACTTAAATGTTTTGGCTGCACGGTGTGCCACACAGGGTTTTAGTTCATGAGGGATCTTAGTTCCCAGACCAGGGATCAAACCCCATGGCCCTTGAAAGGGAAGCTCGCAGTTTTAACCACTGGGCCACCAGGAAAGTTCCATCGAGCTCTTTTTTTGATCTGTCCTTGTTCACCTTGGACAACTCACTTCACTTCTCTGAGGTTTATTTTTTTCATCTGAAAAATGAGAGAGTTGGAATAAGTGATTCCTTTAATTCTTTCAAACTTAAAATCTCCTTTTAGTACATCAAA
Organism: Redunca redunca; assembly: GCA_006410935.1. Taxonomy (NCBI): domain Eukaryota; kingdom Metazoa; phylum Chordata; class Mammalia; order Artiodactyla; family Bovidae; genus Redunca; species Redunca redunca. Next base: position 38,978 of record SJYQ01017284.1, on the reverse strand, counting down.
ATGCTGAAAAACTTCCCTGAAGATATCAGCGTGTTGGTGTGTATCATTTGGTATTATGTGATATGCACCAAGAAAAGTACCAGTGAATTAACTGCATAAGAGATATTGTTTTCCTAGCACGTCCAGAGTTAATTCTGGTTTTCATGGTAAATGTGTTTTATGCTATTAGATCTATGTAGCTGCTGATGGTGGTGGTGGAGGTGATGATGGTGGTGGTGGAGGCGATGATGGTGGTGGTGGAGGTGATGATGGTGGTGGTGGAGGCGATGATGGTGGTGGTGGAGGTGATGATGGTGGTGGTGGAGCTGCTGATGGTGGTGGTGGAGGCGATGATGGTGGTGGTGGAGGTAGTGTGGTGAGGAAGCTGTGACGGTAGTGTTGGCAGTGTTGACAGAGCAGTGATGGTAGTGATAGTGTCGACCTCACGGTGACCTTGAATGAAAACACACATATCGGTGCTTTCATCACAGAGTCTGTTCATCTTTATGATCCCCATAATCTTTAGTGTTATTGCCTTGCACCAAGCAGGTACTCGATACCTAAATTAGATGAAGAGTGAAGAGTAGCTGGCAGATAACTACATATGCATATTGCCCTAATATCTAAGGCAAAAACAAATGCTCTGGTAAAGATCTCAGATTTCATTTCACTTAACATAACAGGCTTTCTAACAAAGCTGTGACGATATTAATACTATCACTGAACTCATTTTAGCTGATGTTGCTCACGCTCATCTCTCTAGAGAAGAATGAAAGCTTGTGCAGATTACAAGAGGACCTTTTCTCAAAAGCAGTGAAAGGAAAGTCATTGAAGCAAATCTACTCAAAAAGTTATCAAAAATTCATTGGAAGAAGCTTGACAGAATACATCTGAAAATGAAAACTAAAAACTATGAAAATAATTTAACCTTTATGCAACAAAATTTAGGTTACTGTAGAAACTATGGCCTTGTCCTTGAAATGTACAAAGACTGAACATTTGCCTTTTTTTTTCTCCCAGAGGGCATGAAATTTTTTCAACAAAAGTTAACAACATGGCTGAATCCCTTTGCTATTCACTTGAAACTATCACAACATTGTTAATTGGCCATACTCCAATACAAAATAAAAAGTTTAATTAAAAAAAAAGAACAAAGAGCTACAAATAAAATTCAGAGCTAAGAAAAAAAAAAAAAGCTAGGGACATACAGAACACTCAAGATGTAGAAATACTCAGTTTCAATGTTTTTTTCCCTAATCCCTGTCTTAATCTTTTGGATTCTTAAATAATTCCATGGACTCAAGATCATCCTGGTTGATTTTTTTTCTTCTTCAATTGTTAGCTGGTTTACCAGTTACACCAGAGTCCATAAATCTTTTATTCTCTAAAAATAGTTGATTTAATGAAGTCTTTCCTCTTTTGCAAGATTTAACCCTTTTATTTTGCATTGTATGGGTGGATATTTACAACTTCCAATAATCAGAGACACTCTCAGTTAAGAGGGAAGAGATGCTTGAATACATTTTAGGGAATAGTTTCATTATGGGTAATATTCTAATTACAAGATGACTTTTGCCTTCCTATAACACAATGTTTCAGTGAAGGTCCTGATCATTAATATTCAGAAAACAAAGACACATTTTATCAATTCAGCCAGCATCTAGCCAGCATTATTGAAAGAAACTTACTGTGGCAGACAATTGTCTCCAAAGATGGCTGCAACGATAGTTCTCATCACATATGTGCATTTGACCTTGTGACCTTACTCTTCTCTGATCAATAGATGGCATCTGTATCTCTCCCTTGAACCTGGGTGGACTTTTGCGACCTTTCTGCCAAAAGAATATGGTGAAAGTGACTCGATTTCAGATCATAAAGGGTGGTACAGCTTTTTTCTAGCTCTCAGGCTTGGGACACTGTTATTAGGACTGAGCTATAGTAGTGTGAAGAAACCCAGGCCATATGGAGAGGCTTGTAACACTTGTGAGTGTTCCAGGTGACAGTCTCAGCTGTGGTTTCAGACAACAGTCAGAATCAGTACTAGATGTGTGAATGAGACAGCCTTTGAGATGACTCCAGCCCTAGCCACCACCTGACACCAATTACATGAGAACCCTTGAGAGATGACCACCACACTGAGCTCAGTCAACTCCTAGGACCATGAAGATGATAATAAAAAATCACTTTGCTCATTTTACGCCACTAAGCTTGAGGTGGCTTGCTTTGCAGCAATAGATATCTGAAACGCTTTAATGTAATTGGCCTTTTGCATGCTTTTAATATAGTGAAGCTTTAAAATGATAACCTGGGAACCATAAGGACTGCAGAATTCCTGTGTCCAGGCCTGCCGCCCAAGCCTAAATACTCTTAGAGTGGCGGTGAGCAGGCCAAGAAATGGTTCTTCATTTATCTGACAATCCAGACATTCCCATGAGGCTCTAAGCATTATAGCAGTGACAGGAGTCTGGTCATGCTGTTTATTTATTGGTTGCACTGAGTCTTTGTTGCCGTGCACAGGCTTCTCAACTATTCTCTAGTTGTAGTGAATGGGCTTCTCATTGTGGTGGCTTCTTCTTGTGGGGCATGTGCTCTAGAGTCCAAGGGTTCAGTAGTTAAAGCTCGTGGACTCTAGAACTGGGGTTCAGTAGTTGTGGTGCCGGGCTTAGTTGCCCCGAAGCATGTGGAATCTTCCCAGATCAGAGATAGAATTCATATTCCCTGCATTGGCAGGGGTTTCTTAACCACTAGACCACCAGGAAAGTTCTGGTTAGTGCTATTAAAGTCCTTCTCCGTCTGGAGACAGTTGTAAGAGGATGGGGCTGAATAGGTGCGACTGAGATGCTCTGGCTATGTTGTTGTTGTTCAGTTGCTAAATTGTGTCCAACTATTTGCAACTCTATGGACTGCAGCATGCCAGACTTCCCTGTCCTCCACTGCCTCCCGGAGTTTGCTATAAAGGAAGTTAAATCTGCTTCTGTAAGCACTGGCTGCTGAGGGAAGCTTCTCTCCCATTTTCCAAGGCTGGTCTCTGGACACAGGATAAGACCTTGACTCATTAGACTTTGCTTTGTTCTTGGACCCATTTTACTCTAGGTCAGGGACCTAGTACATATGAAGAACCAGTACTGGAGAAAAGATCCAGAGCAGGAGGAAAGGCCCCACCAATGAAATAGCAGTGGTGAAAGAAAAAATAACGTAAACTTGTTGGACTAAAGAAAGCATATAGAGCAGAGGGGAGAATGGCCACCTGGAGTATAGCTATCTGCCACATTCCTTCTGTTCCTATTAATTAGGCATAGATTTCTAGGTAGTCAAAGAGTAGAGGGCAAGGATGATAAATTTAGGACTTAAAATGGTCATGTGGCCATATGCTTGGGTTTTTTAATATTAAGTATTTCCTTGAATATGCAGAATCTCATTAAAATCAGTTTGTGTCACAGAGGAACTGAAGAACCATGGTGGGTCCCAAATAGAGGAAACAGGTAAGTTTACGGCTTTTTCTAAGCTCAAGAAAAGGGGGTAAAAATACATGTAAAGGTTTTTTGGTTTGTTTTATTCTAGGTGTTATTTATCAGTTCCATTTCAAGTAGCAGGAGTGTACTCAGCCATGGTGATAGAAATTCATTGTCCTATAACTATACAGTTGTGGATGTCAGGAACACTTATATCCAGGAACTCAAATGAGATCTTTGGAGATCTATATCTTGCTTCATCCTTCATGTTGACTTGGCTTTGTCTTTATTCTACACTGGCTTCTTGCATGTGGAGAACATGATTTATGCTACAATGGCCAGATTCATGCCACCCTTATTTGTGGCTTCAATGTAAAGAGGCTAAGTCTCTAGACACTGAAGGTAAAAAACACCTGGTGGAACTCTCGTTGGCCACATCTGAGTCATAGTGCCATTCTTAAGGCTAGAGTGGGGGTCAGTCTCACCTGAACTCCTTGGAATGGGTCCTCCATAGACCAGAAGTGTTCTGTTTTCAGGAGGGGGGAAAAGAGGACAAACAAAATCATCAGATGTCCATTAAAACTATCTAGCTACTTTGACCAGGATTAGACAGGGACTGAGACTAGGGACAGATGCTATCCCCAGGAGTAAAGAGCAAGCAGTTGGCTAGAACTTTTTGTATCCTGTATAATTCAAGAAACACTCTCAAGTGGTCATAGTGCAGGAAGCTAAGAAACTCTTGAATTCGTCTTTGACTGTATTCTGCTGTGGATCATGGAAACCCACCTATTGGCCTCACCGTCTTCCTAACAGGCTTGAATTACCATTTTCCAGCCCAGAGGTTCTGTAGGTTGGGGAACAGGTGATTGTGATGCTTCTCAATGTTTGCAAACTACTGACTTACACTAAGAAATCCAAAACGTTGTATTCAGAAGTTCTCCTTCGGTATCTTGTGGCTTTAAATATACATGCTGAACTTTTTGTTGAAACATGATATACATACAAAAAGTGCACATATTATGAGTATAGTTTGGTTAACTTTCACAGGCTGAACGTAACCACGGAAACAGTCTCTGGATGAAGAAGCAAAACATTTCTAGTAGCCAGAGGCACCCCCCTCCCTGTAACCTCTTGTGGTCACACTTCTCTTGCCAAAGGTGATCACTATCTTTGAACAGCACAAATTTGCTTTTTCCTATTTTAATAATTTATGTATATGTGTGATTATACAGGGCTTCCCAGGTGGCGTTAGTGGTAAAGAACTTGCCTGCCAGTGCAGGAGACATGAGAAACTTCGGTTCGATTCCTGGGTCAGGAAGATCCTCTGGAGGAGGGCATGGCAACCTACTCCAGTATTCTTACCTGTAGAATCCCAAAGACAGAGGAGCCCGGCAGGCTACAGTCCATAGGGTCGTACAGAGTCACACACGACTGAAGCAACTTAGCACACAGCATGCACATTATTATACAGTTTATATTATTGAATGTTTATTTTTTTCTTTAATGTTATATATATATAGGATTTATCTGTGTTATGTTTATAGTTGTTTGTTCATTCTATACTCTACAATCTGTTACTGCATAGTGCCTCATTGCTTATTTATTCGACACACTAAGGATTTGTGGGTGTTTCCATTTGGAGCTTTTACTGCTGTGAACAGTGAATATTCTAATTCATGTCTCTGAGTAAACATACATAAACATTTTGGATTGGGTTGTATGTAAAAGTGGAAGCTCATGACTTTAAATATTTTGGACTGTTATTAACAAATAAGATTGCCCTTTAAATAAGTTATCTTTGACATTTAATGATAGCCTTTAAGGTATTGCATAGCCTTCTTCATATTCTAGGTGTTGTCCACAGCCTGAAGGGTGCTGCTCAATATCTATAATCAGAATAAGACAAGGGGGCTGACACTGGTTGCCCAATAAAAAGTCATGAGTCTTTTCTCATGGGTCTGAGTCAATTCTCAGTCAGGAGTTCACTGACTGAAGAGGTAGCCAGGTCCTCAGGAGCAGGGATTCTGAAATGGCAGGTTATGCTGTAAGAAAGGATTCTTAGTCATTTCCAAGGGCTCTGGTTGTTCAGTAGCTTAGGTGTGTCCGAATGACTCTTTGCAACCTTGTGGACTGCAAAGCAATCCAGACTTCCCTGTCCTTCACCATCTCCTGGAGTGGCAGATGAAGCTTGGCTCCCTGGAGTTTGTTCAAACTCATCTCCATTGAGTTGGTGGTGCCATTTAACCACCTCATTCTCTGTCTCCCCCTTTCCCTCCTGCCCTCAATCTTTCCCAGCATCAGGGTCTTTTCCAGTGAATTGGTGCTCGATTTCCAAGGGAATCTATGGCTATTTTCCTGGAGAAAAGTGAATACTCAGATACTTCGAGGATTGTTGAATACAGGTTCTGAGTTGCTATTGACATTTGGAGACCTGAATCAAAAAATGGAGTTCTGGCTAAAGTCTGACTTACAGTGGGTTCCCTGGGCCTGCAGTCCCATCTGGTGGTCATTTTTTTCTGTCTTTGAGTATGTAACTGGGATTGATCCTCTTGGCAGCTGGACTGATCTTCCCATTGGCCATTGGCTTGTGGAATAAAAGTTATAGTGGCGAAGGTCAAGAGAAGGCTCTGAAATGGCATCCTGGCCAACTGTCCACTCCCAGCAGGATAGCAAATCAAAACAAGCATTGCATCCTGAGGATAAGAGTGCGAGTGGGGGGTGGTAAAGATGAACACCATTGTTAAAAATCTAAAGCAGGGGTCTCCAACTCCCAGGCTGTGGACTGTTAGGAACTGGGCTGCACAGCAGGAGGTGAGCAGAGGGTGAGGGAGCCAAGCTTCATCTGCCACTCCTCGTCACTTGCATTACTGCCTGAACCATCCCCTGGCCCATCCCCACACCCCCATGGAAAAACTGTCTTCAATGAAACCAGTCCCTGGGACCAAAAAGGTTGGTGAGCACTGATCTAAAGGATGCAGGGTGCAGGGAGCGTGGGTGGTCCTGATTATATGTGAGTGCTCAGTCCTTGTCTGTCCAACTCTGTGTGACCCCATGGACCATAGCCTACCAGGCTCCGCTGTTCATGGAATTCTCCAGGCAAGAATACTGGAGTGGGTTGCCATTTCCTTCTCCAAGGGATCTTCCCAACCCATGTCTCCTGCACTGGCAAGTGGATTCTTTACCACTGAGCCATCAGGGAAGCCCATAGACAACATTTATTTACAGTTTTGCCTCAGGGACATGTTAATTCCCCTACCCTCTGTTATATATGGTCTGGATATAGATACAGACCATCTAAAGTCCTGGAGAATATCACAATAATCCAGTACCTCAATGACACTGTGCTGATTAGGCAAATGAGCACCATGTGACTAATACGCTGGCAGCAGATGGTAGGAAAGAGGGAAGGAGGATTGGGTGTGAAGAGTTTCAGACTGCAGTGCAGCTCTGAGAATGTCCTGACCAGGCTGACATGGAGCTTCAAGGCAGTGACTGATTGACCTGTGGCCCACATGTGCAGGAAGGGCCCAGCTTTAAATCCCTGGTGTGTGCAATCATCGGCAGACGGAGGAGCGCATGGCCTTCAGCGTGGCATTTCGGCTGTTGCTTTCACAGAAACGGCAGCTGGGACTGTCAGCCCCCTGCCCTCCTCACAGGAGATTCTCGTTGAAGGGAACCCTAAGCAGTGAATCTGCATGGTTTTCGCCGCAGTCTGTACAGACTACATCACGTGGATGCACTTCTCCATCATGTTTCAGGGTGCAGCTCTCTCCTAGTTCCCATAGCCCTCTCCCCTGAGGGAAACTTAGAAGAGGGAGTCTAGTGACATAAACCACAGCCCCTACTACTGCTGCAGTTGGTCTTCAGGTCACACTGGCATTTAACTTCCTGCTTCTCTACTATGCCCTCTGAAGACTCCACATCCCATGCTATCACCTTGGCAGGTGTTGATGGCTTGCTTACCTGGTGGTGCAACTCAGACTTTCATTCCTGGGGTCCCAAGTCCTTGGAATCAGTCCCTTAGCGCAGGGCTGTTGTCTAAGTCCATGCACAGTTATAACTGGGGAAAGGAATCCACAGAAGCACTGAGTAAATCACGTGGTTATGCATATTTCTCTTCCCCTTCCTCCTCCAGTGCAATAGCAGCCTTAGCTCCTCCCACTGCTCAGGTTCATTCTGGCCAGAATGATGGCAACTGCTCTCTCTTATTGATCTTGGACACAGGAGTCTAGCGTGCCTGTAGTGTTCATAGATTATAGTTCAATGATACCATTATGTTCACTAAGAGTGTACTCCCTCTGGGGACCCGGACCCTCCTTCCTCTTTCCTCCAATCACTGCGGTCATATCTGCATTGCAATCTGAAGACCCTCCTGCCTGCTTTTCTTCTTTCTCCCCTCTATTCACAGGCATTTCCTCCAAAATATCCCTTGGTCATCTTGTTCCATCTTGGTGATCTGAACTGCCCCCCATAAATCACACTCCTAGTTCTTTCCCAAATAACCATCGATTTTTCTCAAAATCTTCCCCCCTTGATAGACAGTTTAAACCCGAAGGTTTAACAGATACCTGCCCTATAAATGGGCTTCCTTGGTGGCTCAGACGGTAAAGAATCTGTCTGCAATGTGGGAGACATGGGTTCGATCCCTGGGTCAGGAAGATCCCCCAGAGAAGGGAATGGTGACTCATGCCGGTATTCTTGCCTGGAGAATTTCATGGACAAGAAGGCTGGAGGGCTATAGTCCATGGGATCACAAAGAGTTGGACACGACTGAGTGAATGAATGCATACCTACCCTATAAACACAGGTATCTCTGCTGGTCAATTCACTGTCATTTAACTCTGCAGAGGAGTTATAGGATATGTCGGTGTCTTCCAGCACTTGTACTGGGGAAACAGAGGTCTATTTTGTCTATCTGCAGAAGGGCAAGTTCACCATCAAACTGTTCCTGGGTTACTTTTATCGTTGCCTCCCTTTTCCCTCCCATTGGACTTTAGTGGTAGGAACTCTTTTTTGTTTCCTTTAAACCACAGAACTACTAATTCAAATGAAATGACATTTCCAGAAGAATAGAAATTCCTGATTTAAGTGAGGCCCTTTTGAGTTCAGATGGATTTGTGATAAATAAGAGAGAGACTCTTGTTCCCAAACCAGCTACTCACTGCTGCCCCAAGCTGTAGATTAATGGAACTGGCCCAGGAAAAAACTTGGTGGGGATTTTCCTTGGTGAGACTTTGTGGCCACCAAGGAGCTTTCCTTGCAAGTAAATAAGTCTGGGCAGGAAAACACCTATATGTGAGGTTCTTATTGCCTCTCCTACAAAAACAAATCCCCTGGCAGTGATAAAATAGGAAAGACTGACTAGAGGTAAACACCTGGACTCTGCACAAAGGCTTTTGGTAATTTTAGGTAAAACCGGCTGGGTCTCTCCCATACCAACCGCTTGTGCTTCGGAAGCTGTAGAATGTGGGCTCCAAATACATTTGGTCAAACTACCAGAAAAGTCAAAGGGAGGATTCATTAGCAAGGATGAAATTTACCACCAGACTATGTCTGTCTTTTCAGCCAAACAGACTGAGGCTTATTTCTGGGGGTGCTCAAACACTAAAACAAAATGTTTTGAAACCCCTGTGATATTTTTTGGTGCGTAGAGTGTCTAAAGGAACTTATGTGGAAGAATCAATATTAACTGTTACTCCAGAGTTGTCAGGGAACTCATCGAAAAGGTCCCTCTCTATTAGTGACTACTTTAATTCTAAGAATGGGATCCATCACTTTTAAGACCTTATCTTGTGAGGTAAAGCAAAATGAAGCATTAGCTCTTGGACACTTCACTATAATCTATCTCCAGGGCAGACAGAAGAGATAAATTTTTCACCCAAGATGTATTTAATTTAATATCAAAAAAACTTGTCATTCCTCATTGAAAGGCACAAGTTGCCATACTTAATGGAATAAGACAGTTTTTTAACAACTGCAAGAGAAAACTAAAGATTTAAGTAGCTTTCCTCCCGGAAAGACATTAACCAAGTTTAAAATTTTTATTTATTTATTTATTTGGCTGTGTCAGGTCTTAGTTGCAGCATGAGGGTCTTAGTTATATCATGTAGGATCTCTCGTTAGGGCACACGGACTCTCTAGTTGTATTGTGAGGGTTCAGTAGTTGCCTTGTGTGGGCTTAGTTGCTCCATGGCATGTGAATCTTAGTTCCTTGACTTGGGATCAAACCTGTGTCCCCTGCATTGCAAGGTGGATTCTTAACCACTAGACTACCAGGGAAGTCCCTAACCAGTTTACAGATACAATGTCTACTATCCAGACTGAATTATATTATCATCTCTAACCTGGAGCTCCTGACTGTGCAATCAATAACAGGAAGAGCTTTGATTGGCTATTTAATAGACAGTAGTTACCTAATTTTTTAGTAAGGTGGTAGCTGCATCTCAGGGATCTTGTCTTTCAAGTTTTATTTTTTTGTTTTTTTGACCATTTTATCAGGGTGTTCTAAGTCACTTTTCTAATATTTTCAAATTCTTTCCCCTCCTATGAAACACAAAAATGGTGGCAGGTGGCAGGAAATTCACAGAATGAACAATAAAATGTCTCTTGCCTGAAATCATTGCCCCCAAAATAGGAGATGATGATTCAGTAGAACCACAATGTGCAGCCACTGGGTTGGTGTCCATGTAGTTCTAAAATTGTTTGGCTGTAAGGGCATCATGTGATACCTCTAAGTATTTTGTTGGTGGTGTGTTTTTAGAAGATAAAGAGCTAAAAATTCAGGTTTCTGCTATGAAATGCTAAGCACATGAACGTAGGTAGCTATTGCATCTCTGGGGTTCTTTCCATGGACCTTCTTTCCATGAGCTTCCTGCTTTCCTTTTAGAATCACACTCGTTTTACTTATTCTTGACCTTGCTCTCACTTGCCCTACCATCAAAGGACACCTGATTCAAGCTAAGCCAATCAGATACCTTTCCCTGGGAATTTATTTATTTATTTATTTTTTTCCCCTGGGAATTTAAACCTGAGGCAAAAGTCTGTTTCTCTTTTAAGAGGAACTCTGTATGAGGACTTCCTAGTGGCTCAATTGGTAAAGAAACTGCCTGCAATGCAGGAGACCCAGATTTTATCCCTGGATCAGGAAGATCCCCAGGAGAAGGTAAAGGCAACCCACCCCAGTATTCTTCCCTTGAGAACTCCATGACAGAGGAGCCAGGTGGGCTACAGTCCCTGGGGTCACAAAGACTTGCATAATATGTGAAGTTGCGAAGCATAGACAACCACGTGCCACATGGCATGAGGAGCAGAAAAAGCTGCGTGCAGAAAGAATAAAGTACATATGCAGAGAGAAGCGGGAGGGTGGGGCATGCAGGAGGAGACAGAGGGAGAGAGAGTCGGAGATGTGAACTTTCTCAATTTTTATGCAGTATCCTTGTAATTGCTCTCTTTTGCTTAAGAGAAAACATGACTTTTGGGACTTTCCAGGTGGCTCAGTGGTAAAGAGTCTGCCTATCAGTGCAGGAAACTTGGGTTTGATCTATGGTCCAGGACGCAGGCTTTGGCGCAACTAAGCCTGTGCACCGCAACTATTGAGCCTGTGCTTTAGAGCCCAGGATTGAGTCCACACTCCACAACTGCTAAAGCCTGCACGTCCTAGATCCTGAGCTCAGTGACAAGAGCAGCCACCACAAAGAGAAGCCTGAGCACTGCAATGAAGAGTATCCCCCACTTGCCACAATTGGAGAAAGCTGGTGAAAAGCAGCAAAGACCCAAGCAGCCAAAATAAATAAATAAATAAACAAACAAACAAACAAACATAACTTTTTTACCTGCAGCCAAGAAGAGTCTTAACTTTACCTTCCACTCCTGGCAGGTGTATGATATAGAAAATACGAATTTGCCCAACCAGGTAATCCTGGACTCACAGGAAATACTCTAATCCTGTAGAAACCTCTTCCTGCTGCAGGAAAAAAATCTGCCTACTTTCTGCATTTTCTCCCCATGCCAGCCCTCAAAGGGTTTAGAAAGACTCAACCTGAAGATCAGGACAGACGGAGGTTTGGGGGCTCCCAAGGATTTGGGGGAGGTTAGGGCCCCTAATAAGATGGCTAGAGTGCATGGCCATTGTTGATATATTTTTTCTATAACAGGCTATATTCTGAGTTCCAAATCACCAACTTACAAGACTTTAGGACTACAATCTTTAAAAACAAAAGAAAACAGGGACTTTCTATGCCATATTAATTAGCAGTGATGATTCACAACCCAGAAAGGGTTCTTTAATACATACAAGCACTCCACTAATCAGGGCTTGATTGTATTAAGTTCCCTCCATCATATTTGACTTTTCGTTTATTTAATGAGAGGGAGGAGACAACTAAACTTCAATTTTCTGTGCACTGAATGGCCATTAGATGACAAGGCATTTATGAAATGATACTGTAAGTCAGTGGAGGAAAAATAACTTTAAAAATATTCTCTCTCTTTTTTTTTGAAGAACAGAATTCTGTATGCTCAAGAAGGAGGAAGCAATTAAGACTTGGATTTGGTTAAAAAGTCAAGAGAGAAAAAAAGTTATGAGATAAATATAATTTGAAAGCTGAGAGACACTAAAGGGTTTGAGTTCTGGCTGTTTTGTAACAACTCAATGACTTTAGGTAAGACATAAAATTTTCTGAATCTTTGCTTTCTTGTCTATAAAATAGGAGTTCCAGTAAGCCTTGCCTGCCAATTCTTAGAGTTACTGTGAGATTCATGTGTGATTATACATGTGAAATTGTTTTATAGTCTATAGAAATATTATATAAATATTGTTTACTCTTATGATAATTGAAATAATAATAGCTTTTAATTACTATGGCTAGGTGAAAATGTCTACAGTCATACAGTCAAATTAGTATTCATTGTATGGCAGACATGACATGAGAATAAATTCACCCTCTTATCCAAGATTATCTGCAAATATATATTTTTATTATTTTTATTTACTGTGTCTTTTAAATTTTTTTTTTCTCAAACCTCTGCCCCTTGCATTGGGAACATGGAGTCTTAACCACTGGATCACCAGGGACGTCCCAAAATATATATTTTTAAAGAAACTTTTTGCTGATTTTAAGCACGTGTGAGTTGAACCCATGCCTGTAGTGTTGGCTGTGGTGGAGCAGCATTTGCCTCCTGGGCCCTCTCTCCACCCTGTCTTGGTTTGGCTGGTCCTCTCGTTGTCTCCTGGGCTCCAAACCACAAGTTGACTTTTCTTGACCAGGCACAAAAGTGACCTCATTTGAGCATGGTCAGTCCTGAGACAGAGAGATAATAGGAGAGCTTGTATACTCTTGGCTCCTGTCAACAAGACAAGTAAGACAGGGGAAGAGATGTGGCTTGAACAGCTGGTGTAACCAGATCTGGGACTTATTTGGGTAGAGGGAGGAGGTGAATGACATCATCAAACAATAAATGTCCTATTGGGAGGCAAATTCTTCCAAGCTCAGCCTAAAAGACCATGTCTGGTCTTGCACACAGTGGGCACCCCAATTTTTTTTCTTCTGTTTTTGTTTGTTTTTTAAACTTTGTGTGTATGTTTCTTAAATATTGATTTTTATTTGACTGCCCCAGGTCCTGGTTGCAGCATGTGGGAATTTCCATATTCATTGTGGTATCTTTATGTGGGATCTAGTTCCCCAACCAGGGATTGAACCTGGGCCCCCTACTTTGAAAGCATGGAGTCTTAGCTGCTGGAGCACCAGGGAAGTCTCTGTTTGTTTTACAATTTAAATATTTTTTCCAAATATACATATACTATCATTATATATATATATAAAATACTCAGTATTATTCATACATTCACGATATACATATATACACACATATATCACATGTGTATGTGATATATGTGTATACACATATATATGTATACATGAGTGTATACATATATATATATGAATTATACTGAACACCTTGAAATTTCCCCCCAAACACTTAGTTCTTTCATCACACCCAAAATAATATTAATAATATGGTTTGGGTTTCTGAGGGTGATGATTCGATTTCTACATCATGTGACACATTTACACAGATCTAAGTACATAGAGACATTTATCTTTTATTTTTACATAGGTTTTTTTTAAATTACTTTATCATTTTATTTTTCATTCATTTTTTCCCCTGTGTTTTTGAAC
>SJYQ01017284.1:0-25292 GCA_006410935.1 Redunca redunca | reverse complement strand
TGTTTTTTTTTTATCAAAAGTTAAATGTTTTTTTTTTTTTTCCACATTGGTACATTATCTTCATAAATACTACCTCAGATAGCTACCAAAAATTCACTGGATATCTTGAGCCATCACATATATTTTAGCCAATCTCATGTTAACTGTTTAAGAAACTTCTGACTTTCCCCTACTATAAATAATGCTGTTTTTGGCAACTTAGCAATAAAGCTTCTACTTAACCTCTACAGCTCACTTTATGTTGTGAGGCATTTTCTATTTTTTGGCTGAGCCTCCCTGCTTGTGGGATCTTAGTTCCCCAACCAGGGACTGAACCCATGACCCATGCCCTTGGCAGTGAAAGTGTAGAGTCCTAACCATTGGACTGCCAGGGAATTCCCATGTTAAGCATTTTCAAAAATGTATTTTTCTTTTCTAAAAATATATTAATTAACTCTTTCCATTTAAAATTATTTTATCCAGTTCTCTCTCTCTCTCTATATATATATATAATACTAAAGGATAAACAACTCATGCACAGTATCCAAGTAAAGACTGCATCTCAGAAATTCCTTTTTCCTCTGGTCCAACCACATTGCTGAAGCAACAGATAACACTAAGCAGAAATAGTCCCATCCATCATGACCATCATCATCACGATTATCAAAATTATCTTCCGTATGATCATACCAGCTATGCATTTTTTAGGAACACCAAAGTGAAACTGGACAGTGAAACCTGTACCTGGGGACAGTAAATGCAAAATTGTTTGGCAGCACCAGTCGGCATATGTGAAAACTTGCTATATGCTGGACACTGGTCGATGCTTGGGGTGTGCTAAATTAAGAATATACAAATGCCATGTTGGACTTGCCAAGGAATTAGCCAACTCTTAGGCCCCTGTTGTAATAAAGATTAATCTTTTTCAATAGTTTTCTGGACTCTTTATTATTCAAATCCTTATCTATCCAAAGTCCTTGCTGTTTTGCTCCTCTTCAGTTGCTAATGGTGACTGCTTTGGCAATTTTCTCTATACTAGTTCCGCAAGTTCAGGCAGGTTCTGCCCCCAAGGGTTCCTGGGCCTGAGTCCTTTAACAACTCACCTACCCCATCAAGTTCCTGACCATTCACCTTTCCTGAAATCGTTCACTCAGACCAGGTCAGTGATTCAGAGCTGAGGAAATCAGCTTGTGGCTCTCCTGAGGGAAAATGGCAGGCAACAGCCACTGGACTAGGCAACCACATGTACTGGACGCCCCTGTGTGAACACTTTGTTAGGCATGTGCTAAGTCGCTTCAGTCATGTCCAACTTTTTGTGACCCTATGGATTGTAACCTGCCAGGCTCTTCTGTCCATGGAATTCTCCAGGCAAGAATGCTGGAGTGGGTTGCCATTTCTTCCTCCAGGGGATCTTCCTGATCCAGGGGTCGAACCCGAGTCTCTTATGTCACTTGCACTGGCTGGTGGGTTCTTAACCACTAGCTCCACTTGGGAAGTCCCTTGTTAGGCATGGGAAAGAGAAAAAAGAAAATGAAGGCCTCTTAGATTTGTCCTCAAAGAATTTGCAATCCTGTTCAGGAGCTGAGTCCATATGTGGTGCCAAAATTGCAGTGAATGCTGAGAGGGTAACTTATAAACTTGAGAGTACATCATGCGTGGAATTCCCTGGTGGTCTAGTGACTAAGACTCCATGCTTCCAATGCAGAGGGCCCAGGTTCAATCCCTGGTCAGGGAGCCAGGTCCCACAAGCTGCAACTAAGAGCTTCAGTCAGTTCAGTTCAGTTCAGTTCAGTTGCTCAGTCGTGTCTGACTCTTTGCGACCCCATGAATCGCAGCATGCCAGGCCTCCCTGTCCATCACCAACTCCTGGAGTTCACTCAGACTCACGTCCATCGAGTCGGTGATGCCATCCAGCCATCTCATCCTCTGTCGTCCCCTTCTCCTCCTGCCCCCAATCCCTCCCAGCATCAGAGTCTTTTCCAGTGAGTAACTCTTCTCATGAGGTGGCCAAAGTACTGGAGTTTCAGCTTTAGCATCAGTCCTTCCAAAGAACACCCAGGACTGATCTCCTTCAGAATGGACTGGTTGGATCTCCTTGTAGTCCAAGGGACTCTCAAGAGTCTTCTCCAACACCACAGTTCAAAAGCATCCATTCTTCGGCACTCAGCCTTCTTCACAGTCCAACTGTCACATCCATACATGACTACTGGAAAAACCATAGCCTTGACTAGATGGACCTTTGTTGGCAAAGTAATGTTTCTGCTTTCCAATATGCTGTCTAGGTTGCTCATAACTTTTCTTCCAAGGAGTAAGTGTCTTTTAATTTCATGGCTGCAATCACCATCTGCAGTGATTTTGGAGCCCCCCTAAAATAAAGTCTCACATTGTTTCCACTGTTTCCCCATATATTTCCCATGAAGTGATGGGACCGGATGCCATGATCTTCATCTTCTGAATGCTGAGCTTTAAGCCAACTTTTTCACTCTCCTCTTTCACTTTCATCAAGAGCCTTTTTAGTTCCTTTTCACTTTCTGCCATAAGGGTGGTGTCATCTGCATATCTGAGGTTATTGATATTTTTCCCGGCAACATACCACAATTAAAGATCCTGCATGCTGCTGCCAAGATCAAAGGTCCCAAGTGCCACAACTGAGGCCTGGCATAGCCAAATAACTAAATATTAACAAAACAGAACAGAGTACCCCAATGGGTTCTGGAAGAGGAACAGGCAATCATGTGGGGATCATCATTCCCTCACAACAAGGAATTATGACTTTCAGAGAAGCAAATTCGTAAGGAAATACAAGATGCATCTAGACTTGCAGCTAGTGGAAACAGTGTCAGACTTTATTTTCTTGGGCTCCAAAATCACTGCAGATGGTGACTGCAGCCATGAAATTAAAAGACGCTTACTCCTTGGAAGGAAAGTTATGACCAACCTAGATAGCATATTCAAAAGCAGAGACATTACTTTGTCAACAAAGGTCAGTCTGGTCAAGGCTATGGTTTTTCCAGTGATCATGCATGGATGTGAAAATTGGACCGTGGAGAAAGCTGAGTGCCGAAGAATGGATGCTTTTGAGCTGTGGTGTTGGAGGAGACTCTTGAGAGTCCCTTGGACTGCAAGGAGATCCAACCAGTCCATTCTAAAGGAGATCAGTCCTGGGTGTTCATTGGAAGGACTGATGTTGAAGCTGAAACTCCAGTACTTTGGCCACCTGATGCGAAGGGCTGACTCATTTGAAAAGACTCTGGTGCTGGAAAAGATTGTGGGCAGGAGGAGAAGGGGACAACAGAGGATGAGACGGTTGGATGGCATCACTGACTCGATGGACATGGGTTTGGGTAGACTCTGGCAGCTGGTGATGGACAGGGAGGCCTGGCGTGCTTCAGTCCATGTGGTCGCAAAGAGTCGGACACGACTTAGCGACTGAACTGAACTGATGAACTGACAATCCAACTGGCAAGGCAAGAGATACTGAGGTAAAAGTTAAGTTCTGTAATCAGATCCTGCTGACCTTCAAAGTCAGATTCCCTGGGATTCTCACTCCCTTTGCCAGGTTGACAAGTCTGTTCTGGGGCCTAGAACTTTCCTCACAGTGTGAGAACTTCCTTGGTATAATTGTTCTCCAGTTTGTGTATCGCCCACCTGGCAGCTCTGTGATAGTCGCTAACAGACCTCCTTCAAGAGGTCTGATGCCACATGCTGCGCCTCCCAGGACTGCCGCTGCCAGAACCTCTGTCCCCGTGGCAGGCCACTGCTGACCCACGCTTCCACAGGAGACCCTCAAACACTCACAGGTAGTCCTGGCTCAGTCTCTTGTGGGGTCACTGCCCCTTTCCCTGGGTCCTGGTGTGCACAAGGTTTTTTTTTTGTGCCTTCCAAGCGTCTCTGGTGGGTATGAAGTTTGCTTTTAAATGCAACTGAGCCCCTCCTACTCTCTCGTTGCAGCTTCTCCTTTGCCCTTGGATGTGGGGTATCTTTTTTGGTGGGTTCCAACATTCTCTTGACAATGGTTGTTCAGCAGTGAGTTGCACTTTTGGTGTTCTCGCAGGAGAAGATGAGCACACGTCCTTCTACTCTGCCATCTTTTAAAATAAGATGTGTCAAGGGAGTGAAAGAGACTCAACCTGAATTTAGGGGAAAGGAGGGAGCTATGGATGCAGGCTTGACAATGTATTGTAGGGAGGGCAGTTTTGAGCAGGGTTCAAACAAAGAGATGTGTGTAGTGAAGCATCTGGCCAAATGTGTTTGGGTTGGAGCCTGGCCGGAGCGGATGAAAACACATTGGTGTAAAAATTTAGGTCAGAAAGCTGTGAAGCTGGGATGACCCAGAGAGATGATATGGGGAGGGTGATGGGAGGGGGGTTCAGGATTGGGAACTCATGTACACCCGTGGCAGATTCATGTAAATGTATGGCAAAACCAATACAGTATTGTAAAGTGAAAAAAATAAAATAAATAAATAAAGAGCAATAAATAAATAAAAAGAAAGCTGTGAAGATGGCAGTTTGTTGGGAGTCCTTGGGTGCTAGATTGACAGCTCAGACTGATTCTTGTGGGTGGTATTTCAAAGGCTTGTGAGCCAAGGAATGATGTCATGAAAACGAGAGTCCAGAAATGAGAGACTGGAGGCAGAGAAACCAACTAGGAGGCCCCTGGGCACCTTGGGAGATAAGGTCCTGTTGTGGAAGTGGAAGATGGGCTTGAGGAGTAATGGAAGGAAGAATGGACAGCCCTTGCCATGACTAGATGTGGATGGGGAGGAAAGAAGGATGACTCAGGGTAGATTTCAGTAGAAAGAGTGGAAGGGAGGATTTGGAGACAGGAGATCAGTGGAAAGGCTTTGCGAGTGGAAAGATTTACATATCTGCAGGAGTGTAGTCTCAATTGATTATCTTATGAAAGCTGTGGAGTTTCTCTGTGAGATAGGTGGGCAGTAGGTATCACAGGAATTTAAAATGACAAAACTTCTGGCTCACAGGAGAGCAGAGTAGGAAAAAGTACTCTCTCTGATCTAGGATTACAAACCCTAGGCTAAGTCCCTTTTTTTTTTTTTTTTTCTTTACCCCTCATTCATTTCATGTACTTGGACAAAATAGAGACTTACCTTGGAGATATTGCCCACTTGGTTCCAGACCACAGACATAAAGTGATTAGCTCAATAAAGTGAGTTGCTTTAATTCTTTTGGTTTCCTCATGCATATAAAAAGGGGCTTCCCAGGTGGTGTTAGTGGTAAAGAACCTGCCAGTGCAAGAGATGCAAGAGACACGAGTTCCATCCCTGGGTAGGGAAGATCCCTTGGAGGAGAGCATGGCAACCCACTCCAGTATTCTTGCCTGGAGAATCCCATGGACAGAAGAGCCTGGTGGGCTACAGTCCATAGGGTCACAAAGAGTTGGACACGACTGATGCGACTGAGCACACGTGCACACGC
This sequence comes from Redunca redunca, assembly GCA_006410935.1. Classification (NCBI taxonomy): domain Eukaryota; kingdom Metazoa; phylum Chordata; class Mammalia; order Artiodactyla; family Bovidae; genus Redunca; species Redunca redunca. The sequence goes on along the minus strand of SJYQ01017284.1, from coordinate 19,875 downwards.
ATTTTAAGTGAAATTTATGTTTTACATTGTACTGTAGTCTAAGGTGCAATAGCATTATTCTTAAAAAAGACAATGTACATACCTTAATTAAAAGATACTTTATCACTAAAAAATGCTAATCATCATCTGAGCCTTTAGTGAGTCGTAAACATTTTGAAATAGTACTATCAAAGTTCTCTAATCATAGATAACCATTCACTAATACAGTAATTGGAGAAGGAAATGGCAACCCACTCCAGTACACTTGCCTGGAAAATTCCATGGATGGAGGAGCCTGGTAGGCTACAGTCCATGGGGTCTCAAAGAGTTGGACATGACTGAGCAACTTCACTTTCTTTCTTTCTATAGTTCCATTTGGAGAAGGAAATGGCAACCCACTCCAGTGTTCTTGCCTGGAGAATCCCATGGATGGAGGGGCATGGTAGGCTACAGTCTATGGGGTTGCAAAGAGTTGGACACGACTAAGCAACTAACTAACACACACACAATATAGTAATAAAGAAACTGTCTGGAATACTGTGAGAATTACTGAACTGTGACACAGACATGATCTGAGCAAATGCTGTTGCAAAAATGGAGCTGATAGTGTTGCATGACACAAGGTTGACACAAACCTTCAGTTTGTAAAAAACAAAACAAAACAACGCAGTATCTGTGATGTGTTATAAAGTGAGATGTTCCTGTACTTTAAAATTCCCTGGGCCAGTCTCCTTATCTGTAAAACATTTGTCTATTATCTATTTTATGGGTCTTAGCCCATAAATCACAGCCATTATTTATTAAATACTTCAGCAGGTAACAGAATTTAAGAACTTCATTTCTTACTCAATTTTTAGAATGCCCATTCTTCATTAAAAAAAAAAATTCCAAACTTCAGTAGCTTAAAACAATATTCATTTTATTTGTTCATACTTCTACAATCTGAGCCTCACTGGGCTCTGTGGTTCTGTTGGTCTTGATGCTGATCACTGACTTGTTTGCAGTCGCCTGGTGGGTGGTTGGGTGCTGGATGGCTGGACTTCTCCTCTCCACCTGGTTTCTCCTGCAAAATAGTTGCACTTCTTCCCCATTGGCTCAGATCTCCCCAAAGTGCAAAAGCAGAAACTTTCATACCTCCTTAGGGGTTCAAAGAGGGAACTAGCACAGCTGCAGGGCTGCATTTCCAGGCGAAGTTAAGTCACTGGCCCAGTCCAGATTTAAGTAGGAGGGACTCCATAAGGGTGTGACCAACAGAAGGGTGGTCCACTGAAGGGCAGCAGTGTCACAAACTACAACAATATTATCTCCAATTTGTAAATGAGTAATCTGTGATTTAGGGAGGTTAAATTACTTGCTCCACGTAGAGAATAGAGATAAGCATGGGAGAACAGATAAAATTTGTACACACTTGTCCCTCAGTATCAATGTGTGTGTGTGGGGGGGTTGGTTCCAGAAAGAACGCCCCCTGACACCCAAATCCAAGGATGCTCAAGTCCTTTATATAAAAATGGTGCAGTATTTAAATATAACCTACATATATCCTCCAACATACTTTAAATCATCTCCACATTTCTTATAATATCTAATACAGTTAAATGCTATGTAAATAGTTGTCAGTGTGGTGTAAATTCAAGTTTTGCTCTTTGGAACTCTGGATTTTTTTTTTTAATCCACCGTGGATGTGGAATCCAAGGGATACAAAAGGGCAGACTAAAATTTGTTTTAATCTAAAATCTTGTGAGGTGGGTACTGTTCCTGTCCCTGATTTAGAATGAGGAAAACTCAGGAATAGAGAGTTGAACTACTTTGCCTCAGGTATTTTCCTCTGGAGATTCATTACACACTTGTCTGCTGTCTCTTACAGGGCACTATCTGATACATATACAAGGTGACTGTAAATGTTATTTAATCTGAAACTATTGTTTGAAGCACTGAAGCAAATCTCTTCAGCCAGCCACTATCATATCTTGTAGACTGGGAACTGGGAGTTTTCCCTTTGAGCTCTCACAGGATCAGAGCCTTTTCCGTTTCAGGCCTCTGCGTTGTCCCCCGTTATCTATGGCTTGAAGTTTGGCAAGGAGTGACAGATTCCTTGCCCACCCAACCTCAACCTTGATTCTCCCTGGCTGATTAACCTCATGGTTCCCTCAGTAATTTCCTCTNTGTCATGTGCAATTTTAATAAGATAATATTTGATACTTTGATTGCTATGAGAGGACCTGATAACAAATACACAGTGATGGATGGAGGCTTATAATAGCCAACCATTTGACTCTTACTGGTAGCCAGTTATTTCTTCTCCATCCCAAAGCTGTTGACATCTTGTGCAAGAAGTTCTTTGTTGGTGGTGGGGTTGATGTAGTGCTGAGAAGCCCTTGTCCGAAACAGAGTTGCTGATCGTTTTAGTCCACAACTGGTCTTCTGGTTAATCAGTGCTAGTGTGGACACATACTGAGTGCTTTGATCTAACTAGTTGGTGGAATTCAAGTATGTGATGTAATAGCATGACATTTTTCCAAGTGTGATGATATTGTTCTGAAGGATGGCATTAGCTTATATACTGTGTGCATGTGCAAAGTCATTTCCGACTCTTTGCAACCTTATGGACTGCAGCCTGCCAGACTCCTCTGTCCATGGGAATCTCCAGGCAAGAATACGGGAGTGGGCTGCCTTGCCCTCCTTCAGGGGATCTTCTCGACCCAGGGATTGAACTGGCATCTCTTGTGTCTCCTGAATTGGCAGGCAAGTTCTTTACCATTAGCTCCAGCCCTTATATACTATATAAAGGTCTGAAGCAGCATGCTGTGAATATGCAGTTTTGAATACGTTATTGTGACTTTTGTAGAAATGGACTTAGCAGTACATACATATAGAAAAAGACCCAATATTTTACAATAATTTTGGAAAATATTTTTGGTCCCAAATGATTTTTGAACTATGTTTATATATATATATATATATACACAAATATATATGATATGCGATCGGTATAACTGGTTGCTAAAAATATGAAACAAGAGCTAGTCTTGCCTAATGTCTGAGGAAAACTAGGGGAAAAGACCCTAAACAAAAGCAAAACAAAAAAATTCTTTTATACACATTTTGAATGATTGGAGTAGCTCAAAAATATGTGAAAAGTGGAAGTTAGCCTTGGGTTTAGAAAAAATTAATCTGCTACATCTGCCTTATCCCCCCAACTAAAGCCACTCCTTGGCTTCCCGGGTGGCTCAGTGATGAAGAACCCACCTTCAATCCAGGAGATGAGGCAGGAACCATGGTTTAATTCCTGGGTTGGAAAGATTCCCTGGAGGAGGAAATGGCAACCCACTCCCGTATTCTTGCCTGGAAAATCCCATGGACAACCCATAGGGTCGAAAAAGACTTGGGCACAACTTAGCAACTAAACAACAACAATAACAAAAAGCCACTCCTCAGTCCAAAGTGGGGTGAATCTCCTTTGGACAGTCAGTGATGACAACAGCTGGAAAAACACGTAGGTAATAGGCCTGTAGGCTTGAGCTGATAACAATCCTTGAAAACTGTTGGCCAAGTAGCTAAGGGAATTTAAGAAATTAAATCACTGTGATCATTGTCTTTTGAGATAAAGAACTCTTCAAGAGTTCTCTGAATTTCTTTCAGAGCTTTGTTAAAGTTGGAATAAGGTAAATGTTATATGTCATATATCTTGGTGGATTTAAATAGAAGCTTGGAAAATGATGGCAGCTGACCCTGGATTAGTTTTCATAAAAATCTACCCATGACTTTGCACCATCATCTGTGAAATGGGGCTAGCAGTAGAATCGTATTCTTGATTCTGTTAGGAGTAGAGGGCTTTATACATCAGAAATCAAATCATTTCATAATTGACAAGGTCATTTTTTTAGGGGAAGCTTAGAAAATTGAGGGCAGGGAAGGGTATCAACGTGACTTTGGGAAAGTCATGTGCTTATTTACTAGTGGACTGGCCCTCTAATCTGTTGCCTTTACTTCAGGAGCAATTTTCCCTTTTCCATGCCCCTCTTAGTCCCCATGTCATTTCCCCAGTTGAACAATGTGGGATATAAAGCCTGGACATGTAAGAAGCTTTAAACAGTTTTTGTCATTTTCTCAGGTAAGATTGTTCTTATGTATACAATGTAATTACTTTCTGACACCTGTTAAAGGACACCTTTTCTCAGTGTTCAAACCTTCCCTGTGATGTTAGGGTGCCATGTAACTGTGGGGTGGATGGAACCAGGCCATGTTAAAACGCATGACCTCTGAAGATGACTGCACTGTTTCTGCTGTTCTTTACAGCTCATAAATCAGGTTAGGGTGTGTAGGTGTTGGGCTCTCCGCAACAGGGTTTGAATACTGATCACATTAAAATTTAAAAAAAAATGTCTGGTTATAAATGGAGTGCATGTTTGGTGTATCTAGACCAGAAAATAGAGAATTATAAAGAAGAAAATGACCTGGCTTCAGTAGAACTTTCCATTCTTACAGAAAAATTGTATTTGAATAACATATTCTATAAGAGAATATATCCCTACTCTTAAATATAATTCCAACTGTAACATTTGCTGCCACTCCCAGGTTTTAGTAATAATTTTAGTGCTTAGCCTTTTCTGTAATGTGTGGTAGAAATTTATTTTTGTCAAAGTGATCTATTTTTCTCAAGGCTCACGGAGGCAACTTTTAAATTTTTTAAAAAACTGTTTCTGTATTTAATTCTTAGATTGTTACCTTCTTAACCCTTTAAGTAACATGCTTTTACCACTATTGTTATCAATATTTAATTCCTAATAAGAAAATGAGAAGACTCTTGAGAGTCCCTTGGACTGCAAGGAGATCCAACCAGTCCATCCTAAAGGAGATCAGCCCTGGGTATTCTTTGGAAGGAATGATGATAAAGCTGAAACTCCAATACTTTGGCCACCTCATGCGAAGAGTTGACTCAGTGGAAAAGACTCTGATGCTGGGAGGGATTGGGGGCAGGAGGAGAAGGGGACGACAGAGGATGAGATGGCTGGATGGCATCACTGAGTCGATGGACATGAGTGTGGATGAACTCCGGGAGTTGGTGATGGACAGGGAGGCCTGGTGTGCTATGATGATTCATGGGGTTGCAAAGAGTCGGACACGACTGAGTGACTGAACTGAACTGAACTGAAGAAAATGAGAAATGTAGCTCCTTAAAATGTTTCTTTTTTCCTCTCCCAAGTTTGATATTTACGTTATTTTGAGTTTGTCTGTTAGGTCACCTTTGTTATTTTCTGGAAACTTTTGACAGTATTTCTTGACTCCCCATTTTGTAAGTCAAGGAGGTTTGGGTGGCTGGAAGTTCCGCAGTTTGCTTTTTGTCTGTGACACCTCAACATTCCAAAGCTCTGAATCCATGGCTAATAAAGATTTTGTGCTTTGCCCCCCAATTGACTGTATTCGTAAATTCTTCTTGAAGTTGAAAAACCGGAAGCAGCATTTAGTATAATTTACTGCCTTGTGTATTAGATTGGGTCTTAGACTCGCAGACTGGGTCTGGTGTCAGGACTCCTGGGACACTCAGGAAGATATACCCAGCAACAAAGTCAAATGGATTCTTTCCTTTCACTCTTCATCAGTTGTTTAAATTTGTGTTACCTTTTAGTTCCTTCATATTTGGACCTTGACTTTCTTAAAGATTTTTTTCTTAGTATTTCTAATTGCCTTTTTATGCATTTATATGTTATTTGCCTTTATTATGATCTCAAAATTTTCTAGCCTCGCAATCCCCCCGGTTGTCAAGTTTCTTTTCCTTAAACTTTTATGTCCAGGTTCCTTAATCTTTCTGTCCCATTCTGGTTTCTCTCTAGACCTACAACAGGGCTGTCATCCTAGGACTTCTCTTTCTTTCCATGGCTAGAAAAGCTGAAGTACAAACTTCAGTAACTTCTTGAGATGTTTGTGGGAGGTAAAGTTTTCAAATTCTTTTCAGTTAAAAAAGATTTCGTTTAAAATTGTTGTTTAAGTTTTACTTTTCTTAAAAAAGAACTGACTCTGGCTGGTTTTCTCTGTTTACCTTTGGTTGACTAGATAATGTAGTTGTTTTCATGAAGAGCCTTTTGTCAGTCAAAAAAAAAAATTCTTTGCTGCCTTAGTTTCCTTGTCTGTAAAATAAGGATCATAATACCTATTTCATGGTATTTTGGAAGATTAGATAACATACCTGAAGTGTCTGGTAAATAGTCGAATTTCAGTACAAGTTCATTCTTGCCTCCCCACATGCATACTCTTGTTTACCTGGCCAAAATCAGATGCAGAGACTTTGGTAGTAGGGTAAACTAATTTTGGCTCTCAATTAAAGTTTGGTGCTGAATGACAGCCTGGATCTGGAATTGCAAGCTGGTTTTTAAAGTTGAAAATAAGAACAGTCAGTCTTCATGTTAAAAAAACCTAAATAGGGATGCCCACCATGGGGCATGGTGGCTTTTTGCTGCAGCAACTTGGGCAAAAGGTATCCAGTCACTTCTGAGGAAAGTCTACTTTCTGATTTTTGTAATTTGGCTTGTGGCTGCTAGTTTTGTGTGTGGGCTGGGGTTGGAAGGGGAGTGAGATTGAGAAGTGGGGAAAGATGAGAAGGGGAGGTAACTGACATGTGTTGATTATCTGTTCTGTGCCAGAGGAGGCAGGGAGCTGAATCAGGGAGATCAGGGCACCCATGGAGCCCACTCCTGACACATGTGCATGGAAACTTTATTCATCACCCTAGGTGCTTTTCACACATTCTTTCTTTTAACCCTCACAGTGACCTGTGAACAGGTACCTATTATTATACCGTTTTACTGTTGAGGAAACTGAGGCACAATAAGGTTGAGTACATGGCCCAGGGTCACATAACAGGCACGTGGCAGAGACGGGATTAGATTTGTGATTCTCAAACCTGTCCTCCTACCCTTGCGCTGTGTTGCCTCATGCCAATTAGTGCCCGTAATTAGGCCCTGTAATTAGGTATCCTTGGTGACCAGATAACTTTGGAGTGGTGGGTGGAGCATTAGGGTTTGCTTCCAGGCTCAGTCTGGGCAATCAGATTTGGAGCTCTCATTGTTGGAGAGAGAGCAAGAGAGATGATAAAGCAAATCAACCAGAAATGGGTAGTAGTCTATTGACAATGGCTGTATTTTCTCATTGAGATTTTCGCCATTCATGAATTCATACCATTTTGCAGGGAACACAGATGTGACACGGTGGGAGGATGACCTAATTTATGCCAGGATTGGATGTGTTCCTGATGAAATGTAGTTAGGTAATGTGAGTAAAGTAGCTTAAAGGAGAAAAGGGTACTTCTCATTGTCTTTCTAATTGCAGAGATTGATTAGAAATAAATGGCTTAAAGGGTTGAGTGATCTTAATTTTGGTTTGTTGACAAATTGAGTTAAGATGGGTGGGAATTATACCCTTATCATCCTTGTCTTTCCTTTCCTCCCTCCTGTGGTTAGGAAATATCTAACCACAGAAGAGGGTGATGGAAGTAAAGTGAAGTGAGTGAAGTTGCTCAGTTGTGTCCGACTCTTTGCGACCCCGTGGACTGTAGCCCACCAGGCTCCTCCGTCCATGGGATTCTCCAGGCAAGAATACTGGAGTGGGTTGCCATTTCCTTCTCCAGGGGATCTTCCCCACCCAGGGATCCAATCCAGGTCTCCTGCATTACAGGCAGATGCTTTAACCTCTGAGCCACCAGGGAAGTCCCGATGGAAGTAAAAGAACCTACCAATCCAGAGGATAATTTCATTTAAAAGTGTGATTTGGAAGACTGAGAATTGAAGTAATAAACTTATTGTTGAAGGGCAAGTTCTGAGGGGATGGCCCTTCACTGGGGGACTGTGTTAGTGCATTGAAATAGCAGAGCAGTTTTCCAACGTGTATTCCTTAGAACCCTAGTCCACTCAGATACTTTGTGAACAAAAGTTCACAAAGACCAATAGATTTGAGATATGTTGCATGCTCTATCCCTCTTTTGGAATTTCACAATATGCATTAATGATTCCAGAGTCACTTATTACAAAGCTAGCTCATATTTAAACCAATATTTCACAAGCATATTTAATTTTTGAACATTTTATTCCAACTATCATCTCTTACCATCCACCCAGGAATGTTCTGGAGACTTTGGGAAGCCTTTTTGTGACCTTCACTATTCTCTAGTTGAGAGTTTCATATTTAAATCAAGTTATAGTTTTTCTTTTCAGTGTGCTTTGTGTGCGTGTTAGGCTTTCATTTGTATTTCTTGATTTAATAGTCAGTTACCAATGCTTAGAGATAAGAAATGGCCTTAAATATCAAACAAGTGGGGTATACCATAAAAAAGACCCAACAGTTATGGTACCTTGTGTAAGTATCATAATCCTGATACTATTTTAAAAAGTGTGTGTGTGTGTCTGTCGGATAGAGGGTTCCATAAACAAAGTGTTTTCGATGGTCATTTGTGGGATTATGGACATTTTTCTTGTCTAGTTTCTATTTTCCTGTGTGTTCCAAATGTTGCACAATAAACATAAATCAGGATAAGTAGGGGAAAAATCAGGAGAGAGCAAGCACAGAGGCAAGGGAAGATGGAGTGGTAGATTTGGGTAGATGTGTGGGGCATGAGGGAATCTGAAAGCCTTAGCTCAGTAACTGAAGCCTGGAGCTTTTGTTACCAAGGAAGTCCTCTTTGGGAGCTACCTGTGTTTTTCTTGTTTTGGGTTCTTTTCTTTTTAAAAAGCTTTTATTGAAGTGTAGTTGAATTACAGTGTTGTGCTGATTACTGCTCTGAAGGAAAGTGATTCATTTATACACGGTAGTTATACACGGTGTATAACTCAGTCCCTCAGTTGTGTGACTCTGCAACCCCATGGACTGGGTAGCCCGCCAGCCTCCTCTGTCCATGGACTTCTCCAGGCAAGAAGACTGGAGCGGGTTGCCATTCCCTTCTCAGGGGGATCTTTCCAACCCTGGGATCGAACCCAGGTCTCCTGCATTGCAGGCAGATTCTTTACTGTCTGAGCCACCAGGGAACATATTTGACACAGTAATTGGTAAAATCTTAACCAAAATTTCTCCACAGAAGTCAGGATAAGAAGTAGACTTGATGGCAGCAGATCTTCTGAATTTCCTTTAACATATTTTTTATTTGCTTCCTCTCTTGGACTTCTAGCTTTTATTATGTTCCATCTAGACATAGCAGATGACAAGGGAAAAAATGATGTTCGATGAAGTGAAATCAGCAATATATGCCAAGTGCTCAGTGCCATGCCTGGCACCCCTGGAAGTTATTTTTTATTATTCCTGTTCTTGTTCCTGGTTGAGTTGGTGATGGGGGCTGCTCTCTCCTAGGGCCTTGCCTTTGTGCTACCTTGAGAGATCTTAACTGGTTCAGCATCTACCAGGAAAAATCACTGCACTGCTCTTATGTGCCAGTTCAGGGCACCGTGTGGAGAGGGGAGAAATCGGGCAGGTTTTCAGACTCCCGGCAGCTGACAGTCTAGCTGGAGAATCGTGAAGAATACAGACACAATCAGGTTGAAAGCCCCTTTCTGACCTGTGTGCAGCTGCTCTCCCAGCTTGGAAGTGCGTTGAGGTGTGTCCCAATAAGTCAGTCATTTCTATTACGATGGTTACAAATCTGAAATTTCCAGCTGGTCTGGATGGCTTTTAGTTTCTCCCATTGGCTACACTCCTTCTGGCCTCAGGAACTTGGCACAAGCTGCTACCTGTGCCTGGAACATTATTTCCCCGCTTTTTGCCTGGTTAACGCCCACACTACCTTCAGGCATCAGTTTAGGTGCCAGCCCTGCAGGAGGTTTTCCCTGACTCACAGCCCCCGCACTGGCTTAGATGCTTCGGCTAGGTTTTCCCATAGCCCTCTGTGTTTCCCCAGATTAGCGCTGCTGCTGTATCACTGTGTGTTTTTATTTGTGTGTGTGTGTGTGTGTGTGTGTTGGCTGTGCCTCACTGTGCGCGCGATCTTAGTTCTCCAACCAGGGATAGAACCCGAGCCCTCTGCAGTGGAAACTCGGCTGTCCCAACCATGGGACTGCCTGAAATTACCCTTATCACTGATGATTTATTTCTCTTTCTTACTACACTGTAACTTCCACGAGGGCAAGAGTGGATGTTTTTCTTGCTTTGTCATTGCATGACCTGAGCACAGTGCCTGGCACATAGGTAGGTGCTTGATAAGGAAAGAATCCTGTAATATTTTCTTTTAAATCTTTGCAAGCTTACAGCCTGGAATTCCTTGTAGGAATCTTCATGTTCAGGAATCATGTCTGTCCCCAGCCTGGACTGAAAATTTAGAACCCTAGCTCAATGTACTAAATGCAGTGGTGAGGAAGATGGATGAAGGATGGATATTCAGAGATGTTGTGGGGTGCCAAAACAAAACATGTTCACTGGGGAAAAATGTATATACTAGACTTTTTATTAAAAAAATATATATTTCTTTGTGATGGATTTTCTGCAAATAGTGAAATATGGAATATTTGTCTGTCTCCCAATTTGTCCATGAAAAACTTTCTTGGGGTTTACAGGTTGAGGAAGCAACTGTGACAATCCGTTAATCCATCAAAAAAAGTTGAAAACACAAGCAAAAGAAATATAACCCAAGTGAACAAATGTAACTTTTACTGACTTGATTTTATCTTTGAATTTCTTTTTAAAACATGACTTTTGGGGAATTCCCTGGTGGGTTGGTGGTTAGGACTTCACACTTAGACTGCTGGGGGCTCAGGTTGAAACTTGGTTGGGGAGCTAGGATCCTGCAGCTCCCCCCCAACCCCCTCCAAAAAAGATGGCTTTGTAACATACTCTCATCAAAAAATTTAAGCAGAGCTGAAGAATGTAAAGTGAAAAATAAAAGTACTCCACCCTCTAGTTTTACTCAATAGAACCACTGTTCACATTTGCTTGTGTATCTTCCAGGGATTTATTATGTATACACATGACCTCATTTATACTTGCATCAGTTGGTTGTTTGGGGATCTTGGGAACCACAGCTTAGGTGGTCTCTTTTTCTGGTTGGTCCTCACACACCCTCAGGACTGAGTATAGATATGAGTTAAATTCTGGAGAACTTCGTGAGGTTCTTGATGGGCGAAAAGCCTCGTTGGGGTAACTATAGTTCAGAGACTGGGATTTGGCTTTGTGGTTTGGAAAATTGATGTCCTTGGTGCTCCAAAACCAATCAGGATGTGGGTTGTACTGGGATGAAACGGGGATAGACATTTTAACTGCAGTTTCAGAATTCACAAGCCATAACTTGAATATTCTGCCACTTTGGAATGAAGGTACTCACTCACACGAGTGACTCACTCATGGGGGAATTGCTTTGGTGGTGCTGGAAAAGGGAAGAAGTGAAATCAGTCATTTGAGGGCTAGTGAAATCATTTCAGGGACACTAGAGAGGTAAATTGGATAGGATTTGGTAATGGAGGAGATAAGGGCTGTGAGAAAAGGAGATGAATGGAAAATTTTCAGGTTACTGGCTGTATAATGGCTTGAACGGTAGTGCTTCTTGTTGTAATGAGCAGTACTGGAAACTTTAAAAGAGGCTGAGAAACATTTTAACACGTTAAAGATACCCAAGGGAGATATATATATACATATGCCCCCCAGGCAACTATGTCTGTGTTTGTATTATCTATATAACTATGATCATAGATTATTATTATTATTCAAATCCAGGCATGGATGAGATTCCTGAGCGAGAGGTTACACATAGATGGAGAAGAAAAGAGAAGTTCCTAGACTTGGTGAAGGAGACAGAGAGGAAGCAGTCAGAGATATTTATGAGGAAATCCAGAAAGTAGTGCCTGAAATTCAGGGAAGTTCAAGAAAGAGGAAGGGTTAATTTTATGGCATGTTTCTCAGAGGAAGATGGGCACTGAAAAATATCCAGCAAATGGTTTTTCTCCTGGGGCCACTTTTCTTTTTCCAGGGTTGGGCTACATTGAATAAGTACTTCATTGGGTACTACGTTGAGTAAGATGGCTTTTGTTTGTTTCTTTAAAGCATTTTATTTTTTAAATTATAAACAAATGATAACACATTTATAGGAGACTTGAAAAATATAGAACAAAGTTATGGACAGAAGAGAGAAAAATGATGACAATAAGCCCCTGAATTATATAAGTCATAGCCCACCAGTTCCCACCTCCACTGAGGTGTCCTGCTAAGGAGCACGTCGTTTTCCCTGGAGAGGTCTGCTGGCTGTCTGGAAGGATCACACATTTGCTTATTTAAACATCCAGTTAAAATGAGGCCTGAAATCAGTGTTTTATAACTAACCGAGATAAGTTATAAGACTTGGGTAAAAATATTACTCTAATTGATATGATACTTGCCAGGAGGAAAATTGCCTTCTCCAATCCCAGCTGTGGTCAAACCTTTGTCACAGTTTGTAGCTCACAGGACTGTTACTGCCTAGACGCGTCATACTTAATTGCAGCCATAAAAATAACAGATTATATTTGCAGAGTATCAGTTAAAAATTTATGGTTTGGAATATTATGTAACTGTAGTTTCAGATGAATGTTTATCTTTCCACCTTTGTTTCTTCATTTTGCTAGACTGATTTTAATAGCTGGTAAAGTAGATTCTGAAATTATAATGCATGTCAATGCTCTGGATCAGTTTACTCTTTCACAATGTAAGTAAATAAAACATGCTTGATTATGTCAAACTAGTTTGAGTTTGAATACATTTTGTAGTGAAAGCTGGGGGAGCACCTAGTGGTCCTGTTACTGGCTTGGGATTCGTGTGAACATGTGAATTTAGTAGAAGGGATTAAGAACCGTAAGAGAAACAGTAAACTTCAGTGCTGCTTATAAATTCACTTGTGTTTTCTGTAGACACACTCTTCAGTACAATTGTCACCACTCTTGTGGGTCTTAGTTTTGTGTACTATGTGCAATAGAAGCCTGTGCATTTAGGACTTTAGGCAGATATGAATTCTTGTTACCTAATAATGTCATCCAGAATATATTTGGCCGTTTGTGCATTTTAGCATAGAATCCATGAATCAGCTACTTAAACGTTAAGCTGTACCCAGATAGGTTTTTGAAATATGGTCCGTTGTCCTCATAGGCTTTTAAAAAAGTTTAATTGTCTATGATCTGAAAATAGTTAAATTTATTGATCTGACATTTCTGTAAACTTGAAGATGGCAAGGGTTGTGCTTGGAGCTTCGGGAAAGTGCTCTAGCGAAGGTCCAAGGACTATAACCCACACAGGACAGAGTGGAGCCATTGTTCTTTGTGTTTATCTGTGGCTTACATTTTAATAACTATTGAGTCGTCAGTGATTATTAACAGATATTTAACAGTAGGAGCAAAGGAGAGTGTAGAGTCATTATCGACAATTTGGAGTGTCAACATTAAATAAATGATTTTGAAGGCTGGATGCAGAATTGTTGAAACCTTTGCCTGAAAACTTTGGCAGGTGGCTAGAACAAGGGATGGACTAGCACAGCCTTTTTAAAAATTATTAGCCATAGTGAAATGAGTCAGGTTTTGCCAAAGTGCTTTTCATTTAACCTACTAATTGGCCAACCCTAGTTAATTAGTTGAAAACCATTAAAAGACTCCATTTAACCTACTAATTGGCCAACCCTAGTTAATTAGTTGAAAACCATTACAGGACTCCGATTTCCGGGTTGCTCATGCATTGGTATGTCCAGCTTATCTCATGTGTATGAATAAAAAAAGCCCATTATCTGACTAAACGCATTGTCTATATTCACCATAAAGCAAAGCATCAGTAGTTAAGTTTTGCATTTTAAGTCATTCTGGGCCTTGGTAAACACTTTAGTGACTGGTACATATCTCTTTGGAGTCTAGTTTTGAGAGCTGCTGAAAAAGAGTATTATAAACTTCCCAGTAAGCATGGAGGTTGTAAACTGTTGCTGTGGAGTTGCTTCAGCTGAAGTGAAAGGTTATATTTACTGATACTTATTACAAATGGGTTTTTAAAACAATGTCTGTTTTGTACCTTGATGGTCAAGTGGGCCAAGGGTAAAACAAAAAAGTTACATTGTGGAACAAGATAAAATGACACTGCATAATAAATAATATCTAATGCCATTGAAAATATAAGATTTCCTTTCCAAAATATAAGTAGGAGCTTCTAAATGAATGTTTTAAGAATCTGATTTTACTTTGATTTGTCCAATGACTTGATGCACGAAATGATTATGATTCAGAATATGTCCAGATCGAGACTGCTACAATAAATAATACAGCTGTATAGCAAGTAAAAGTCATAAAACCTCAGTGACAGCATGGGAATTGTTTTCTTTTTCTTTATTAGAATAGGTCAAAAGTAGTTCATTGGCAACAAGCAAAATGTTTCCAACCACCAGTTTCTAAGGTTAGAGTAACATTGCTGATCCAGACTCTACTGCTTCTACCCTTAATCCGTAGACATCATTGGTCTATGAAAATCAATGAGGGAATGTAGGCAAAGGGGAAAGCTGTAGAAACCTTCACTAAATCCTTAAAGAAGCAAGGGTGGGCTCTGGTAAAGTAGTTGACTTTGTTTTCCTCTTACCTTGAATGGATTTTTGAGCAGAAAAAGAGATCAGCATGGAATTAGAAAATTGTTTTCTGAAAAATCCTGGTGGAGAGGTTATCTGTCTGAATCCAGTGAGGAGGACCGAAAATGTTGCTTAAAAGGCTTTTGTAAGAAAGGTAGGCATAGTTCTTGTGTAGGGTGGGCTAGCTGAATAAGGGAGATCCAGAAATCCAGAGTCCTGTTACTGGCTCGTGTGGTTATGAAATCACAAGGGTGAACTTTGAAGTTCACAAAGGAAGTGATTTGTTGAGAGGTGGGGAAGATAGTGGGAAAAGTTGAACAAGTGTTTAGAAAGGTAAGGGTTTATAAAAGAAGTTGAGATGTTTGTAGATGTCCTTTGCTGTAGGACCGGCTTCCCTGGTGGCTCAGATGGTAAAGAATCTGCCTGCAGTGCAGGAGACCTGGGTTTGATCCCTGGGTCGGGAAGATCTTCTGGAGAAGGAAATGGCAACCCACTCCAGGATCCTTGCCTGGAGAATTCCATGGACAGAGGAGCCTGGTGGGCTACAGTCCATGGGGTCACAAAGAGTTGGAGACGACTGACTGACTAACACTACTTTGCTGTACGACAAGTCTAGAAATGTTGCCCAAGTTGTCTGTGGTAAGATGGGAAAGGTGACTTCAGTCTGCTCAGAATAACAAAGAAGAATGATTTACTCATTTAAAGAATGGACTTGGGAACTTCCCTAGTGGTCCAGTGGCTGAGACTCGAAGCACCCAATGCAGGCGGCCAGGGTTTAATCCCTGGTCAGGGAACTAGATCCCCCACGCCACAGCTAAAGAACCTGCATGCTGCAACGAAGACCAGGCATAGCCAAATACATAAATAAATATTTAAATAAAGAGTTTTGGCTCAGTTGGTAAAGAATCCGGCTACAATCCTGGAAACTTGGGTTCGATCCCTGGGTTGGGAAGATCCCCTGGAGAAGGGGGATTCACTTCAGTATTCTGGCCTGGAGAATTCCCTGACTGTATAGTCCATGGGGTTGCAAGGGGTTGGACACGACTCAGCAACTTTCACTCACTGGGGTCCATCATGAGAACTTTGAGGGATGGGCTTGAAAGCAGAGAAAATGTAGCCAGGTGTTTTTAAGCAACACTGTGGCTGGCTCTTCATGTCAACCCAAAGATAAGGTATCTGAGTTATATTTCTATCTATCTATCTATTTGTATGTGTATATATATATATATATATATATATATATATATATATGACTTCATTTCTTCCTGTCTGGATGTGCGGAGATCCCCAGATCTCTGTTCAAGCTAGTGTTTCTGTTTTCAAGCCTGATGGTAGAGTGGCCGGCTTTGATTTGCCTCCTGCCTGAAGCCTGCTTTGGGTGAATTTAAAAACCTGTTTGTTTCATCCGTCATCCGGCTGGTCCTTACCCGTAATTCCTGCACTTTGATTATGGGGGTTATTATGGGACAAGAGCTTCTTTGTAAAAGAGCAAGTTTAATACTCTGGGGTCTAGCGTGACTAGCGGATATAAATTGTATGGAAGCAATTAAACTTGGAGGAAATGTCATGTGGGCTGAATTTAAATGTACAGTCTTGTGGCATTGAATTTTTTTTTTTAAGCTACACAGAGAAGGGTGGAGAGAGAAAAATAAAGGAAGAGAGAAGAGAAATTGGCCAAGAGAGTGAGGGAAGCACAGAGAAAAGAAAACAAATCATCTTGAACCCTTGGTTAAAACTCCAAAGTCTAGAGCCAGTATTATGCTAATGCCATTGCCCTTCATATGAATACTTTAAAAAGACAAATATGGAATTTAGACTGTACTGGGGGACTCATGTCCCTTTTTGCTGTTGGTTGATCCCCTTCATCTCAAGGCATATGTGTATCTAAGTGTGGAGTGTTTTTTCGGGAACATGTGAATAAACAGGATTGAGCATAGCCAGCCTATAAGAATCCTGAAGGTGCTTGTTGCTCCAGTTTTCTCTCCATTTTGTGCTTATGGCCTCTGGATATACACAGTGGCTTATCTTGGACTTCTGATTAACAGTAGTGTATCATTTCTCTCACTGTCCTGAAATGTTCTCCGTCTCCTGCTTAGAGTGTTAACCCTCAGCCAACCCCATCTCCTCTCTGACACTTGGTGAGAGATTGTCAGCTAGAAGGATCTCCTAGCTAGAAGGATTTCCTCCTTCTCCAGATCCCGTAGTAATTTGATCTGTGTGGGTAATTTGGCAATTGATCTTTCCTATTGCCCATTAAAATGTTGGGTAAGGCTTTTAAAAATTATCTATTTATTTATTTTTGGCTCTGCTGGGTTGGGTCTTTTCTGGTGCGCCTGGGCTTTCTCTAGTTGTGGTGAAGGGGGCTACTCTCCGTTGCAGTGCATGGCTTCTCCTTGGCTTGGCTTCTCGTATTGCGGGGTGCAGGCTCTCGGTTCGTAGACTCAGTGGTTGTGGTGTGGGCTTAGTTGCTCTGTGGCATGTGGGATCTTCTTGCTCCAGGGATTGAATCTGTGTCTCCTGCATTGGCAGGGGGATTCTTAACCACTGGACTACCAGGGAAGTCCCAAGGCTTGTTGCTAAATGAATGGGTTGATTTCATTTCCCCAACATGTCAACTCTCAGAATATGGACCTGATAGGGTGTTGTCCTTCGTGCCTAGTATGTCTTGGTACAAAAGAGTATCTGTAAAGATCAAGGCTGATGCTGAACATACTTTTTAAATAATCAAAATGTACTGGGTGGTCAGAGGCAGAAAAGGATGCTTTTAAGATCAGATGTAATAGTACAACGAGTTTGATTTGAATTTGAGAGTTAGAAATAATAGGCAATTTTGACTTTTTTGCAAGGGAGAGTACTTATGTTTTATTTCCATTCTTTATATTATGAACTCCTTAAGGACAAATAACCAAGTTTTACCCCATTTGTATCTCTTCAGTGCCCGGCCTAGTGCCTAGCACACGTGATAGGAGTTCAGTTAATATCTGCTGAAAGAAATATAAATAATTTAAATGTCTCCTTTATTTAGATCATCTAGTACTTCTTTCTTAGGCAGTAAGCCAGTAGATTTTTATGGAGCACATTTTGTGTACAGAAACAGGTACTCTGCTTATTGGCATAGGGAGTATACATAGAGTGTATTACAAGTTGGAATATATTCTAATCTTTGTATTTAATTATCAGTCTGATTATACACTCAAAGGAATCACTTCCTCAAGCAGAACAGTAACAAATTAGGAGAGAAAAAGTTGCTGAGAATAAATCCAGTGTATTCATTCTATTCCCAGATTATTTTCACATTCCACTCCATACTGGAAATATAGTTCCCCAACCCCCACTCTCCTTTCAAAGGATCCTAAGATTGTAACCTTTCCAAACAGAGCCGGAGAGGTAGTGGACTGTTTAGATTTCAAAGGACTTTTTCAGGATGCAGAGTAAATAAGGGGAATTTGAGATATCAACAAAACTGTAATTAAGCAGATTAACTGTGTCAGTAGTGAATACAGAGAGATGTCAGAGGAGCTAGTTAGTAGCAAGTATTTAAAAACACAGCCTCAAGTTCATCCTCAGTGGTATCACCTACAAACCTGAAAGGAAGTTTAGCCAGATAAACCTAGGAGAAATGGTTCGCCTGGGAACATCACCTTCTAAATCATATATCTATTATTAATATCTTTATTTTAAATTTTGGCTTGGGCTCTTTTATTGTTTACAAGTTTCTTAAGGTCACACAGAACCAGAATTTAATTTTATCATTTTTTTAGCTCTCTGAAAAGCAGGAAAAAAACCCTCTTCTGATCAGAATAAAGGAAAGAAGAATGTAAAGTTATAAATTAGATTTGAAGCTGAAGTTCCAATACTTTGGCCATCTGATTCAAAGAGCTGACTCATTGGAAAAAGACCCTGATGCTGGGAAAGATTGAGGGCAAGAGGAGAAGGGGACGACAGAGGATGAGATGGTTGGATGGTATCACTGACTCAACGGACATGAGTTTTCGGAAACTCCAGAAGATAGTGAAGGACGGGGCAGTCTGGCATGCGGCAGTCCATGGGGTCGCAAAGAACTGGACACAACTTAGCGACTGAATAACAATAGCTGGTCGTATATGTAAATGCAACAGCATCTGTTTATTTTTTATGGCACCCCCAAATTGCCCAAGTTATACAAGAATGCATTTTTTTTTAAGAAATCTAGCCAGAGATGGTCTCTCTTGACTCTTCTATACCAGTTGTGCTCATTGTCCCCGGAAACTGAGCCCCCTTCTCAGTTCACAGTCCATCCAAGAGCATGTACAAACCTGTAGTTCAGATATTTTTGCATTTTGTATCTTCATGTCCTTTTTTTCCTCCCCCACTGGAAAGTATGTTTTTCTGTGACAGTAGCTAGAGATCTACCTTAATATATTATTCTGTATTTTGGCTGTACTACAGTTTATTTATCCATTCTCCCAATAATGGGACTGTGATGTTATTTAAACCTCACCAGAAAGACTTGGTATAAATTGAATTCTTTTTTTGAGCTTTTGAGGATTTTTGTGTTTTTGTTTTTTTTTTAAACACTTTGAATGGAGATTTTTAGTAGTTATCCAAAGGTAGGAGACTCAAGTCTAATTACTAAAAATACATTGTGTTTGTGTGATAGTTTAACCTTCTTTTCAATATGGGCATGGTACCCTAGCAGTGCCATGAAGATGCCCAGTGCCGGTGAGGTGAGGTGGGTGGAGGTGTGGGGAGACACCACCACATAATCACAACCACGTGAAGGTGAGAATACAGCCCTGTTCTGACCTTCCGGGGGCTTTTTACTCAAGATCACAGAGCGTGTTCCTTCCTCCTGGGCAGGAAAGGCAAGGACCCATTTCCTCTGCAGTTTACAAGCTCTGCCCAGAGCTCTCTGGTCAACATCATCAGTTCAATATTTGGCCTCAGAGCCTTTGATGTAAGTTGTGAGGGGGCAGGTGTGGTGTCCAGGGCCGGAGGCTGAGCTCCTAGGAAGCAGGGCAGGAAAGAGGCTCAGGGGTTCCTGCTGGATGGCAGTGCGTGGGAAGGGCGGCCTGGGTGAGCCGGTGGGTACCCACGGAACAGTCCCTCATAGCTGTATAAACCGGAGCCCTGCAAGCCTGTCTGCAGAACACAGCCTGCCTGGTCCAGGCTCTTTCACTGGCCCCTTGGAGCTGCTCACCAACCCTGTGGTTCAGCCATTCCTAGTGCCTGGATCTTGGTGGAGAACAGTTACTGCTGTTTTTCTTCTCTTCAGTTTTTCCCAGAAGGCCCATCCTCAAGGGCAGGGAGCATAAGAATAAAATATTTTATTATTCCTAGAACTTCCACCAAGGAGTGAACGAATGGGGAAAAGTGACTGAAAAAGGAAG
>SJYQ01017281.1:0-11166 GCA_006410935.1 Redunca redunca | reverse complement strand
CAACTAAGACCCAGCACAGCCGGATAAAGGAATACAATTTAAAAAAAAAAAAAAAAAGCTGACAGTCTAGCCCCTGTCACCAATGAAGGCAATATTTTTAGCTTATTTATTTATTTACTCAACTTGTTTTGAACCTAGTTGGAAATAAGGATGCTGTTTATTTAGGGCCTTATTAGGGACCCCTCCCCCAAAAAAAGCTATTTTACTTTTTCAGAATTAACCCTCAGGTGGCTCAGATCATCACTTGGAGAAAGCCAAGGGCAGAGCTTCCTTGGGGACTCAGTGAGTAAAGAATCCACCTGCGATGCAGGAGACCTAGGTCCAATCCACAGTTTGGGAAGATCCCCTGGAGAAGGAAATGGCAACCCACGCCAACATTCCTGCCTGGGAAATCCCATGGATAGAGGGGCCTGGCAGGTTATAGTCCATGGGGTTACCAGAGTCAGACATGACTTAGTAACTAAATCACCACCAGCATCTCATATAATGAAAGGCCATCCTGTACAGCTGAGAAGATTGTATGCAATGTTCAAAGGCAGCCCACCATGGGCAGGCGGGGCTAAAACCTAGCCTTTTCTTCTCTCACCAAGCCAGAACCCATCAAGGAGTGTCCACCTAGAGGGGATAATTTACTAATTCTCACAGGAAATCGGCTGGAAGCTGACCTGACATTGTTCATACCCTTTGTTGAAGGTCAAGGTCCCTCTCATGTGTGGAAGTACCGTCTTTATAGATTACAGATATCTGCATTAATATAGGATTTTTGCTTTTCTGACTTACTTCACTCTGTATAATAGACCCTATTTTACAGAGACTACTAAACAGTGACCTTTTAGGTCACAGTAATTAGCTGGCGGGACCATCTCAAGACAGGGTGCTGAGTCCAGATGTCTCTCTATCAGTAATACTCAAGGTAAGGTCTGAAAAATTACTAAAAACATCACTTGGGGTACTTGACAGGAGATAATATTTCTTGAGCCATACACCTGACCTTCTAGATTCAAGACTTGCTAGAGGTTGAATGAAGGAACAGCTGTTGTAATAATATTCATCATTTCCTCACAGGTTTGCTGACCGTAAAGAAGGCTTTCTTGGTCAAGGGTTCCCTTCACTGACAAAGTCTCCATGGGAGTCATGGTGAAGAGGTGAATGTTCCCTGGAAAGGCGCTTTATACTGGAAGAAGCCCAGAGATGCTGACAGCCATCGGCCTCCTGTCCCGATGACTCCTTTCCACTCCACACCCCACCCCGCAGCACGTACATGGAATTATGGACTCCTCTTATGGGGATCCTCTTTCTCTCTGCCTTCCTCATTTATGGTCTACCATGTATAGAAAACCTATCCTCCGGCAAGCAGAAGCAACTTGGTGGTGGTTATCTGTCCTTAAAATTCTTGTTTATCTTTTAGGATCGCATTTAGCATTTTATAATGCTCATCCTGAAGCCCTGGGTCACCCAAGCCCTTCTATGCAACGTCAGTTCTAAGCCTTTGGTGGAAATCCTGACAGTCAGGGAATGTTCATGTGATGGGTTATAAAGTTAATGGTGCCTTCAATATAACATAAGCCTTAGATAATAGCAGCTAACATTTAAACACCTTAACATAAAGTCTGCCAATCAAAGAACCAAATCAAACCATCCTATAACCAACAACTAGGGCTTCCCCGGTGGCTCAGCAGGAAAGAATCTGCCTGCGGTGCAGGAGACACGGGTTTGACCCCTGGGTCAGGAAGATTCCCTGGAGAAGGGCATGGAAACCCACTCTAGTATTCTTGCCTGGAGAATTCCAAGGTCAGAGGAGCCTGGTGGGCTATAGTCCATGGGGTCACAAAGAGTCAGATACAGCTTAAGCAACTGAGCATGCATGCACGCATAACCAACAACTGTACCATGAGGCATACGTCTAGAGTTGTGTTAATTCACTTTGCCCAATTCCTAGGCAACTACTTCCAAGTGAGCATCACTGTCACTGATGAACAAATCCACGAAAAGATATAATCTAAGAAAGATTCAATACCTGTGCTAGGAGTTACAGCTAGAGACAAAATAAACCTGATGTCAATTTTCAGGACATTTACAATCTATGGACGACCCTGGTGACCCAGTAGTTAGGACTTGGCGCTTTCACTGCCGTGGCCCTGGGTCTAATATCTGTTGGGGAAGTAAGATCCCACAAGCTGCACACTGAGGCCAATAGTAATAATGGTAATAAACCCACAATCTAGTAGAATAATGCCTAGGGAGGCATTCTGTGACAAAAAGACTATACTGTTTAAGGGATTATCATCAGTATTAAGAAGAGTCTTGCTCTATAATTCAGATTCTGAGAGGAGAACCAATATTTACTAACCAACATTATATTTTCACAACAATCCTACTACTTGGACTGCTGGGTCACTTATAGAGTCTCCAGGTACAAGAGATAGAAAAGAAACCCAATTAAAAGTGGCTTCCACGAGAAGAAAAATGTCTTCTCTCGCTTAACCATCAATTCAAAAATAAGGACTACTGGGGCTGGTGAATTCAGCAGCTCAATTGTATCTGTAAGAACCCAGGTTCTTTTCATCTTTCTGTTCTCTCATTTTATCAGTCAGGGCTCTTCAGAAAAACAGAACCAATAGAACAGACGTACACATATCAAAGTGGGTATGGAAGCTGACTCTCCCAAGACCTGCAGGGTGCGTTGACAAGCTAGAGACCAGAAGAGCTCATGGTGCACTTATAGTCTGAAGTCTAGCCGGCCCAAGGCCCAGGAAGAGCCAGTAGTTCAGTTCTAGCCTGAAAGCAGGAGAAAACCGATGGCCCAGATCAAAGGCAGTATGGAGGAGGGATTTTCTCGTCTCAACAGAGGGCCAGCCTTTTCATTCTATTTAGACCTATTTTATTCTATTTAGACTGGATGAGCAGTCTGCTTTACTCAGTCTATTGATTGGAATGTTAAACTCATTCAAAAATATCCTCACAGAAACGTTTAGAATAATGTTTAACCAAATGTCTGGACACCCTGTAGTCTAGTCAAACTGACCCATAAAATTAGCCACACATTCATCTTCAGCATTTGGCCTCTCTGGGGTAGCAAAATGGCAGCAACAGTTCCAGTCATCATATCCTCAAACAGCATCCAAGAACTGGAGTAAGAAAAGGCAGATTGGGACCTTCCTGGGGCTCCAATGGTTGAGAACTCACCTTCCAATGCAGGGGACGTGGGTTCGGTCCCTGGGGTGGGAACTAAGATCCCACATGCCGAGGGGCAGCTAAATCCATGCGCCACAACTACTGAGTGCGTGTGCCTGGAGGTAAGATCCCACATGCTGTAGCTAAGACCCGATGCCGCCAGATAAATACATTAAAGAAGAGGCTGATCTTGCTATAATGGACCAGGGATCAAAGCCAGACAACCTGCATGAAAGGCAGATTCTTTACTGTTTGAGCCACCAGCGAATCCCCTTCTAAAAGTCAGGAAAATTGTCCTGTGATGAGCCCTCCATGCCCCTCATTTGTACTTCCATCTCATTGGCTAGAGTTACGTCACATGCCCATTCCTAAGCCAGTCTCTTGCAAGGCGAGAGATTTGCTGCCATGCTCTAGAGCCAGGAAAGAGCTCATCTTCCTCTGAAGCACTTAACAATCTAACACATTGTTGTTAGAAAGGAAAAAAGTTTGGATTGGGCCAGTAGGGGTAGGCCACCTGATGCAAGAACTGACGCATTGGAAAAAACCCTGATGCTGGGAAAGATTGAGGGCAGGAGGAGAAGGGGACGACGGAGGATGAGATGGCTGGATGGCATCACCAACTCCATGGAGATGAGTTTGAGTAAACTCTGGGAGTTGGTGATGGACAGGGAGGCCTGGCTTGCTGCAGTCCATGGGGTCACAGAGTCAGACACAGCTGAGCAACTGAAATGAACTGAGTAGGGGTAGGGGCAGGCTACTGGCAAAACAACCAACAGGGTCTGCCATTGTTTTCATTATCCCATTTTAAAGATCTGGCCACTGAGACTCAGAAAGATCAAACTGACCAGCATCACATACTAGCAACCACAAAGTTAAAAGTTCCAATCAGATTACTCTGGATCTAATTTGCTTGCTCTATTTGTAAGTCTCTCCATGGACAGACCTAACTCTGCCCCATACTGTAACCTTGACAAAGTGCCTTAATCCTTCCAAATCTTCTGTCACTGATAAACAGACACAATAGTTGTTGGGTTGTGTCTGACTCTTTGTCTGACTAAGTTGTGTCTGACTCTTTGTGACCCCTGTCAGGCTCTTCTGTCCATGGGATTCTCCAAGAATACTGAAGTGGGTTGCCATTTCCTCCTTCA
This sequence comes from Redunca redunca, assembly GCA_006410935.1. Taxonomy (NCBI): domain Eukaryota; kingdom Metazoa; phylum Chordata; class Mammalia; order Artiodactyla; family Bovidae; genus Redunca; species Redunca redunca. Next base: position 6,844 of record SJYQ01017281.1, on the reverse strand, counting down.
GGGGATCTTCCCAATGCAGGGGTCAAACCAGGCTCTCCTTCACTGCAGGCAGATTCTTTCCTGCTGAGTCTCTGGTGAAGCCCACCTCCTGAGGATACTATAATTCAGACTTCGTTAGCTGGGATGTCTCAGCTCACCCTGCAAGGGAGGTTTAGTCACAGAAGCAGAAATAAGGAAATCATTCAACACAGCTTTTCTGAAACACAATGAGTGGACAAGGCAGAAGGGGAGATGAGTCAACTGAGGTGGACAAGTCACTGGCCATTCTGAAGGGCATGCAGGTGGGGCGAGTCTAGTCATCCCTGGTACAGGAGTGGTCACGTGTAGCAGTGCTGCTGAGAACAAGTAGAAAGAGCCTGGTTTACAGAGCATTCTGTGGCCGAGATCCCTACATAAGCAGCCTGAAGCCTTGGGTCTAGACATGGGTCTGCTGCTATTAACCTATAACCTGGTTTCCATAGCAATCCTAGTGTCTCCAGTAAGAAAGTAGAAGGAAGACAGCACACCAACACAGTGGGAAGAGCCCTGGAGTCAGAGTAAAGGAGATCTGTTTTTAGCCCCATCTTGGATAAGCCATCTTCACCCACTGGGTCTCAGATTCTTTATTTGTTGGGTTCTGCAATAGATGATCTGGAAGGTTCCTCTCAGGTCTCTGGTGACCTAACAGATGCTGTCCACTGTTTCTTTCCATGAGTCTGAAAAGTGTTTTCTTAAAAGATGTCTCTTCTTGTTTTAGAATAGAAATGGTATAGCTTCTCGAAGGCAGAGAGAGAATGAAGAAAAACTGAGACAAGAAGGTAAAAAATTCAGCCACATTCTTGAAACTGAAAACTTGAGAGCTGTTGTAGGAAAGTCAGATAAACATACAGGCATCTATAAATTCCCAGGATGTGATAAACAAGGGATCCTTAATGTCTGTCCTATTTGGTGGAGCAATTCCAGTTAACCTATCTGTGCCCACAGGAAGGACTCAAGAAATGGTTAATTGATTCACTTTACTGTAATGACTAGGCAAGTTCAGTTCAGTCGCTCAGTCGTGTCCGACTCCTTTCGACCCCTTGAATCGCAGCACGCCAGGCCTCCCTGTCCATCACCATCTCCTGGAGTTCACCCAGATTCCCGTCCATCGAGTCAGTGATGCCATCCAGCCATCTCATCCTCTGTCGTCCCCTTCTCCTCCTGCCCCCAATCCCTCTCAGCATCAGAGTCTTTTCTAATGAGTCAACTCTTCGCATGAGGTGGCCAAAGTACTGGAGTTTCAGCTTTAGCATCATTCCTTCCAAAGAACACCCAGGGCTGATCTCCTTCAGAATGGACTGGTTGGATCTCCTTGCAGTCCAAGGGACTCTCAAGAGTCTTCTCTAACACCACAGTTCAAAAGCATCAGTTCTTCGGCACTCAGCCCTCTTCACAGTCCAACTCTCACATCCATACATGACGAATGGAAAAACCATAGCCTTGACCAGACGGACCTTAGTCGGCAGAGTAATGTCTCTGCTCTTGAATATGCTGTCTAGGTTGGTCATAACTTTCCTTTCAAGGAGTAAGCGTCTTTTAATTTCATGGCTGCTATCACCATCTGCAGTGATTTTGGAGCCCAAAACAATAAAGTCTGACACCGTTTCCACTGTTTCCCCATCTATTTCCCATGAAGTGATGGGACCAGATGCCATGATCTTCGTTTTCTGAATGTTGAGCTTTAAGCCAACTTTTTCACTCTCCACTTTCACTTTCATCAAGAGGATTTTGAGTTCCTCTTCACTTTCTGCCATAAGGGTGGTGTCATCTGCATATCTGAGGTTATTGATATTTCTCCCGGCAATCTTGATTCCAGCTTGGGTTTCTTCCAGTCCAGCATTTCTCATGATGTACTCCGCATATAAGTTAAATAACCAGGGTGACAATATACAGCCTTGATGTACTCCTTTTCCTATTTGGAACCAGTCTGTTGTTCCATGTCCAGTTCTAACTGTTGCTTCCTGACCTGCATACAGATTCCTCAAGAGGCAGGTCAGATGGTCTGATATTCCCATCTCTTTCAGAATTTTCCACAGTTTCTTGTGATCCACACAGTCAAAGGCTTTGGCATAGTCAATAAAGCAGAAATAGATGTTTTTCTGGAACTCTCTTGCTTTTTCTATGATCCAGCGGATGTTGGCAATTTGATCTCTGGTTCCTCTGCCTTTTCTAAAACCAGCTTGAACATCAGGAAGTTCACGGTTCACTTATTGCTGAAGCCTGGCTTGGAGAATTTTGAGCATTACTTTACTAGCATGTGAGATGAGTGCAATTGTGCCGTAGTTTGAGCATTCTTTGGCATTGCCTCTCTTTGGGATTGGAATGAAAACTGACCTTTTCCAGTCCTGTGGCCACTGCTGAGTTTTCACTGAGTGCAGCACTTTCACAGCATCATCTTTTAGGATTTGAAATAGCTCAACTGGAATTCCTTCACCTCCACTAGCTTTGTTCGTAGTGATGCTTTCTAAGACCCACTTGACTTCACATTCCAGGATGTCTGGCTCTAGGTGAGTGATCACACCATCGTGATTATCCCGGTCATGAAGATCTTTTTTGTACAGTTCTTCTGTGTATTCTTGCCACCTCTTCTTAATAACTTCTGCTTCTGTTAGGTCCATACCATTTCTGTCCTTTATTGAGCCTATCTTTGCATGAAATGTTCCCTTGGTATCTCTAATTTTCTGGAAGAGATCTCTAGTCTTTCCCAGTCTGTTGTTTTCCTCTATTTCTTTGCATTGATTGCTGAAGAAGGCTTTCTTATCTCTTCTTGCTATTCTTTGGAACTCTGCATTCAGATGCTTCTATCTTTCCTTTTCTCCTTTGCTTTTCGCTTCTCTTCTTTTCTCAGCTATTTGTAAGGCCTCCCCAGACAGCCGTTTTGCTTTAGGAGCTTATCAATAGCTGATTAGCAAAGGTTACTTGCAGTTCTAAAATCTGGACACATTTTGCACCCAAAGGACACTAATGGAGGCAATGAAACCTCTAAAGTAGTCTGCATGAGGATCAGGTGAACCTGTGTTATTTACTGATAACATCACTGACTTGATGGATGTGAGTTTGAGCAAACTCTGGGAGACAGTGAAGGACAGGGAAGCCTGGTGTGCTGCCATCCATGGCGTTGCAAAGAGTCAGACACGACTTGGTGACTGAACAACAATTTACTATGGGGCTCCAGGCCAGTTTTTAATCTCCAAGGCGCTCTCGTCATTTGCAAAGTGGAGAGAATTATAGTGGGTACCATACAGGTCTGTTCATTTAACAAATATTTTCTGAGTACTTTCTAGGCATCAGGGGTATAGTAACGAATAAGACATTTAAGACCCTGTCCTCATGGAAATTCTTTCTAGGTAGGAGAGAGACAACATTACTAAATAAGCCAGTAGGGACTTCCTTGGTGGTCCAATGGCTAAGACTCCACACTTTCAATGCAGGAGGGCCGGGGTTTGATCCCTGGTCAGGGAACTAGATTCCATGTGCCACAACTGAGAGTTTGCACGTGAAGTAAGACCCGCTGCGGCCAGGTAAATAAATAAATATTTTAAAATTAAAATAAATAAATAAGTGAGTAAATAGGCAAGATAGTGACAGGCCTCGGTATGTTCTGGGGAGGAAATAAAACAGAGGACCTAGTAAGTGACTGAAGGGAACGGTGAGACGGTGTTCAGGGCAGCCTCACAGAGGAAATGTCAGGAGGGAGCAGCGATGCGTGGCTTGGGGAGAGCAGTCTTCCAGGCCGAGGGGACCACGGAACCTCCGTGGCAGCAACCAGCTGGATGGGCTTTAGGAGCAAAAGGAAGGTGGACATCCGAGAGAGCCCAGAGCATGCAGAGGGTGTGAACCAAGTGGAGGGGAGCCAGCGCTGTGCAGACCTGATCCACTTTATTCCAACGGCAGTGGGGAACCACCCACAGGCTTTCAGCAGGAGCAAAGAGCCAGTGGCGGAAGCTGTAAGGATGCCCCTGTTTCAGGGTGGCGAAGAGACTGCCAACGAGCAGGCCTGTTAGGAGAAACAGTCGTGAGTGAGCGCTGACAAGGGTCAGCCAGCTGGAGGTGGTGGAGACGGAGAGAGGTAATCGAGATTTAGGATATACTCTGGAGAGCCTGAGGATTAAATGAGGTCATCTACGTAAAACAATTAGCACAGTGCCGGACGGAAGGGGCTCCATCAGGTGCTCCATCAGGTAGAGAACAGAATCTGGGACAGCAGGCCCGTCACAACCGCTTAAGTCAGAGAGGAATTTGGCAAATACTGAGGTCACAGAGCAGATTAGCAAGCTGGTTCGACCACCCTTTTTTTAAAAAAAATTTTATATTTTTTAGAATTAATTAATTTGGTTTTGACTTCGCTGGCTCTTTGCTGCTGCAAGGGGGCTTGCTCTAGCTGCAGCGAGCGAGGGCTGCTCTCTAGTTGCGGTGTGCGGGCTTCTCGCCGCGGTGCTTTCTCTCGCTGCAGAGCACAAGCTCTAAGGGGCATTGCTTCAGGAGCTGTGGCATGTGGGCTTAGCTGCTTTGCATGCAGCATGTGGGATCTTAGTTCCCAGAGCAGGGATCGAACCCACGTCCCCTGCACTGGCAGGCAGATTCTTAACCACTGGACCACCAAGAAAGTCCCTCGACCACTCATTTTTTATGTGCTTCTTGGGCAAGTCACATTGAGGACCTCAGTTTCCCCATTCAGAAATGAGGAGTGGACCAGGTGACCCCTAAGGCAGCTGCCAGAGCTAACATCCTATGAGTCATTTTTACAGGATATATCAGTCAGGGTTTGACTGAAGAAGCAGAGTCACTCTGAGTGAGGCAGAATCAAGAACTTATAATAAGCATCAGACCTTACAAAATGTGGAAGCCAGTGGAGTACTCTGCAAAGGTACTGGATTGAAGGGACTGCGATCAACAAGCAAAGCTGAGCACAAAGTTTGGGAAGTTGAGGGCACACTGGAACTACAGGGACAAACTGGATCCTGTGTCTATCTGTGCTGCTGCTGCTGCTAAGTCACTTCAGTCGTGTCCGACTCTGTGCGACCCCATAGACGGCAGCCCACCAGGCTCCCCCATCCCTGGGATTCTCCAGGCAAGAACACTGGAGTGGGTTGCCATTGCCTTCTCCGTGTCTGTCTCTAGCCACCTATAATCTTGAGGGTGCAGGGGGCCTGCGGAAGCCCCAGCTCTTGGCCACAGAATTGCTCACACCTGGCTCGGGACCCAGAGATGCTGAAGGAGACTGCACGTCTAGATGCTGCTCCACCCAGCAAGTGAGCCAGCCTCAGGGACAACGCACGCGAACCGCCACGGTGCCTGGCACCCAACACTGGCTTTCAGAGTGTAACGTGCGGCTTCACTTCCACCTTGCCAGTCTTGGGACAGCTTCTCTTGTGGCTAACTCCAATCTGGAATCATGCAGGGAAGGGAATTTGGGGAAATGTAGTTCTACTGTAGCTAAATGGACACAGTACAAAGCTCCCAGAGTCACTCTCTGTGAACTTGGCAGTCACACACCCTTCTTTAAACCATGTGTATGTGCTTAGTTGCTCAGTCATGTCCAACTCTTTGTGACCCGGTGGACTGTAGCCCGCCAGGCTCCTCTCTCCATGGAGATTCTCTAGGCAAGAATACTGGAGTGGGTAGCCATGCCCTTCCTCAGGGGATCTTTCCAACCCAGGAATTGAACAGGGGTTTCCTCCATTCCAGGCAGATTCTTTGCCAGCTGAGCTAAAGAATTCTAAAGACAGTGGCAAAATCATCCTTTGGGTGATAGTCATTCTTTCTCTAACAGTCACACTCTCCTTTAATATTTTGTCCCTTTGCTTCTGCTTTGGTTATATGATGCTGAGTAACAAACCAACCTAAACCTGTAGGCATTGAGACTGCCTGAATGTTTGTGTCCTTTCAAAATTCATATGTTGATTTTTGCCATATAAGTTAATTAAAAATAAATAAAGGGAAAAAATCCGTATGTTGAAACACCAGTCCCCAATATGTTTGTATTGGAAATGGGGATTGGGGGCGGTGATTAGATTAGGTCACGAGGGTGGGGTCTCATGAATGGAATTAATGCCCTTATAAAAAAGACCCTGGGGAGTCCCCTTGTTCCTTCTGCTATGTGTGCATGCATGCTCAGTTGCTCAGTCGTGTCTGACTTTTTGCTACCCCTTGGGCTCCAGCCCACCAGGCTACTCTGTCCATGGAATTCTTCAGGCAAGAATACTGAAGTGGGTGGCCATTTCCTTCTCCAGGGGATCTTCCCAACCCAGGGATCAAGCCCATGTCTCCTGCAGCTCCTGCAACGGCAGGTGGATTCTTTTCCACTGAGCCCCCTGGGAAGTCCCTGCTATGTGAGAACACAGCAAAAAGGCAGACACCCATGAACCAGGAGGTGGGCCCCTTCCCACTGAATCTACTGGTTCCTTGATCTTGGACGTCTCAGCATCCAGAGCTGGGAGAAACAAATTTCTATTTCTAAGACACCCAGTCTGTGGTATTTTGATACAGCAGCTCAAATGGACTAAGATAGGCATAAAACAATAGCCAATATGGGTTTTGTGTGTCAGGAATTTGGAAAGGGCGCAGCAAGGATGGTTCGTCTATGCCCCATAAGGTCTGGGCTGGGATGATTCAAAGAGCTGGAAGTAGGAGAAGCTGGGGCCAGAGACCCCATTTCCAAGATGGCATCTTCATTCACATTTCTGGCATGTGGCCTGGGATGACTGAAGGACAGATCTGTCTGGGACTGTCTGCTTGAAAGCCCATAGGTGGCCTCTCCTGTATAGCAGTATCAAGGTAACTGGACATTACAAGGCTGCTCAGAACTCTAAAATGAATTTCCCAG
>SJYQ01017277.1:0-13492 GCA_006410935.1 Redunca redunca | reverse complement strand
AATGAGGCTAATTAACATATTCATCGCCTCACATAATTACCTTTTTTAGTAGTAAGAACATTTAAGAGTTAATCTCATAGAAACTTTTCTATACATAATACAGTATTGTTAACTGTAATGACCATGCAGTTCATTAGATTCCCAGAATTCATGCATTTTATAGCTGGAAGGTCGTAACCTTTGATCAATATTTCCCTAGTTTCTTGCCACCAATTTACTCCCTGTTTCTATTAATTTGACTTTTTTATATTCCATATAAGTGAGATCATAAATTTTTGTCTTTCTCTTTCTGGCTTATTTCACATAGCATAATGGCCTCAAGATCCAACCATGTTGCCACGAATGACAGAATTTCTTTTGTTTTTATGGCTGAATAATATTCCATTCTGTGTGTATGTGGGTATGTTCCCTTTTCTCCATATCCTCACCAAAACTTTTTTTTCAATGTCATCCAAAACTTTTTAAATCTCATCTTTTCAATAATAACCATGCTAACAAGTGCAAAGTGATGCCTCCCAGACTTCCATAATGGCACACTTGACTGTGAGTGATTGTCAAAGTGGGTGCTCTTTGGGTCAGGGGAAGTGAAATAGTGAAGTGTCTCAGTCGTGTCTGACTCTGCAACCCCATGGGCTGTAGCCTACCAGGCTCCTCCATCCATGGAATTTTCCAGGCCAGAGTACTGTAGTGGGTTTCCATTTCCTTCTCCAGGGGATCTTCCCAACCCAGGAATCAAACCCAGGTCTTCCACATTGCAGGCAGATGCTTTACCTTCTGAGCCACCAGGGGCAGGGGAAGGATAGTAAAAAACTCTAAGTCTGCCATGTTGGTGGCATCACTCCATCTAACATTTCTAAAGTGCCTACTGTATGCTCACCAATGCAGAATACAAAAACAGGAAGACTTGCATAATCAGGGGTAAAGTGGGACTTGGACCTCAGGTCCTTAGACTCAGACTTATCGCTATGAAACAATGCAATTTTACATTATTTAGAAAACTAAAATAATGATAATAAGATCACATGTTTTCTTGCAGAAATATTCAGTTTGCCTTATTGATGGCTTACCCAATTAATATTTATTTCAAGGGAATAAAGAATATACCTTTATCAAGGTAGAAGTTAATTTTTAAAAGCAGCTCTTAGCAAGAGTATATTGTAGAAGACTTTTAATAACTTATTTCCAGTTTTAAAAATATTTGTGACTTTGGAATTGGACTTTTAAAAGGCTGTAGTTTTCCAGTTGCTCAGCCATGTCTGACTCTATGTGATTCCATGGACTACAGCATACACTATCTCCTGGAATTTGCTCAAATTCATGTCCATTGAGTCAGTGATGCCATCTAACCATTGCATCCTCTATCAACCCCATCTCCTCCTGTCTTCAATCTTTCCCAGTATCAATGTCTTTTCCAAAGAGTTGGCCCTTCATATTGAAAGGTTGTTGTTGAACCATGAAAAGACACCGGGATTCTTGGCCTCTGGAGGAGAGGAATTCAATCCGGGGCCAGAGACAAGGCTTGATCACTCAGAGCTTTTGTGTAATAAAGTTTTATTAAAGTATAAAGGAGATAGAGAAAGCTTCTGACATAGGTATCAGAAGGCGGCGGAAAGAGTACTCCCCTGCTAGTCTTCAGCTGGATGTTATATAGTCACTAGCAGTTTGTTAATGAAAGAAAGGGATGTCTTAAAACTCAGAATGGCACCAGGCCCCTCATCCATAAGATGTATTTGGGGATAATTTTGGCACCAGATGAGTCATCCCGGGCCATAAAATGATTGACTTGAATCTTGTAGAAGGGCAGATTAACATACAAATAGTTTCATTTACATAGATTAGGGGAACAATGTCTGAGTATAACATAATGGTTTTTCAAGTAGGTTCTGAGCCAGTAGGCAGAACTGACTTGAAGACAGAGTCTGGGGTAAATGCATAGTACATTAACATAGCTAAAGATAAGACAAACATTTCCATAAGAAAAATGCATTGGTTATCTCCAGGTTTGAGAATAGCTAACTTCAGATAGAACCAGGTGTCATTATGGCAACATAGTATTTTAAGAGAAACGTCCTTTTAAATTTAAGAGAGAGAAAAATGTCTGACACTTGCAGCCTATTTCTTCTGTTTGGAGACCCCTGGCCTTCCTGCCTATTACCCTCTCATTCCCCCCTTTTCTTATGGGAGAAATTATTGCCTAGGGAAAAGGAGCATTGTTCTCGTTCCATAACTGTTTCCAAGCTGACAAGGGGCGTTGTCGCTAAATTGGTGAGGCAACATCTTCTCCTAACCCTCATACCGAGGATTTCTGATCCGGGGGCCCCAACTAGTAGTTGGAAGAAGCTGTAGCAGTAGCAGGAGTTTGAGCAACCATTTGTAACTTAAAAGCTTTCATGTGACTAGAAGCAAATCAGTTACATAGTTACAGATGCACGGAGCAAACAGCAAAAGCAAAACAATCAGTACCATTGTTATTAAGATGGTTTTCCACCATGGGGAACCAGTTAATGTCTCCCAAAGTGAGACAATTGAGGCTTCAAAAGTATCCATAGCCCCAATCATCTTGTTCACGTGTTTAGTAAAATGAGTAACATTAGTGCTCATATCAGGTATATATGTACAGCATCGGGTATGAATAATGGCACAAGTTCCTCCTTGAGCAGCTGTCAGAATATCTAAATCCAATCTGTTTTGTAAAACCACCTTTCTAATTTGTGCTTGTTCAGCATGAGAGCTGAAATAGCTTTTTGAGAATCTTGTAATGCCTGTTGAGTAAAATTAGTCAAAGCATCCACTCGTAGCATAACATCTGTAGTTCCCAAAGAGGGAACAAACACTGCAGCCAAATAATCATACCAGTGAAATACCGACCTTGCCCACTGAGTTTTAAGGTGGAGTAAATTAGCAGGCTTTTCTGGGAGCTCTGAAAATATAAAGCCGTGAGTAAAGGCTAGACCCAGGGTGCATCTTCCTATCCAGCCAGGGAGAAGCCATGTTCATAGGTAAGAGCCACATATCCAATAAGTCCCGTTTGGACCAAACCAGCGTGACTGAGATATCCAGTCCCAATTAGTGCCTGGCCAGACAAAGGGAGGACCTGAACTGGGGTTGGAAAACAGGGGAATGATTACGTTGCATATTTCCTGAGTCAAAAATCCCAATTGTTTCCAATCATTGTAATTAAGTTGTTGGCTAACTTTTGGGGATGGCTCTGTTTGTTCCTAGCATATAGGGGCAGTAGATATTAGACGTCCTTTTTCAGGAGTTAGCCATATAACCTCATCCCATATTTGATAAACGTCAGGTAAAAAAAAACCATTAGATCTACACCTATTTGCCGTATGTGTAGCAAAATTGTCATTAAACCAAGATAATGTATTATCAAAATTAAAAGTCACATTATGTCCATCGTTAAAGTACAAAGTATTGCACCAGTCCATTTTAGGGTTGTTAGATGTCATCAGATGAAGAAGAGGCATCACATATGATTGTTGTCAAAGGTATTTGCAGACTTGGAGAAAGTCTTTTCCTTGAAGTGGAGATGTCCACCAAGGGTAGCCTTCCACTGATGAAGAGGGGAGTGCTCCACAGACCCAGCAGTTAGACTGATTGTGGAATGCAGCGTAGGAGTGAGCCCAGGACAGGAAGACACTGTCTTGAGGATCAAACGGTAGATTCAGAATTTTTGGAGTCAGCAGAAGTAGGCTCACATAGAGATTATCAGGCCCATCTGAAAAGTACAAAATCAGAGCAGAGAAAGTAAAGACATAAATGACGTCACTTAGTTCTGGTCAGGGTGCTACCTCTTAACTCGAGTGTGATGTGCCCACGAATCAATTCCTGGCACTTTGACAACTGTGGGAGAAGAAAGAATAACCTGGTAAGGGCCTTCCCAGAGGAGCTTGAGGGATGGACCCCCAGACGCCAATGTTTTTATGAGGACCTTGTTTCCTGGCTCTAATAGAGGCTTGCTTGACTCAGAGGCTGGGTCAGGAGTCATCTCCCAGAGTTCTGTTAATACCTGTTGAAAAGCTGAGAGCTGAGTTACATAACTAGTTAATTCCAAGGCTTCAGGGTCTATAACAATGTCTGTGCATAAGAAAGGCCTTCCATAAATACATTCAAAGGGGGACAGTCCCTCCTTTTGGGGGGCAGTTCGAGCCCTCATTAAAGCTACGGGTAGGACTTTAATCCAATTGTCCTGCATCTCTTGAGTTAATTGGCGCAGATGTCTTTTGATAATGTCATTAGCTTTTTCAACCTTCCCTGAGGATTGGAGTCTCCAAGAACAGTGTAAGTGATATCCTATTCCTAGAGCTTTAGACACACCCTGAGTTACATCAGCTTTAATGGTGGAGCCATTGTCACACTGAAGGCTCTGTAGCAGCCCAAACCTGGGGAGAATTTCATGAATTAAAATCTTTATAACCTCCTTAGCCTGTTGACTATGACAGGGAAAAGCCTCAATCCACCCAGTAAAAGTATCCACCCAAACATATAAGCAAGAATATCCATTAACTTTTGGCATATGAGTAAAATCAATTTCCCAGTCCTTTCCAGGATACTTCCCACTTCGTTGTAATCCAGATTTTGCTAGCTTTTGTCTTTGGGTTATTTTTCTAACAAACCTCACAACTTTTGATAATGTTCTTTAAAGTATTTATTACATTTTTACCTTCAAACAAATGAGAAGCCATCTGGTAAGTACTCTCTGCCCCCAAATGAAAACTCTGATGTAAACCCTTGAGACTTTTCCACTGAGCATTTTCAGGAATTATTAATCGTCCATCCTCGGACTGTAACCATCCTTTATCAGTAATCTTTGCTCTTCTTTTCTCATATCTTTCTAATTCTTCCTCAGTATATTGTGTTTTTTCCTGTTCCACAGGACCTGTCCAAATCAAAGGCATCTGTAGTGAAGGGGTTTCCTAAAGTGCCGCTTTTCTGGCTTGTCAGCCAACTGATTACCTTCTGCTACTCTACTCCCACCCCTGCTGTGTCCTTTGCAATGCATAACAGCTACTTCTTTAGGACAATATATAGCAGTTAAAAGTCTCCCATCTCTCTGAAATGCTTAATAGGCTCTCCTGTTGCCGTTTTAAACTCTTTCTTTCCATATTGCAGCATGAGCATGTGAAGTCAAATAAGCATACTTAGAATCAGTGTAGATATTTACTCGCTGCCCTTTGCTTAACTCTAGAGCTCAGGTCAGAGCCACAAGCTCCGCTAACTGAGAGCACTGGTTCCCTGGGGGAGAGATTTTGCTTCGAAAACCTGTTCAGCAGTCACCACGGCGTAAACTGCTTTACGCTTTCCATCCCGAACAAAAGAACTGCCATCTGTAAATATTTCCATGTCAGGATTTTCTAATGGGGTATCCATTAGATCTTCCCAAGCTGCATAGTTTAAAGTTAGAAATTGGGAACAATCATGATCGGGTGTTTCATTTTCCTTTCTCAGGAAGGAAGGCGGCAGGATTTAAATTTCCACAGAATTTAAGCTTAGTTATTGGTCTTTCTAACAACAATGACTGATATAAGAAGCAGACTGTCTTTCATCCAAATATTAACCTTAGAATTTAAGATTCTACTCACATCATGAGAAGTCAGTACAGTGAGGTTTTGTCCATTAATTATTTTTAAAGCTTCAGGTGCTAATAAAGCCACTGCCCCAATTACTCTTTGGCAGTGGGGACACCCATGTGAAATTACATCTAATTCTCTGCTTAGATAAGCAATAGGTTGCTGGTGAGGCCCTCAGGGTTGTGTCAAAACTCCCAAGGCCATTCCTTTTCTTTCAGTGACAAACAAATTAAATTTTGACCCTGTGGGCAAGCTCAAAGTGGGAGCTTGTAGGAGAGCACTCTGAAGAACCTTAAAAGCCTTTTGAGTATCTGGAGACCAAACCAGTTTGTCGGTTTGGGCCTGCTGAGTCTCAGCTATAAGTTTATATAAAGGCCGGGCAAGTTCTCCATAACCCGAAATCCAAATGTGACAGCAGTCTGTGATTTCCAAAAATCTTCTCAGTTGTCTTAAAGTTATAGGTAGGGGGTGATTTAGTTTAGGTTTAATTTTCTCAGACTAGAGCCTGTGGCCCTAGTCTCTTTTGATATGATTAGGCCCAAATATCTAACAGATTGTTGACAAAGCTGAGCCTTTTCTCTTGATGTCTTATAACTGCAGCCTGTCAAAAAGTTTAAGAAATCTTTTGAGGCTTGTGAACAAGCTTTTTCTGTCTCAGCACAGAGCAGAATATCATCTACATATTGTAACACCACTATTTCACAATTATTAAAGTTTTGTAGATCTCATGACAAACTTTGTCCAAATAATTGAGGACTGTCAAGAAATCTCTGGGGCAAAACTGTCCAGGTTAACTGAGAAGCTGGCTGTGTAGGGTCTTTAAAGGCAAATTAAAATTGACTTTTTTCAGCCAAAGGCACTGAATAGAAGAAGTCTTTCAAATCAATAACTGAGAAATATTTGGCTCATTCAGGAATTTTAGACAATAGAGTATAAGGGTTAGAGAGGGTGTAAAGGAAAATCCCATGGGCGGAGGAGCCTGGTGGGCTGCCATCTATGGGGTCACACAGAGTCGGACACGACTGAAGCGACTTCACTTTCACTTCAAAGGAAGTACAGCCTCATTTATTATTTGCAAATCTTGAACTAGTCTCTATTTATCATTTGATTTTTTTATATCTAAAATAGGAGTGTTTCATGGACTGTTAAAGGGAATTAATAGTCTCTATTCCTTTAAATTTTTGATGATAGGTTTTAACTCTTTTTTAATCTCAAGTTTTAGTGGATACTGTTTCTTATGTGGAAATAAGTGTGGGTCTTTAAGCTTGACAACTACAGGAATAGCATTTTGTGTTTGACCCACAGATTTTTGATCAGCCCACACTCTAGGATTTACATTTTGTTCAATTAAAGGGAGAAAGGGAGGGCCCCATATTCATGAAAACAGAGGCATGGACCTTGTTCAGTATATCCCTCCCCAAAAGGGGTGAGGGTGACTCTAGCACAATCAGACACTTGTGTGAAAATAGCACAGAATCTCAGTTACAACTTAAAGAATAACTGATATAATATCTTTTGGCTCACCTAGACAGTCTTATTACAGAAGCAGATCAGGAAGAAAGTGGGCCAGGGGCTTCAGTAAGCAGAGTAAGTTGTCCCAGTATCTAAAAAGAAATCGATGGATTGGCTCCTGACAGTTATTAATACCTGGGGTTCTTCAGGTGTAATTAGGATGGGAGCTTGTGTGGGGACCCCTGGGCACCTTCATTCCTGATTGTCTTGAGATTCTGACCATTGAAACCTACGTCTCTGGGGGCAGTCTCTCCTTCAGTGTGGTCCCTTGGACACCAGACATGAAACCAGGGGCAGCTTGGATGCCTGAGGGCAATCCCGCTTGAGGTGTCCCTGCTTTCTACAGTAATAGCAAGCCCATCTCTTTTTACCTGGGTCCCACTGGGCATTTTTTTCAGGCTACTTTAGAACGGTTTTCACAGCCATTATAAAGGCTTCTGCCTGTTTCTTTGTCTTTTTTTGTCGTTTTTTCTTTTTCTCATATTCCCTACCATAATAGACTGTCTGAGCCAGTTGTAACAGAGCATCTAAAGGCTGATTTGGTCCATACGCCCGTTTTAAAAGCTTACGGCGGCTATCTGGAGCAGACTAAGTGAGAAATCTATCTTTTAAGATCACTTTTTTCTCTTCACTTTCGGGATCAAATTCAGGGAATCTGAGAAGGGCTTCTCTCAGTTTATCTAGGAATTTACCAGGAGCTTCCTTTTCCTCCTGCTCTATGTTTGTCAATTTGCCATAGTAGAATGTGAAGTCAAGTGGGCCTTAGAAAGCATCACTACAAACAAAGCTAGTGAAGGTGATGGAATTCCAGTTGAGCTATTTCAAATCCTGAAAGATGATGCTGTGAAGTGCTGCATTCAATATGCCAGCACATTTGGAAAAGACAGCAGTGGCCACAGGACTGGAAAAGGTCAGTTTTCATTCCAATCCCAAAGAAAGGCAATGCCTAAGAATGCTCAAACTACTGCACAATTGCACTCATTTCACACACTAGTAAAGTAATGTTCAAAATTCTCCAAGCCAGGCTTCAGCTATATGTGAACCATGAACTTCCGGATGTTCAAGTTGGTTTTAGAAAAGGCAGAGAAACCAGAGATCAAATTGCCAACATCTGCTGGATCATCAAAAAAAGGAGGAGAGTTCCAGAATAACATCTACTTCTGCTTTGTTGACTATGCCAAAGCCTTTGACTGTGTGGATCCCAATAAACTGTGGGAAATTCTGAAAGAGATGGGAATACCAGACCACCTGACCTGCATCTTGAGAAACCTATATGCAGGTCAGGAAGCAACAGTTAGAACTGGACATGGAACAACAGACTGGTTCCAAATAGGAAAAGGAGTACATCAAGGCTGTAAATTGTCACCCTGCTTAATTAATTTATATGCAGAGTACATCATGATAAATGCTGGGCTGGAAGAAGCACAAGCTAGAATCAAGATTGCCGAAAGAAATATCAATAACCTCAGGTATGCAGATGACACCACCCTTATGGCAGAAACTGAAGAGGAACTAAAAAGCCTCTTGATGAAAGGGAAAGAGAAGAGTGGAAATGTTGGCTTAAAGCTCAACATTCAGAAAACAAAGATCATGGTACCTGGTCCCATCACTTCATGGGAAATAGATGGGGAAACAGTGGAAACAGCGTCAGGCTTTATTTTTCTGGGCTCCAAAATCACTGCAGATGGTGACTACAGCCATGAAATGAAAAGACACTTACTCCTTGGAAGGAAAGTTATGAACAACCTAGATACCATATTGAAAAGCAGAGACATTACTTTGCCAACAAAGGTCCGTCTAGTCAAGGCTATGGTTTTTCCAGTATTCATGTATGGATGTGAGAGTCGGACTGTGAAGAAAGCTGAGTGCCAAAGAATTGATGCTTTTGAACTGTGGTGTTGGAGAAGACTCTTGAGTCCCTTGGACTGCGAGGAGATCCAACAAGTCCATTCTAAAGGAGATCAGTCCTGGTTGTTCTTTGGGAGGAATGATGCTAAAGCTGAAACTCCAGTACTTTGGCCACTTCGTGCAAAGAGTTGATTCATTGAAAAAGATCTCATGCTGGGAGGGATGGAGGGCAGGAGGAGAAGGGGATGACAGAGGATGAGATGACTGGATGGCATCACCGACTCGATGGATATGAGTTAGTGTGACCTCCGGGAGTTGGTGATCGACAGGGAGGCCTAGCCTGCTGCGATTCATGGGGGCACAAAGAGTCAGACACGACTGAGCGACTGAACTGAACTGAAAGGCTTAGCACGCACCTGCCTGAGTCCTTCAAGAATACATCTGACAAAATGACTCTGATCCCATCTTCCTTTAGCTGTGTTGTAGTCCCAATCTTGTTCTGTAATTGGGACCACCTGATTTCCAGTGGGAGGGTGGTTATCTCATCCTCCCTCTTTCTTCCTGATTCATTACCAAGCCATTTATCTCCGTAGGCAACCGCTTTTCCCAAAACTCGACTTTTTGAGTCAGGTGTCAGCGTTTGTCCCAATATATACATCACATCTTTCTAAGTAAGGTCATAAAGCAGAGTAACACCTTTAAAAGCGCTAATATATTTTGGGAGGTCTTCTAAATAGTCTCCCAGATCTTCCTTGATTCTTTGTATTTTTTGATAAGAAAAAGGTTTATTAACTCTCATAGACTGATTATTTCTCACAGTGGGTGCTTCATGAAGAAGCAACAGCCTGTGTGGCTGTTCCT
Source organism: Redunca redunca (assembly GCA_006410935.1). Classification (NCBI taxonomy): domain Eukaryota; kingdom Metazoa; phylum Chordata; class Mammalia; order Artiodactyla; family Bovidae; genus Redunca; species Redunca redunca. The sequence goes on along the minus strand of SJYQ01017277.1, from coordinate 3,692 downwards.
CAGTCTCTCTGGCTGCTCTGTGCATATGATCTTGGGGATAGATTGGAGAAACCTGTTTGTTTGTTTGTTTATCTCTTTGTCTCCTGTCCTCCATCTCATCTCTTACTTTAATGGTCTGAGTCTCTATTGAAACCAGAGTAGTCTGAGGTCGTACTGAGACAGGAGTTGTTTGGACCCCTACTTGGGTAGTTTGAATCTCAGTTTGGGTTTCCACTGAGACCAAGGCAATCCTTTTTTTTTTTTGGTGGGGGGGTTCTGGCTTTTAGTTTGTTCAGTTGGGAGCCCTGGGTACAAGGGCAAAGTAGGAGGCCAGGAGGGAGCTGAAGGTGTCACACCCAAATCTGTACCCTTAGAACATAAGTCTGGCATATTTTGCAGAGAGAAAAAGGGCAACACATATGTTACTTTTACCCATTTCCTACGTTTTCTACAGAACCAGTCTAATTGTAAAACAGTATTATACTTAAGAGACCCTCCAACTGGCCACCATTCACCATCTTCCAGTGGCTACCACGGCCATGTAGTATCACATAGGAAAACCAGGTATGTCTTCTTTAAGCCCTAGGGATCAAATCTATCCCAGCTTTTCAGGATACAGTTCAAAGGAGTGAGGCTGGAATTGTTAGCTCCCATCTGAAAGAGAGAAAAAAAGCGACCAGAGCCATTTGTTTACCAGAGGTGTCCCTCCCTGTTTTAGATAGGGGTGTAGACAGACTTTACACCAAAGCTTTTCTTTTCTGGTCAGACTTAGTCTGTCTCTTACCGACACAGGCGTCATACTCGCCCCTCTCGGTTTTATCACCGAGACAGGGTGGGGATGCACCAGGGGTAGACCTGATGCACCAGGGGTAGACCTGATGGCATCCCTGACTGACGTCCAGCCCCATTAAAACCTTGTTTGTCTCTGATGCCACCCGGGGTGCAATCAGAGTAACCTTCCAGAATGCCTCTCATGCTAAGAGCACTGAGGGAAACATTTGTCACCTGAGTGCCTGTGCATGACCCTGAGTATATTCTTGGCCACAGTGAGACCGATACAAACATAAAACTGAGATGTTTATTTCAAGCATCATCACATCAGTATAAGAGCCTCCTCTGGTCCACTAAGAGCCAGTGTTACCAAAGGAAAAACAAACAAACAAAAAAACATTGTAGTTCCAATCTGAGCAACCTTTAACCTCAGAGATGCTCTTGGAGCTAGAGCTCCATCTAGCTTCTGAACTTTTGATTCCTAACAAAGCTAGGCACTTCCTAACTACCAATCTAAGTTTGGGACCTAAGTCACAGTACACAGTAACAGCATAGATCACAAGTCCCTTGAAAGTCTATGATCTGATAGATTAGGTTAGTACTTCTAATTCCCAAGGAGTTATGAAATGGTCAAAGAGACCAAAAAGTTTGACTGAGAAAGGACAGTTCGGTCCACACGCTTTGTCCATTTCTGGTCCATCCCCAAAGGAGATGTTGGGTGCCTCTTGGCATTGGCAGGTTGGTATAAACCCCCGACAAGTTTTTGCCATAAGCCGTATGAGATCACTGTGGAGCCGCAGAGCAGGGCTCCTCACTTGCTTTGCACAGGGCATGTCATTCATTCACACAACCACACCACAGAGTTGGTAAAGTACAGCAGAAAACGTGTTCATTAGGAGAACAAAGAACTAGAGCTCCAATCATCCTAACCTTGTCCTGAAGGATCCCAGACGAGCCCCCAAGATGAAAGGTTGTTGCTGAACCACGAAAAGACACCGGGATTTTTGGCCTCTGGAGGAGAGGAATTCAATCTGGGGCCAGACACGAGGCCTGATCGCTCAGAGCTTTTGTGTAATAAAGTTTTATTAAAGTATAAAGGAGATAGAGAAAGCTTCTGACATAGGCATCAGAAGGGGGCAGAAAGAGTACTCCCCTGCTAGTCTTCAGCTGGATGTTATATAGTCACTAGCAGTTTGTTAATGAAAGAAAGGGATGTCTTAAAACTCAGAATGGCACCAGGCCCCTCATCCATAAGATGTATTTGGGGATAATTTTGGCACCAGATGAGTCATTCCGGGCCATAAAATGATTGATTGAATCTTGTAGAAGGGCAGATTAACATACAAATAGTTTCGTTTACATAGATTAGGAGAACAATGTCTGAGTATAACATAATGGTTTTTCAAGTAGGTTCTGAGCCAGTAGGCGGAACTGACTTGAAGACAGAGTCTGGGGTAAATGCATAGTACATTAACATAGCTTAAGACAAATATTTCCATAAGAAAAATGCATTGGTTAACTCAAGGTTTGAGAATAGTCAACTTCAGGTGGAACCAGGTGTCATTATGGCAACACAGTATTTTAAGAGAAACGTCCTTTTAAATTTAAGAGAGAGAAATGTCTGACACTTGCAGCCTATTTCCTCTGTTTGGAGATCCCTGACCTTCCTGCCTGTTACCCTCTTAATATCAGGTGGCCAAAGTATTGGAGCATCAGCTTCAGCATCAGTCTTTCCAGTTAATATTCAGGGTTGATTTCCTTTAGGATTGACTAGGTAGATCTTGCAGTCCAAGGGACTCTCAAGAGCTTTCCCCAGCACCACAGTTGGAAAGCATCAATTCTTTGGCTTTCAGACTTCTTTATAGTCCAACTCTCACATCTGTGCATAACTACTGGAAAAACCATATCTTTGAATATGACTCTTTGTCTGCAAAGTGATGTTTCTGCTTTTTAATACGCTGTCAAGCTTTCTCATAGCTTTTCTTCCAAGGAGCAAGTGTCTTTTAATTTCATGGCTGCAGTCAATCTGCAGTGATTTTGGAGCCCAAGAAAATAAAGTCTCTCACTGTTTCCATTGTTTCCCCATCTATTCGTCATGAAGTGATGGGACCAGATACCATGATCTTAGTTTTCTCAATGTTGAGTTTTAAGCCAGCTTTTTCACTCTCCTCTTTCACCTTCATCAAGAGGCTCTTTAGTTCCTCTTCACTTTCTGCCATAAGGGTGGTGTTATCTGCATATCTGTGGTTATTTATATTTCTCCCAGCAATCTTAATTCCAGCTTGTGCTTCTTCCAGCCCAGCGTTTCTCATGATGTACTCTGCATATAAGTTAAATAAGCAGGGTGACAATATACAGCCTTGATGTATTCCTTTCCCAATTTTGAACCAGTCCATTGTAACATGTAGGGTTCTAACTGTTGCTTCNTTCTTTAAGAATTTTCCATAGTTTGCCATGATCTACACAGTCAAAGGCATTAGTGTAGTCATTGAAACAGAAGTAGATGTTTTTCTGGAATTCCCTTGCTTTGTCTATGATCCAACAGATGTTGACAACTTGATCTCTGGCTCCTCGGCCTTTTCTAAATCCACCCTGTACATCTGGAAGCTCTTGGTTTATATACTGTTGAAGCCTGGCTTGAAGGATTTTGAGCATTACCTTGATAGCGTGTGATAAGAGCGCAACTGTGTGGTACTTTTAACAATCTTTGGCATTGCCCTTCTTTGGGATTGAAATGAAAACTGACCTTTTCTAGTCTTGTGAAACTGCTTAGTTTTCCAAATTCGCCTGCATAATGAGTGCAGCACTTTCACAGCATCATTTTTTAAGGATTTGAAAGAACTCAGCTGCAATTCCATCACCTCAACTAGCTTTGTCCATAGTAATGCTTCCTAAGGCCCACTTGACTTCACACTCCAGAGTGTCTGGCTCTAAGTGAGGGA
>SJYQ01017269.1:0-37538 GCA_006410935.1 Redunca redunca | reverse complement strand
TGCCCATGCCTTCAGGGAGGTGTTGCCATCTCCCTGTTGTTGTTCAGTCACTAAGTCATGTCCGATTCTTTGCAACTCTGTGGACTGCACTGCACCAGGCTCCCCTGTCCCTCACTATTTCCTGGAATTTGCTCAGCCTCATGTCCGTTGAGTCGATGGTGCTATCTAACCATCTCATCCTGAATGTGTCTAAAAGGATGTAGGAGAGAAATGCCTTGAAAATACTGAACTCATCTGTAGAGATAATGATGGAGAGAGACAGTGAGAATCACTCAATCTCAGTTAATCCAACTGAATCAACTAAATGGACACAAAGTAGGCCTTTTCTGAAGTCACCAGGTTATGCAATGATGTCCATACTTGTGACTAAAGAGCTTCCTCTAGTCAAAAGATCAAATGCTGCAGACAAAATCTTATGGACATTACATAGCACGGCAAAGACATGTGGTTGTATATGTAAAGAAAAAAGATACCAACAGAAGACAGAGATAGGGCACCCAGAAAAGGGCTGAGTAGATGTAGAGTCATCAGAATGTATTCAGCACTCCCCAAGAATCCAGTGTCCCCAAGTATTACAGTCTCACTGTCAAGGCTGTAACTAGAGTGGGCAAGAGTTCCTCTTTCAATTAACTTAGCTGTGAGACATTCCTTTAGATTACTAATTTTGTTTTCTTTCAGTTTATTTTGTGCTTTTCTCATTGTTTAAACTTTTAGTTAATTTTTAGTCATTTCTCTGGTTAAGAAATGAAAGCATCAACATACATAACTTTGCCTTTGAATTTGGGCTGTATTCTATATATTATAGCTGTATTTTTTAGATAACAATGTATATACTCATTATTTTATAGAGCTGCCACATTTAGCAAGTAACATATCAAACTCGGCAGTTAAATTTCAATTTCAGATAACAGATAAATTTTTTGGTATAAATGTGTCTAAAATATTGCATGGGACATACTTACACTAAAAAATTATTATCTGAAATTATAATTTAATTGGGTATCCTGTATTTTATCTGGCAACCCTATTTTAAACAGATCTTAGATGTAGTTTTGGTTAACTTTTGACCCAGTATTTCTTGGAAAGTCTTCTTCCCAAATGATGGTGATATTTTTTGTTTAAACTTTTATTATTAAACTATTGAACTATTATTATTAAGTTCTGCTCTTTTTGTGCATGTATGGCTTAATTTTAGGAACATAAGCATAGATGGATGGGTGTCAACTGGGAGAGATATTACTCCCTAGGGGACCCTTAGCAGTGTCTAGAGACATTTTTGGTTGTCACAACTTGGGAAGATAGAGGCCAGAGCCACTGCTAAAAATCCTATGATGTACACAATAGTCCCTACAACAAAGATTTATTTTATAGAAAATGTATTGGTAATTGCCTCATCAATTGCGTTAGTCACAAAATCATCTGTTTTTTGCATATTCGATCTATCAAAAAGAATGGTATATTGAATTCAGTCACTCAATTTAACACACACCGTGAGATCCTCTAGTATGTCAGACCTTGTTTCAGGTGCTGGGAATCCTCAGTGAACAAAGCAGAGTAATATCACTGACTTCATGGAGCTTTTATTTTAATGGGTAGGGTTGGAGCAGGAGACATAATAAAAAAAATAGTATGTAAAATATGTGGTAAGTGTTATGAAGGAGAGCAGAGAACAGGGATGGTTGCTGGGATATGTGTGGACTGTAATTGTAAATTGAGTGGCAAGAAGGTTACATTAGAAGAAAAACCTCAGGGAATTCCATGGAGGTCCAGTGGTTAGCACTCCACATCTTTATTGCCTGGGGCCTGGATTCAATCCCTGGTCAGGGAACTAAGATCCTGCAAGCCATATGACATAGCCAAAAAAAAGAAAATTACTCTCAAGAAGATGACAGATAAAGTGATGTGGTAGCTTAGGGAAGAGTGTTTTAGGCAAAGGAAACAGAAGTGCAAAGACTCTGATGTAGGTCAGCATTTGGTATGATCAAGAAAGAAGAGGAAGCAAAGGGAGAAAGAGGGAAAGTAACAAACAGGGACAGATGAAGTCAGAGGGGTGATGGAGCCAGGCTGGCATCCAGACCATTTAGGACCAAAGATACTGTTGTGAGAACTGCTGCATTTTTTCTAAGTGAGATAGATAGGCAGGGCTTCAGCAGACTGCAGCGATTTGACATACACCTTGAAAACATCACTTTATCTGTTATGCTGGGAATAGATTATGGGGGGAAAAGGCTGAAACAGAGAGACTACTTAGGAGGCCATTGCCAAAGTCCAGAGGAGAGATGACAGTGCTTTGTTGCTGGTGAGGGCAGGTAACAGTAGAAATTGTAAGAACTGCTTGAATCCGTTAGGCTTACCAACACATTGCTGGAAGGCAAGCAGTATGGTACAACCCCTCTGAGGGGAATTGAACGATCTTTAATAAAATGACCTAGGTGTTTACTCTTCAACCTAGTGATCCCATTTCTAGGAATTTATACTGGAAATAAACCTCTAACAATAATTAATAGAGAAGTACAAGGTTATTTATTGCAATGATATATGTAACTGGAAATTTTTGGAGATTGGTTGAATAAACTATGTTTAATCAGGGGCTTCCCAGATGCTGCTAAAGAATCGACCTGCCAAGGCAGGAGACATAAGAGATGCGGGTTTGATCCCTGGCTCAGGAAGATCCCCTGGAGGAGGGCATGGCAACAAACTCCAGTATTCTTGCTTGAATCCCATGGACAGAGGAGTCTGGGAGGGTACAGTTCATACAGTCACTGAGTCGGACATGACTAAAGCAACTTAATACACACATTCACACACATACACACACACACACATATTCAGTACACACAATGGGATACAATGCAGCTGCAAACATTAATGAAGTTGAAGATCTGTGTGAATCAATATGGAGTAGTTTCCAGCAGATTTTAAGTGTAAAAGGCTCACTGCAAAAGAGCATACTACGTTTTGTGCAAAAAAGAAGGAAAAATAAGTGAACACTTACATTTATCATTATAAAATAAAGTGTTCAGGTTGAGTACCTACAACTTTGTTGTTGTTCAGTCGCTCATCTGACATTGCAACCCCAAGGACTGCAACATGCAGGCTTCCCTGTCCTCCACCATCTCCTAGGGCTTGCTCAAACTCATGTCCACTGAGTCATTGATGTCATCCAACCATCTCATTCAGTGTCATTCTCTTCTCCTGCCTTCAGTCTTTCCCAGCACGAGGGTCTTTTCCAATGAGTCAGCTCTTTGCATCAGATGGCCAAAGGACTGGAATTTCAGCTTTAGCATTAGTCCTTCTGATGAGTATTCTGGGTTGATTTCCTTTAGGACTGACTGGTTTGATCTTCTTGCAGTCCAATGACTCTCAAGAGTCTTCTCCCGCACCGTAGTTCAAAAGCATCAATTATTTGGCGCTCAGCCTTCTTTATAGTCCAACTCTCCTGTCTGTACATGACTACTAGAAAAACCATAGCTTTGACTAATTGGACCTTTGTCAGCAAAGTGATGTCTCTGCTTTTTATTATGCTGTCTATGTTCATCGTAGCTTTTCTTCCAAGGAGCAAGCGTCTTTTAATTTCATGGCTGCAGTCACTGTCTGCAGGGATTTTGGAATCCCCAAAAATAAAGTCTCTCACTGTTTCCATGTATTTGTCGTGAAGTGATGGGACTGGATGGCATGATCTTACTTTTTTGAATGCTGAATTTTAAGCCAGCTTCTTTTTCACTCTCCTCTTTCACTTTCATCAAGAGGCTCTTTAATTCCTCTTTGCTTTCTGCCATTATGGTGGTATCATCTGCATATCTGAGGTTATTGATACTTCTCCCAAAAAACTTGATTCCAGCTTGTGCTTCATCCAGCCCTATGTTTTGCATGATGTACTCTGCATATAAATTAAATAAGCAGGGTGACAGCATATAGCTTCTATGTACACATTACCCAATTTTGAAACCAGTCTTTTGTTCCATGTCTGATTCTAACTGCTGCTTCTTGACTTGCATACAGGTTTCTCAGAAGGCAGGTAAGGTGGTCTGGTATTCCTATCTCTTTTAGAATTTTCTACAGTTTGTTGTGATCCACACAATCAAAGGCTTTACCATACTCAATAAAGCAGAAGTTTTTCTGGAACTCTCTTGCTTTTTTGATGATCCAGTGGATGTTGGCAATTTGCTCTCTGGCTCCCTCCTTTTCTAAATCTATCTTGTATATCTAGAACTTCTCCATTCACATCCTGCTGAAACCTAACTTGAAGGATTGTGAGCATTACCTTGCTAGCATGTGAAAAACTGCAGTTGTGTGTTAGTATAAATATTCTTTGTCATTACCCTTCTTTGGGATTGGAATGAAAACTGACCTTTTCTAGTCCTGTGGCTACTGCTGACTTTTCCAAATTTGCTGGCATATTGAGAGCAGCACTTTAAAAGATTCATCTTTTAGGATTTGAAATAACTCAGCAGGAATTCCATTATCTCCACTAACTTTGTTTATAGAAATGCTTCCTAACACCCACTTCACACTCCAGGATGTCTGGCTCTAGGTGAGTGACCACATCATCATGGTTATCTGGGTCATTAAGATCTTTTTTGTATAGTTCTTCTGTGTATTCTTGCCACCTCTTCTTAATCTCTTCTGCTTCTGTTAAGTCCTTAGCGTTTCTGACCTTTATTGTGCCCATCTTTGAATGAAATGTTGCCTTGGTTTTTCTGGTTTTCTTGAAGAGATCTCTAGTCTTTCCCATTCTATTGTTTTCCTCTATTTCTTTGCATTGTCCACTTAAGTCTTATCTCTTTTTGCTATTCTTTGGAACTCTGCATTCAGATGGGTATATCTTTCCTTTTTTCCTGTGCCTTTCACTTCTCTTCTTTTCTCAGCTATTTGTAAGGCCTCCTCAGACAACCACTTTGCCTTGTTGCATTTCTTTTTCTTGGGGTTGGTGTTGGTCACTGCCTCCTATAATGTTATGAACCTCCGTCCATAGTGGTTCAGGTACTCTCTCAGATCTAATCTCTAATCCATTTGTCACTTCCACTGTATAATCATAAGGGATTTGATTCAGGTCATACTTGAATGGCCTAGTAGTTTTCCCTACTTTCTTCAATTTAAGTCTGAATTTTGCAATAAGGAGCTGATGATCTGAGCCACAGTCAGCTCCCGGTCTTGTCTTTGCTGACTGTATAGAGCTTCTCCATCTTCAGCTGCAAAGAATATAGTCAATCTGATTTCAGTGTTGACCATCTGGTTATGTACATGTGTAGAGTCATCTCTTGTGTTGTTGGAAGAGGGTGTTTCCTATGACCAGTGCATTCTCTTGGCAAATCTCTATTTGCCTTTGCCCTGCTTCAGTTTGTACTCTAAGGCCAGACTTGCCTGTTACTCCAGGTATCTCTGACTTCCTACTTTTGCATTCCAGTCCCCTATGATGAAAAGGGAAAAGTGAAAGTGAAGTCGCTCAGTCATGTCCGACTCTACGACCCTGTGTACTGTGTAGCCTACCAGGCTCCTCCCGCCATGCGATTCTGCAGGCAAGAATACTAGAGTGGGTCACCATTTCCTTCTCCAGGGGATCTTCCCGACCCAGGGATCAAACCCGGGTCTCCCACATTGCAGGCAGATGCTTTAACCTCTGAGCCACCAAGGACATCTTTTTTTTTGGTTTTAGTTCTAGAAGGTCTTGTAGGTCTTAGAACCATTCAGCTTCTTTGGTATTAGTGGTTGGGACATACACTTGGATTACTCTGATGCTGAATTATTTCCTTTGTCAGTGAATCAAGATCACTCTGTCATTTTTGAGATTGCACTCAAGTACTGCATTTCAGACTCTTTTGTAGACTGTGAGAATTATTCCATTTCTTTTAAGAGATTCTTTCCCACAATAGTAGACATAATGGTCATCTGAACTAAGTTCGTCCATTCCTCTTCATTTTAGTTCACTGATTCCTAAAATGTTGATGTTCACTCTTGCTGTCTCCTGTTTGGCCACATCCCATTTATCTTTAATCATGGACCAAACATTCCAGGTTCCTATGCAATATTGTTCTTTGGAGCATTGGACTTTACTTTCACTACCAGACACATCCACAACCAGGCATCATTTCCACTGAATGTTAGTGTTGAGTACCTACAACTTCAGAGTTGAGTGAAGGGGACACAGGAGAGTCTATGTATATCTTTTTCATAGAGCTTTGACTTTGAAAGTATGTTAGTTGACTGCATATTTAAAACATAAAATTAGTAAGATTAAGAAGGGGACAAAACCTAACCAAAACTGAAAGAAAATGGAAACAAATAAAAGTAGTGTATTTTATGGAGAAGGAAGTGGCAACCCACTGCAGTATGCTTGCCTGGAAAATCACACGGACTGAGGAGCCTATCTACAGTCCATGGGGTCTCCAAGAGTCGGACACGACTTTCATGCATTGGAGAAGGATATGGCAACCCACTCCAGTGTTCTTGCCTGGAGAATCCCAGGGACAGCGGAGCCTGGTAGGCTGCCGTCTATGTGGTCGCACAGAGTCGGACACGACTGAAGTGACTTAGCAGCAGCAGCAGCAGCAGTGTATTTCAAAACATTACTATAACCTGGTGTCTCACATGGTAAAGAATCTGCCTGCAATGCAGAGACCCGAGTTCAATTCCTGGGTCAGGAAGATCACCTGGAGGGGGGAAGGTTATAGTCCATGGAGTTGCAAAGAGTCGGACAGGACTGAGTGACTAACATGTAACACTTACAAAAGGAGGAGGAAAAAAGAGCCAATCCAAGTAAATTTATGCACACATTTTTCGATTATCTTTCTCAGTCTGGAAGAGAGTGGAATGTGGGGAGGGGAAGTAGAAGAGAAAACTGTATACAAATTCTGTGCTCTTAAGTAGATTAATTTTCAGTAGTGTTGTGTAAGAAGCAATTCAGAAGCTCTTTTATATTCAGTATAGGAGTGAGCAAATAAGTAAATGTGTTGATATGGTTAGGACTTGGAGTTCTCACTCTGGAAGGAGAGACATACAAATACAGAAAAGGAGACAAGGAGGATAGAGTAGAATTTGAGGAATTGGTGTGAGTTATCATTTCTAAAACATCTTATGGGTGTATTTGTTTTGGTGCACATGTATATTTCTGTGCTTCTCTGGTGGCTCAGACAGTGAAGAATCTGCCTGCAATATAGGAGTCCTGGGTTCAATCCCTGGGTTGGGAAGATCCCGTGGAGGAGAGTATGGCAGCCCACTCCAGTATTCTTGCCTGGAGAATCCCCATGGACAGAGGAGCCTGGCAGACTATAGTCCATGGGGTTGCACAGGGTTGGACACGACTAAGCAACTAAGCATAGCACCGATTTCTGTGTGTGTGTGTGTTATATGGATATCTACATGTATATGTTTCCTCACTATGTGGAAAGGGTCAAGAAGCAAAATAAATCTTGATCTCTAACAATATGCCCACTGAAAGGCATCAGAAGTCCTTGGAGAAATGTCTCACTCCAAGGCTGAGGCAGGGTAGGTACAAGATAAACCTGGAAACTTTGGTTTTGTTAGAAAAATCACAATGTTTTTTAAAAACATGATATGTTACAAGGACACAGGAACAAGCTTGAGAGGGCTCATTCTGGTCAAATCTAGAACTCTCTGAGCATAAAAAAGTACTGAGAAAACAAGACTTTATGAGCCCATATTAATCATAGATAATTAACAGTGGAAGAGGTAGGTGGAAACTTGCTTACAGTAGAACATTGAGACCAACTGGTAAATGCAGAGAGAATGTTGGAACTGAACTATATCATTACTTTGTAATTATTATAAAGATTGTTTCAGCCAAAAACCACTGATGAATGCTAAACCTATGGGGATATTTTGGTGAGGAGCAGACTGCTTATTAATTTCAAAAAAGAACAAAACCCTGTAATTAATTACACAGAGAAGAAACTGGGTGACACCATGACTGGGGGATCAGAACTTATGTCACCTATGAGGGACGGACAAAAGTGTTTTGAGATGTGATTTCTTGATACCATGTGTGGTGTCTTCCAGCTGAGAATATATTACCTAATTCTAAAAAAAAAACAAAAGAAAAAAGTGAAAACCATGAAAGAAGTGGGTGGGGGGTGGTACTTGTTTTCCTTGGCTTATGGCCCCCTTCCATCTTCAAAGGCAAAAGTCACACGACCTCTGCTTCTGTTCTCACATCTCTGATCCTCCTGCATCTTTCTCGTAAGGACCCTTATAAGATCACATTGGGTCCACCTAGATGATGCAGGACGGACTTCCTATCTCAGGATCCATAATCACATCTGCACAGCCCTCTTTGCCATGTCAGGTAACATATTACATATTCACAGGTTCTGGGGACTAAACACAGTCGTCTTTGTGGTGGCCATTCTCCATCCACAGGACTAGTGTTAAAAAATGTCAATGTCATGAAAGACAAAGGCTGATAAGAGGCTAAAGAGATATGACAACTAAATGCAATATCTGAATCTTGGACTAGATCCTTTTCTGGAGGGGTGAAATGATGTAAAGGGCATTCATTCTTATGTCAGCTGACAAAATTGGAAAATGGATGGTTGCTCAGACACACATATCAGTATAAATTTATAAAGCTGATAAATGTGAAATAATTTATGAATGTAGCCCTGTTCTTAGGAAATGCATACTGCAGTATTCAGGAATTAAGGGCCATGATACATGCAATTGGGATTTCCTTGGTGACTCAGACAGTAAAGAATCTGTTTGTAATGTAGGAGAGCTGAGGGCATGGCAACCACTCCAGCATTCTTGCCTGGAGAATCCCCGTGGACAGAGGAGCCTGGCGGGCTACAGTCCATGGGATTGCAAAGAGTCTANGCTCATGAAGGCAAGTCTATGCCAGTTGCCCTGGAAGCACCATTTCTCCAGATTGCGTGGTAGAGACTCCTTCCCCTTTGCGTTAATCCTTCAGCAGCACCCCAGTGAAACAGGGCCAGCCTGACCTCTCCTAGCAGCGCCGCTAGCCGACTTGGAAGGCCAAGCTCTTGGTGTGAATTCACCAGCCATAAAAATGTCAGGTCACTAAACAGCTGGTGCATTTCAGGGTCAAATATCTCACATTTAAGGCGATAGGAGAGGACTGTTTTTCTGCAAAAGGCTTTTAAGACAATTCCAAATAATGAGGTCTTTATGATGGTGGAGAAACTAATGAGGGAAGGAAGAGAGCAGGAGGGAGGGAGCAAGGGGGAAATGCGGGCCCTTCCTGTGTGCCTTCCAATGACAGTCAACCTGCAGAGACTCTCAGTCTGGAAACCCTAAAAGTTTATCGTCTGAACTGCCTAAGTGTGACTAGCGCTCTAGTGACCAACCCTGCCTTTGTTTCTGCCTCCTCTCCTCCAGTGCCACCCCCCAGATAAAGTAAAGAGCTGAGACAAGGACAGCAAGGTCCTATTGGTCTTAGAGTTAATCCTGAGCTTTTACAGGCTGGGCTGAAGTCTCAAAGGGTGTTGTTTTTTCATACGCCCAGATGTGAATAAACTGGAAAAGTCAAAGGGCATCCTTATTTAACAAAGAGAGTTTTAGTCAAGTGGGTGTGTGCGAGGAAGGAGGGCAGCCTCAGCGGGTTTGGTAGAGAAGTGTCTGGTCAGGCGTATGTGAGCTTTTCTCTTTTGAGTTAATTTTTATTGGAGTATAGCTGCTTTACAATATTGTTAGTTTCTGCTCTACAGCAAAAAGAGTCAGCCATACATATCCATAAATCCCCTCCCTTTTGGACTTCCTTCCTGTTCCTGTCACCACAGAGCACTGAGTTCCTGTGCTATACAGCAGGTTCTCATTAGTTACCTCTTTTATACATAGTGATGTGTATGTGTCACTCTCAAATCTCTCAGCTCATCCCACCACCCTCCCCCTTTCCCTCTTGGTGTCCATGTTTGTTCTCTACATCTGTGTCTGTATTTCTGCTTTGCAAATAAGAGCCATGAAATTAAAAGATGCTTACTCCTTAGAAGAAAAGTTGTGACCAACCTAGATGGAGAGCATATTCAAAAGCAGAGACTACTTTGCCAACAAAGGTCCGTCTAGTCAAGGCTATGGTTTTTCCAGTGGTCATGTATGAATGTGAGAGTTGGACTGTGAAGAAAGCTGAGTGCCAAAGAATTGATGCTTTTGAACTGTGGTGTTGGAGAAGACTCTTGAGAGTCCCTTGGACTGTAAGGAGATCCAACTAGTCCATTCTAAAGGAGCTCAGCCCTAGGTATTCTTTGGAAGGAATGATGCTAAAGCTGAAACTCCAGTACTTTGGCCACCTCATGCAAAGAGTTGACTCATTGGAAAAGACTCTGATGCTCGGAGGGATTGGGGGCAGGAGGAAGAGGGGACGACAGAGGATGAGATGGCTGGATGGCATCACCGACTTGATGGACATGAGTTTGAGTGAACTCCGGGAGTTGGTGATGGATAGGGAGACCTGGCGTGCTGCGATTCATGGGGTCGCAAAGAGTCGGACACGACTGAGCGACTGAGCTGAACTGATACCATTTTATTAGATTCCAAAAATATGAGACGCTTCATGAATTTGTGTTATCATCCTTTCACAGGTCCATGATAATCTTCTCTTTATCATTCCTGTTTTAGTATATGCACTGCTGAAGGGGGCAGGAGTTTTCTCTCTTTAAGCATCTGGTAGACAGCTCCTTCTCCCTGCTACCCTGTCTTTCTGAGTCATTGCTTGGCACCACAATCACCTCCTCTCTTGGCACTCTTCCTATCCCTGAGTCAGGGTGGCCCTTCAATCTCACTTGACTTAGGAAAGTATTTTTACATTGGAAGTGAGATGGGAGGATGGGGGTAAGGATGCTAAGAGATGCTTACCATTGATGGGGAACTGCAGCTTCCTTTGCCACAGGAATGTCCACACATGACCATAAAGGGTGTAAATTAAGTGGGAGACGGTAAGATCAGCACAGAACTGTTGCCTTTCTTCTTCCTCCCAAGGAAAGAAACCACAGGCAGAGAAGCAGAGAGAACACATGCTTTATTTAAATGGCATGGGAAAATTTTCTTTTTCCCATAAAAAACACAAACATACCCAGGTGTGATTAAAATAATGATCTCCATTGTCAAAACCCCTTAGTGTACAATCTCGTGTTCATGCTGTTTGTTTGATACCATGGAAACACATAGCTGATTGCAGTAGACAAAAGCATGTGAGGGAAGAGGCCAAAGGTTAGATCTGATGTTTTCCCTACAAGACAGATAAAAAGTAATTGGTCTTTGCTATGGAAAACATACCATTTCTCTCCTTTATTGTGCTTATCTTTGCATGAAATGCTCCCTTGGTATCTCTAATTTTCTTGAGAGATCTCTAGTCTTTCCCATTCTGTTGTTTTCCTCTATTTCTTTGCATTGATCGCTGAAGAAGGCTTTCTTATCTCTCCTTGCTATTCTTTGGAACTCTGCATTCAGATGCTTATATCTTTCCTTTTCTCCTTTGCTTTTCGCTTCGCTTCTTTTCACGGCTATTTGTAAGGCCTCCCCAGACATCCATTTTGCTTTTTTGCATTTCTTTTCCATGGGGATGGTCTTGATCTCTGTCTCCTGTACAATGTCACAAACCTCAGTCCATAGTTCATCAGGCACTCTATCTATCAGATCTAGGCCCTTAAATCTATTTCTCACTCCCACTGTATAATCATAAGGGATTTGATTTAGGTCATACCTGAATGGTCGAGTGGTTTTCCCTACTTTCTTCAATTTGAGTCTGAATTTGGCAATAAGGAGTTCATGATCTGAGCCTCAGTTAGTTCCTGGTCTTATTTTTGCTGACTGTATAGAGCTTCTCCATCTTTGGCTGCAAAGAATATAATCAGTCTGATTTTGGTGTTGACCATCTGGTGATGTCCATGTGTAGAGACTTCTCTTGTGTTGTTGGAAGAGGGTGTTTGCTATGGTCATAACCATATGGTTGCTATGGTCATAACCAGTGTGTTCTCTTGGCAAAACTCTATTAGTCTTTGCCCTGCTTCATTCTGTATACCAAGGCCAAATTTGCCTGTTACTCCAGGTGTTTCTTGACTTCCTACTTTTGCATTCCAGTCCCCTATAATGAAAAGGACATCTTTTTGGGGTGTTAGTTCTAAAAGGTCTTGTAGGTCTTCATGCTGCTGCTGCTGCTAAGTCGCTTCAGTCGTGTCCGACTCTGTGTGACCCCATAAACGGCAGCCCACCAGGCTCCCCCATCCCTGGGATTCTCCAGGCAAGAACACTGGAGTGGGTTGCCATTGCCTTCTCCAATAGGTCTTCATAGAACCGTTCAACTTCAGCTTCTTCAGCGTTACTGGTTAGGGCATAGACTTGGATTACTGTTATATTGAGTGGTTTTCCTTGGAAATGAGCAGAGATCATTCTGTCGTTTTTCAGACTGCATTCAAGTCCTGCATTTCAGACTCTTTTGTTGACCATGATGTCTACTCCATTTCTTCTAAGGGATTCCTGCCCACAGTAGTAGATATAATGGTCGTCTGAGTTAAATCCACCCATTCCAGTCCATTTTAGTTCGCTGATTCCTAGAATGTTGATGCCATCTCCTATTTGACCACTTCCAATTTGCCTTGATTCATGGACCTAACATTCCAGGTTCCTATGCAATATTGCCCTTTACAGCATTGGACCTTGCTTCTATCACCAGTCACATCCACAACTGGGTATTGTTTTTGCTTTGGCTCCATCCCTTCATTCTTTCTGGAGTTATTTCTCCACTGATCTCCAGTAGCATATTGGGCATGTACCGACCTGGGGAGTTCCTCTTTCAGTATCCTATTTTGCCATTTCATACAGTTCATGGGGTTCTCAAGGCAAGAATACTGAAGTGGTTTGCCATTCCCTTCTCCAGTGGACCACATTCTGTCAGACCTCTCCACTACAACCCACCCATCTTGGGTGGCCCCACGGACATGGCTTAGTTTCATTGAGTTAGACAAGGCTGTAAAAGACTCTGATGCTGGGAGGAATTGGGGGCAGGAGGAGAAGGGGACGACCCAGGATGAGATGGCTGGATGGCATCACGGACTCGATGGACGTGAGTCTGAGTGAACTCCGGGAGATGGTGATGGACAGGGAGGCCTGGCGTGCTGCGATTCATGGGGTCGCAAAGAGTCGGACACGACTGAGCGACTGAGCTGAACTGTGGTCCTAGTGTGATTAGATTGACTAGTTCTCTGTGATTATGGTTTCAGTGTATCCGCCCTCTGATGCCCTCTCACAACACCTACTGTCTTACTTGGGTTTCTCTTACCTTGGATGTAGGGTATCTCTTCATGGCTGCTCCAGCAAAGCGCAGCCACTGCTCCTTACCTTGGACAAGGGGTATCTCCTCACGGCCACCCCTCCTGACCTTGAACGTGGAGTAGCTCCTCTTGGCCCTCCTGGGCCCGTGCAGCGGCTCCTTGGATGTGGGGTTTCTCCTCTCAACCGCCACCCCTGACCTTGGACATGGTAATTAGAGATACCAAGGGAACATCTCATGCAAAGATGGGCTCGCTAAAGGACAGAAATGGTCTGGACCTAACAGAAGCAGAAGATATTAAGAGGTGGCAAGAATACACAGAAAAACTATATAAAAAAGATCTTCATGACCAAGATAATCATGATGGTGTGATCACTCACCTAGAGCCAGACATCCTGGAATGTGAGGTCAAGTGGGCCTTAGAAAGCATTGCTACGAACAAAGCTAGTGGAGGTGATGAAATTCCAGTAGAGCTATTTCAAATCTTAAAAGATGATGCTGTGAAAGTGCTGCACTCAATATGCCAACACATTTGGAAAACTCAGCAGTGGCCACAGGACTGGAAAAGGTCAGTTTTCATTCCAATCCCAAAGAAAGGCAATGCCAAGGAATGCTCAAACTACCACACAGCTACACTCATCTCACATGCTAGTAAAGTAATGCTCAAAATTCTCAAAGCCAGGCTTCAGTAATACATGAACTGTGAACTTCCAGATGTTCAAGCTGGTTTTAGAAAAGGCAGAGGAACCAGAGGTCAAATTGCCAACATCCGCTGGACCATCGACATAGCAAGAGAGTTCCAGAAAAACATCTATTTCTGCCTTATTGGCTATACCAAAGACTTTGACAGTGTGAATCACAATAAACTGTGGAAAATTCTGAAAGAGATGGGAATACCAGACCACCTGACCTGCCTCTTAAGAAACCTATATGCAGGTCAGGAAGCAACAGTTAGAAATGGACATGGAACAACAGTCTGGTTCCAAATAGGAAAAGGAGTATGTCGAGGCTGTATATTGTCATGGTGCTTATTTAACTTATATGCGGAGTACATCATGAGAAATGCTGGGCTGGAAGAAGCACAAGCTGGAATCAAGATTGCTGGGAGAAATATCAATAACCTCAGATACGCAGATGACACCACCCTTATGGCATAAAGTGAAGAGGAACTAAAAAGCCTCTTGATGAAAGTGAAAGAAGAGAGTGAAAAAGTTGGCTTAAAGCTCAACAGTCAGAGAACTAAGATCATGGCATCTGGTCCCATCACTTCATGGCAAATAGATGGGGAAACGGTGGAAACTGTCAGGCTTTATTTTGGGGGGCTCCAAAATCACGGCAGATGGTGATTGCAGCCATGAAATTAAAAGATGCTTACTCCTTGGAAGGAAAGTTATGACCAACCTAGATAGCATATTCAAAAGCAGAGACATTAATTACTTTGCCAACAAAGGTCCGTCTAGTCAAGGCTATGGTTTTTCCAGTGGTCATGTATGGATGTAAGAGTTGGACTATAAAGAAAGCTGAGTGCCGAAGAATTGATGCTTTTGAACTGTGGTGTTGGAGAAGACTCTTGAGAGTCCCTTGGACTGCAAGGAGCTCCAACCAGTCCATTCTGAAGGAGATCAGTCCTGGGTGTTCAATGGAAGGACTGATGCTAAAGCTGAAACTCCAGTACTTTGTCCACCTCATGCGAAGAGCTGACTCATTGGAAAAGACCCTGATGCTGGGAGGGATTGGGGGCAGGAGGAGAAGGGGACGACACAGGATGAGATGGCTGGATGGCATCACGGACATGATGGACGTGAGTCTGAGTGAACTCCGGGAGTTGGTGATGGACAGGGAGGCCTGGCGTGCTGTGATTCATGGGGCTGTAGAGTCTGACATGACTGAGCGACTGAACTGAACTGATGGAAAACATTAAACTCCTTTTACATTTCCTTCCTCCCGGGATTCCAAGCTTTCTCCAAGATAAAGAATTTATAGATGTTAAGCCATTTCTTAATTATGAACTCAAAAGGGTTTAGATCTCAGTAGAGTTCCTAGTAACAGAGGGCACAGGGATATAGAGACATAAACCAATATGTATAGACTTCATGGAGAAAATAAGCACAGAACTCAGCATAATGGTTCATGAATGACCCTGATGAATGACCCTTTCAGTCTCTCCATACATAGTCCAGTGGTTCCTGAAGCTAGTACTTATGGAACCAAATGGTATCATGTAGCTGTTAAACCTTGGGAGGACTTAACTTAGGTTTTCCATATGATAGGAAACAGGTGGTGTTTTTTTTTTTTTTTTTTAAGTCACAGAAAATTCCCTTTCAGAACTTAATCTATTAAGTAATTGTGTCCAAACTAGTTTATTAAAGATTATCCATGTTAAGTTATAGAAAAAGGGCAGAATCCTGGAGGGTTTGAATAGCTTCATTCCCTGACAGAAGCATATTTCCCCTAGTGATGATTTTCTGGGGAAAACTGAAGACATACAAGTAGGCATAATGATCTCAAAGTTTCAGGCTTTCCCCTGTTTCTATTAATACCCCAGTGCAGCTGAGGGTCTAGGTGGTTCTGTATGTAGCTCCACACTCAAATGCATAAAGAGGAAATGGTATATTCTATTTGTAGGGAGGAATATAAAATTTCCCTACCATGGAGAAGGATCTCTCCCATCTGAATTCCAATGCAAAAGAACAAAAAACTTTTGGATATTATGCAGTATCCAGGAGCTACATAAAAAGATAGTAATTATAAGAATATCATGAGTCCATTCCCAAGATCAGAAGTGCTTGAATTCTCAAGCAACCACTACTAGGCTAATTTGTTTTCAGCTTGATTTTACATTGGGTAGAGGATGGCCAGGAAGCCAAAGTGACATGGGGCCAAGAGAGAGTCCCAGTTTTCAGAGGACATAATGCACATTCCTTCTTCTGTACAGGTGACAATTCCCATATTGACCAATATCATAATTTTTTTAAAGGAAATGCTTCAAAATGAAAAATATTGATTCTAGAGATTAGAGATTCTTTTGTATACTTCCAGTTGAATAATTTTACCAGTAAAGATGGTAAAGAGTCTGTCTATAATGCAGGAGACCCGGGTTTGATCCCTGGGAGGGGAAGATCCTCTGGAGAAGGAAATGGCAACCCACTCCAGTACACTTGCCTGGAAAATGCCATGGACAGAGGAGCATGGTGGGCTACAGTCCATGGGGTGGCAGAGTCAGACACGACTGAGTGACTTCACTTTCACTATGAAACTATTTAACTCATACAGAGTTACACAAAAAGGTTAATTTCAGAAAGAGGTGGTACCTGGTGGTCTGTAGATGTGCTGAATGCTGCCACAGCAGAAAACTATACTTTTCCAGGTCCAGTATGAACAAGTTTGTATTCCTAATTAACCAACAACTTGCAATATTTAAATTTAATGGTGCAAAGAAGTTTGTTTTAATAACTCAAAGCATATACATACATGTAATGAATTCATTTCTTTATTGCATATTGCTATTTAAAAAAAATGTACAGTCTCATAACACATACAACATTTTTTTCTTGGTACTATAACAACAGTCTTGCACCTAAAGACTAAGTGGTTCCAACTACTAAACTAATAAGATACAAGACATATAATTAAGTTTACAAATTATAATGCTTTGTCTTTTTGGCATTAATTTAAAAAAACAAACAAAAACTTTTAAAATAC
Source organism: Redunca redunca (assembly GCA_006410935.1). NCBI lineage: Eukaryota > Metazoa > Chordata > Mammalia > Artiodactyla > Bovidae > Redunca > Redunca redunca. Next base: position 20,599 of record SJYQ01017269.1, on the reverse strand, counting down.
ACACCCAAGAGAGAAAAAGTGGCTACTTACACCAGCACCAATCTAAAAAGTAGGTGTTTTTTTTTTTTTTTCCTTTTTTCCAACAATGGCACATGGAATGACCTGCACACAGCTTTCGGGGAAAGAAACAAAAAATGGAAATGGCAAAGGAGGCCTACCAGGATGGCCATACCAAAACAAGGATGATTACAAAGGGCGAGAGGAACATGCTACACAAACTTGCTCCTTTATGTGACTCCCTCCACTTGCCCATTCCTTAAACTGTAAAACAAAGCCATTTTCAAAAGTCAGTCCCAAACTCAAGCCAGATCAAATTTCTCCTGCTCTAAATAGAAAAGAATATATATAGAGGCACTTTAGTTAAGGAATAGACAAACCCCACTAGCGTACCCCACTTCTCCTCACATCCAAGCTTTTTTGAGTGAAGTCTCAGCCTGCATCTTCGACACAGTATACTTGCAGACTTTGATACCTAGGAGCTGGGGGAGCGCAACGTCTGCTATATATTTGTGACTGTTTTATTTGCTAGTCATTTACTTCTGTGTAATATGTAGAAAGTCGCTAAGTTTGCAATGAGGGGGAAGAACGTAAAACCACGGCTCTTGCCAACTCGTAGAGCACTATTTCACAGCTTTCACGTAGTGCAGAGACCTTGCCCTCTGCACTAAGCATTATAGTTTATACAAATTATTTTTAAATAGCACGATTCCTATACAGCACACACACTGGTATTCTGTTTGCCCCTTAACTGTCCCCGTTACAGCATTAAGCTCCCTGGGGGCAGGGGCTCTGTCTTGCTTACCACTGTAGCCCTACAATGCCTGGCACATAGTAGGTGTTTCAATAAATATTCATTGACTGAAACTCAATTTAGTGCGTAAATAATGTTCTAGTGCAATAGGACAAACTACTCTCCACAGGAAACCCAACCACAACAGGATTGATGGAAAGAAAATAGAGAACCTTAGCCCCCCTCCCCTACTACAAATAAATAAAGCAAAGCAAAAAAAAAAAAGTAACAGTCCTCTGTATATATCATATAATTTAAGGATATTAAGAGTTGGTAGGTTAATGGTAAGCATCTATATTTTATTTTCTAATGTTCATTGTTTTTATTCATTTCTCCCTGAGAGCTTTATCTTTTGGACTGAAATTTTACAGGTAGCGTTACTGACACACAATTTAAAATGACAACATATAAACAGCAAACCACTTCAAACATACTTAGAGATAAATAGATCTTGGCATCTCTGGTGGTGGTGGTGACATTTTGTGCATTCACTAAGTGTTCTTTAGTTCAGAAACATATTTACAGAAGATGCAGCTTGTCCTACAGAACAGAAAATACCAAAAAAAAAGGCACCCCATAAATTTTTTTTTTTAATCATTTTTATCCTTTCAGAGAATTCTTTCTTTTAGGTCTTGGGTGGGAAATTTGAAAGTTTATAGTTTTATACTGTTAGGAAAACAAGCACATTATGGTAATTTTGTTCTTTAACAAGAGCATGGATTGCATTTAGATAAATAGTGTTCTTTCCAAAAGCAATGTAAAGAAATCATCATGAGTGCTTGGCAGAGAACTCGATGAAATTAAGGAGGGAAACTGATGTCCAGGTTTTAAACATATAAAAGAACTCTGACTGACATTCTATAAAATTCAGATTGTGTGCAAGATGTTCTCCATAAACATTTACAGACTGCATCCCCACACCAACGTCAGAAATTCTAAGTTGGTCCTGTCAATTACTGATGCAATGCACCAGCATCGTACTTGTCAACTATCAAAAACCATTTGAAATCTATATTTTTCCAATACCAGTTTCACCAATGAAAATAATTTCAAAGTATATCAAGCTTGGAAACCATAAAATATTTCTCAAGCTATATTTATTTATTTTTTGTTTTTCTTTTTACTCTAGGGAATGTCTCCGTATCTCTTTCAGGAGACAGTATTGTGCTTCTGAACAGTCATGGTGTTCGGGGAAAGAAGATGAGCCACACTCAATATGAATGCATACACAAAGGGGTTCTGAGCACATACATAGACATAGATTTTTTTTCTTTTTTAACCAAACATATAGGTCTCCAGACAACACTCAGACTTCTATATACACTTCTTAATATATACACACACACACATACACACATGTTCACACATTCACCCACAGATGAAAGGAGAAATTGCCACTGTTTGGATTGCAAGGCAGTGTAATGAAAAGTTCTAGTCACTTCAAAGGGCTGCTAATGAGCTTTCTAAAAAAGTATTCAAGGGAAATTAGAAGTTAAGTTTTGTGACCGGTCTCTCCCGGCTGCTGTCTGTCATCTGGTTGGTGATGCGCTTGCGATTCCGTTTCAGTTTGGAAAGGTCTTTGTCAAACACTTCTCCTGAGCGTAAAGCGGAAACCAGGTCATCAAACTCTCCGCCTTCTTCACTGTTTTCTTTTGCTTTCCTCAATTTCCGTTCCCTTTCACGTTGTTCTTTGAGCTGCAAAATGGAAAGCAACGGCTTAGAGAAGTGTCAAGACAAGACTGCATTTTGTATTCAGTGGAGATGAACACTGGATATGGCAGAGCTGCAGTCATGCCGTGGCTGTCAATAGCTGCCAATCCCTTGGCTGCCCCAAGTGGGTGACTGGGATGTGAGGGGGCTCAGGAGCAATGAAGAAAATGACTACCACTTTGTAATGAGACTCTCACTGTCTAGAATCTGGGAAACCTCATGATATTCTAGTTAAAAATATTGGTTTCTTTGATGGTATAGACAGATGAAAGCGAATGCTCATCAGGCCACATTCCTGACATAAAAGGCTTATTAGCCTCTCTCTACCATGGATGCCTAGAACCCACTATGCAAGAGTTATAATTATTAAGATCCAAATAATATGCATACATTATATAAAATGTATATATTCAGATAAAAAGGGAAAAATAATCCTTAATTCTACCAAGAAATAACCATTATGAACCTTCTGGGGGTATATCTCACCACTATCAACAATTACTTTACACAAAAATGTTTCATGTGGAAGCCATTCTGTAAGCTTTCTCACATGAGAAAGACAGGACTTTTGAGGACTGCATAAATAGTCCATTATGTAGCTATTACATCATTTAGATTACTTTGCTAACAAAGGTCTGTTTAGTCAAAGCTTTGGTTTTTCAGTAGTCATGTATGGATGTGAGAGTTGGACTATAAAGAAAGCTGAGTGCTTAAGAATTGATGCTTTTGAACTGTGGTGTTGGATCAGACTCTTGACTGTAAGGAGACTGGACTGTAGGAGATCCAACCAGTCCATCCTAAAGGAAATCAGTCCTGACTATTCACTGGAAGGACTGATGCTGAAACTCCAATACTTTGGCCACCTGATGTGAAGAACTGATTCATCTGAAAAGACCTTGATGCTGGGAAAGATTGAAGGTGGGAGGAGAAGGGGACAACAGAGGATGAGATGGTTGGATGGCATCACTGACTCAATGGACATGAGTTTGAGTAAACTCTGGGAGTTGGTGATAGACATGGAGGCCTGGTGAGCTGTGGTTCATGGGGTCACAAAGAGTCAGACACGACTGAGTGACTGAACTGTACTGAACTGAACATCATTTAGAACCAGTGCCCAGTTGGTCAACATTTAGGCTGTCCCAGGTTGAGGCTTTATTATCAAGAGTGCTGTTCTCTTTGTGGAAATGTAGAATTATTTCTTTAGAAAGACTTCTAAGAGGTGGAACTCCAGATCAAAGGGATGTTAATATATTTTTTTAGGCTTTGCATATAGACTGCCACATTGCTGAAGAGAAACTTTCTACTGACTAAACTCCCAGTGGCATTCTAGAGACGGCTTTGATGCCCTCCTCCTTGCCAGCACATCGGAGTGCTTCCTAAAAACCGAGGAGATGCAGCAGGAGAACTTCCGGGAGGCGGGACTGGCCCGTCACCTGCCCGCTTACCTGAGCCTCCATGCGAGCTCGGCGCTCTTCCTCCTCCTTCTTCTTTCTCATGTTTTCGTTCTCTTGTTTGGCTTCTGACACAGCCTGAAGAAACTGATCAAAAATGCCAAAGAACTCATCCGGTTGTATTTTTCCAGCCTCTTCCCCAAAGTGTTTCACTGCTTTAGTAAACTGGGAAAAAGAAGGTTTTAAGAAGTTCAGTGTTTCAAGAGAACGCCATGATCACATAAACATCAGTCTCTCTTGAGGGGCTGAAGCTCCAATTGAGTCAAATATAACTCGCTGGATTTACCTTTGGCTGCTAAACATATCGAATTGTTTCTAAAGGAAAAAATTTAATACTCCAGCATCTTGGGAAACCATTTATTCTTGTCCACCTCATTTCAGCTTAACATCTATGATTACATCCTATGACTTCTTATTAACGAAGCAGTAGTAAAAAACAAGAAAGCAGAATACCAGAGGACAGAGTGCTCGGGATATAAAGCTAATAGCAAGCTCAGCAGGGGTAAGGAAACTTACCCCTTTTAACTTTTCTTTGAAGTAGTTTAATATTTATTGATGCCATATGGTTAATATCAAAATCAGCTGCTTTTCCTAATCATAAATAATGCTGGTATTACTCTATTTCCTGGGCCTCAATTAGAAAACAATCACCAATTACGGAATCATTGAGGCAACCCAAAGTTCAAGACTGAGAATACAATTTTATTCCAAAACCTTTGTTTTAGTGCCCTCTTCAAGGCAAATCTTTTAGAAACAGCTAAAATGCAAAATATTAAGGGATAATTTTTAAAAATTAAATGAAAAAATATATACAGTAACGAAACAACACAGCCAGTGTTTAACATTTCCATTTTTAGCTCTCTTGGCGCTTATCTTCATGATTCGAGATAGTATGCTTTCAAGTGTCTTAGCGTTATTTTGGCCATCCAAATACTGTTCAGTGCCAGTCAAGTTGTTTTTAAGAACTATACCTCCTTCTGTAAGGATCTCATGCTATTAAGCCTAAGCTACAAAGGATGGTGTTTCTAGCTTCAAGGTCAAATGAATTCTCACTCCTTATGCCTTATCAACTACTAAAAAATTTCCAGCTCTTTCATTTTCTTCTTAGTTAGAAACTCTTAGGTTGGGGAGGACTACATAAATACTTCACGGTCTGATTGCTTTTATTTTTCTTGCATTGCTTGCCTTTAATATATAAATTTCTCTGATGTTTTGGCAATACGATCTACATAAAGGAAATATTTTCAACATTTATGCTTAAGACAATTTTCAATTATACATATATTTCATATCTTTAAATTTATAATAATATTCACTTTTCACTGAGGCATCCTCAATCTTTTACTTATTTGGAGCTATTGTATTAGAAACTAAGCTCTTTAGGGAAAAACACAACATTCTTCACACACCACACACAGTGCTTTAGCTTGCTCCATGATTTTTACAAGCTAATTTCTAGAAGTTCTGGTATGAACAAAACAGCAACAGATAGCCTACAACTGCATTTCAAAAGCATTCAAGTTCATGCACTTCAAGCCATCCTGAATGATCTTTTTATCTAGGAATTCTAGTGATGATGAAGTCATGTATATTTTGGTCTTGGAAATCTGAAGAAAACTCGTCCCAGACTAAAGTTCCCACACTAAAATTTAAAAAAAAACAGGGTGTGTGTAAATAAAAAATTAACTATTCACTGGATTCTTAGGAAAATGTCTGAGCCCTTGATGAAGTAGGTACTGTACTGTCTGGTTTGGGGTGGGGGCCACCACAGTGGAGGCTGCTAACACCAGTTCACTGGTTTCAGTCAGGGGTATCAGGTAACAGCAGTCATTCAAACATATATCTTGTCTTCTGTTTATTATTTAACAACATTGGAGGTGGGGGTTTCATGCTGAAATGAGCCAGTGTATCTTAACACAGTCTGCTTCTGAACTTTAACCAGTGTGTATGTATACTTACAAACAAAATCATCCATATCTACAACTGAAAAATGGGATTCATTACTCAAGTTTCAAGGGCAAGAGTCAAGTTTCAAGCAAAGAGTGTTGTCACAGCTGAAAAATGGGCACTGTGGATGAACTCAACAGGGTGGGTGGGTAGCTGCTTGCTGTCATTTATTAACAAGAGGAGGATGAGAGAATGTGCACGTGAATATGAATGTGTGTGAATTCTGGAAAAGGAGATAACAAGAGAGAGACTGAGATGGGGTAGTGGGATTTTAAGGTGTTAGGTATTTGTCAATGAAAACTTTGCCTTTATAGGAAAACAAGATTTTGTAATAGCAAAATTCATTTAAAAAGTCCTATTTATACCTTTTGCGATGAAGCTGTGAATTAAAGTGCCTATCATTTAGTAAGTTCTTCTAGAGATTTAAAGAGGGAACACCCTGTTCTCCTAAGTCTCTAATCTCTCTTGTAAGGAGAGCATCTTACACGTTTCTAAAGCACAAGGCCTTGGCCCAATAATAACCAAGAAAAAGCTGCCACAGTATTCACTGGTTTAACACCGTTCAGCTGCTCCAAGGTCTTACTAACCTAAAGACACGTAGGCCAGTTAGAAAGTGTGTGTTTCAATCGATCACAGTCCTAGAAATGAAAGAGTAATTGTAATACCTGAAAGTACCAGCCCTGTCAAGCAATACTCAGTGTGCAAGGGAAAACTTACCAAGTCTTTAGCTTCTGCTAGAAGATCTTCAACGTCAGAGAAGCTGAAGCTGGCTACAGTGATGAACTGACTGACAACAGACACAAACTTGTCTCCGGGCTGTGAGGGCTGAGACTTCTGATATTCCAGCTCCTTAAACACAGGGAATGGATAGGGTCAACATAGGCTTCAGATGCAGACGCACCTTGTTTCATTTCCCTTATGCCTCAAATTTAATAAAAGTCAGGATGGCAAATACATCAAAACTACTGCAGAAACATCTTATGATAGTTCATGTCCTGCTCTGCTGCTACCCACCCTGCCAGAGTCATGCCCATGTGTGCAATCACATTTGCAAAATGCAATTTAACCGGTCATCTGAGTACTTTATTGGTGTGTTTTTTGTATACTGGCTTTAGAATGTAAGCAGATTAACATTTGGATAAAATTCATATAAGTTAAATAATGGAGAGCAAGTTGGATTAAAAGGGTTTGTAACTGAAAGCAAGAGAATTTGTAGATATTCTGTGCTCAGAACTCTGGTGTCTTGATTTTCCCCCTTTTTTCTGTATCTGCCAAGTCTACTTATTTCCTAAGCTGTGATATCTAGGTCAGTAGAATTTCAGCTGTAGCGTTTAGCACCATAATGCCATTTTTCTTCTCATCCATACCATTCAGGTTTTGTGAACAGGCAGGTAGAGGTATTAGTGTCGTGTTAATTAGCCGTCCTCTCCATTACCATGGTGATGAACACAGCTTATTCAAATTTCATTTCAATAATAACTTAAACCATTGCCAGATGCATTTTCCTATTTCATTCCACTAAACCTCTATGAGTGTTCAATTATTATGCCAATTGTATTGACACATAAATTGAGGTTCGGAGGCATTCTTTGCTCAGTCAAGTAGCCGATAAGTGATACAGCCAAAATTTGAACTCAACGTCTGTCTAATTCCAGGGTCTCAGTAACAACTTTTCTGTGTATCTATTGACTTACTCTGGATCTCTATTTTCTTCCATACCTGCTATGTCAGAGAGTCTAACAGGCAGGAGAGTAGAGGTCACAAGCTAGGGGTTGATTCAGCTCAACCATGGACTTGATTTTTATCCATGGCAAGTAGCCTGGGCCTTAGTTTCTTTATTCATAAAAGGAGGGCAATATACATATTACCAGGGGAATCAAGTGAAATGAAAGTGGAAACTTTTATGGAACTTGCTCTGATTAAAATAAATTGCCACAATTCTAGTACTTGGGCTGGTAAGGGAGTTATGTGTGTGAGGTGCAGAGATGTGAAAGCAATTTTAACGTGTTTCATGAATGTATAATTTCATGAGAATTCCACCTTTGATACCTTTCCAACAGTACGACTGACTTGTGCAAAGCACAGTTGGGACACATGATATATGGACAGGTTAAAGTCTGCTCCCCAGTATTTCCTCCCTCTTGACATTTAAGCTGCCGGGGTTAAGGGGTAGCTGCTGTAGGCCCTTTCCTATGAAGAGTGTGTTACAGTGTACATGACCCAGGGGCTAGAGAGATTTCAGCAAAATGACCTTTAATAAATCCCTCAAAAACACAACTTCCTTGGGACCCCCGTCTTATGCCTTGCTCTGAACTAGCTCAGATGCAGGGGTCAGAGCATCCATTATCAGACTTTAGGACTGTCATAGCTGCCATGCTAGTCTCAAGAAAGCTTTCCACTGGGAGGAAATACAGCAGAGTGAAGGCTATAAACAAGCTTTGTCCCAAACCGCCCTTGCCCTGTTCGGCCTGTGAAAGCCGAGGACCATGTGCTGCGCTCCTTCATAGCCTCCCAGCCGCAGGGGCTGGGGAAACTGCACTCAGTTCATCTCCCGCGCTTTTTAAACAGTGGCCTACCCACCACGTCTTTCTTCTCCCTCCCCCAAAAAAGGGAAAAAGAGAAAACCTCACATGCTCCTTAATTTATTAAAAACAGAAAAGATTAGCATTGTGACTTTAATTTGTATTATAGCTTTTTAATGATGCCAACTACTTTCTATGGCAGTTTTACAAGCAGGAGGAGGCTCCCTTTGGTGTTGTGCCTAAGCTGATCTGTGGGGAACCTTCCCGAGCTGCCTGTGAACCAGCCTCCTGCACCAAGGGTCAGGCCAGAGCCCTGTCTGCTCTTGGGAGCAAGGCTTCCACCCTAATCTGTCTCCATCTTGGTGACAGTCCCCGTGTGGTACCCACGGGGCGCTGCGCCCTCAAATCAGGGTTAAGGCCAGGAGCTCCTCTTCCTCCAGCACTCTGACCTGCTTTCCTTCCATGGAGCCCGGGCTCAGGTCATCTCGTAGACTTGGGACGGCTTCCCTCCTCTGTACCTAAGCTCACTCTCCCTCCTTCTAAACCACAGCTCGAAGTTCATCTCATCTAGAAGAGATACTTCTTCTCACACACGCCAGCTATTCCCTAAGGTCCAGGCTAACCTAAATCACCACCTTCCTTCGAAAGGCACCTTTGTCGTCACTTTATAGGAGGTAAACTGGGCTGACTGCTCCTTGCCACTGTAACATGTGGAGGCCAAGCATTCTGAGTCATCGTGATCCCCTTGCCTTGAGAATGGACTTGTACCCTCAAAGTGCTCAATGCACACTCCCCAAAGGGCCAATGCAAAGATGACAGAGAAGTTCCATTGCTCTACTGAGAGTGAACATTTATCAAGAGAACAGGAGCACTGAGTAGACCTTGAAGAGTCTCTAGCCCAATCCACTGTCACAAGTCCTACGTCACAGATAGGAAAGTGGTACAACTCTGGGTCCAGTGTCCCAGCTCCCGTGATGCCTGCTCCTGTGTCGCCAGGCTAAACACAGTCTGCCTTTGCTTCTCTGTTTTTGCGTTTTATTTTTAATAGTAAATGTTTATCACGAGCATACCAGCATGCCAAGGCAACTGGCAACTCCTCCCCTGGACACCAGTAGTGACAAGACTGGGAATTAGAACAAGAAACAGATACTCACCATCTCTACTGCTTTCAGGCCACTTCTCAGCGTGCTTATTTCTTTGTCCAGCTCAGTCATGCTGTTGTAAATGGCAGCATTTTAGTAACTAACATGGGACTTATACTTGTGAATTAAATGTACGATGAGTTTAAATATTTCATTCTTGGTCATCCACACTATTTTAAGTGTTTAAAATTTTTAAATTAAAATTCATTTTAAATGCTTAAAATTCTCTTTAGCACGCGAATCTCACAGAAAGACAGCAACATTTTAAACTTATAAGGGATTATGTTTCTTGTTTTCCATAGCCAGCAGGTATGAGATATATATACATATATATATATACACATGTATGCTGCCAAGTCACTTCAGTCGTGTCCGACTCTGTGCGACCCCATACACAGCAGCCCACCAGGCTCCCTGGACCTGGGATTCTCCGGGCAAGAACACTGGAGTGGGTATACATATATATGTATATGTATGTATCGGTTAAAAAGGACAGAATAGAAACATGACGTTTTAATCTCACAAAAATCTCACTTAAGCAAATTACTGTATGTAGAAATAAATTTCTTGCCATGTGTGACTTCCTTTGGACAAGGGAAAGAAAGAGCTGAAGCACAATCATGTGTGTGCTGGGCTCATCATTACTGTACTTCTTTTCATGAAAACTCTGATAGTATGAGGGCTTCCCATATGGCTCAGCTGGTAAAGAATCTGCTTGCAATGTAGGAGACCTGGATTCGATCCCTGGGTTGGGAAGATCCCCTGGAGAAGGGAAAGACTACCCACTCCAGTATTCTGGCCTGAAGAATTCCATGGATTGCATAGTCCATGGGGTAGCAAAGAGTCAGACATGACTGAGTGACTTTCACTTTCACTGATAGTATGAATATTACAAGGTGATAGCCTACATTTCAATCAAAAATGATTTTTCTTAAAGTTTCACTAACTAGTTTTCATTTTTGTTGATTTTTTTAAACGAAGTTTCCTAGACTTTTCTCATAATGCTTTTTATTTGATGGCTTTAAAAATTAGAGATTATAACCATTCTCACAGAGAATTCACAGGTAAACAAATTCACCAATACTTCATTTACCTTCACATTTTAATTTCATGTTTTACATCATGGTACATTTCTCCCAAACTCTACAGATTTTTCAAAATGTCTGCAAAAAGATGCAGTTTAAAGTATTTTTTTTTAAAGCGGGGGAGGGGAGCCGGGTGCAAGAGGAAGAGCAGCAAGGAAAAGTGCACGCCCCTCACGAGGTCTCTGAAAAGTGGTGTGAAGTTTATGGGGAAAACCTGGCGACTTTCCACTTTATTTGTATTCCTTCATTTGCATAAAGACTGCTTTCCATTAAAAGGCTGGCTGGTTTCTGGGAGTGTATGCACCTGGGAAAATTGATACTAGCAACGCCCTGACCTGTAGCACTTCTATTTGCTTAACAACATATCCTCATATCCTCATTTAACTAAGGGTGCTCCCACCTGTATTTTAAGAGAACCACCCCGTCCAACTAGTAGTGAAACCACATTTCTTCCCTGTATCTTCGTAACTCAGAAAATTAGTTTTTGCAGAAGTTAAAAATTGTATCCAGGAGTATTCCAAAACAGCTAGAACAAGTATACACAACATATGCTCAACAATACCCTGAACAACACAGGTGTGAACTGTGAGGGTCGCTTATACATAATTTTTTTTCCAGTGATTATGGACCAAGCGATTTGTGGCTGACTGATTTCTCAGATGTGGAACCATGGATATGGAGGAACTCGTATAGTAAGGGTCAACTATAAAGTTATATGTTGTATTTTCAAAGTGTGCAGTGGGAGTTAGGGAGTGTGTTGGCACCCTTAACGCCCTTCTTAAAAGTTAATCATATATTCAAAATTATGTAATACATCTGGGTGACTTGGAAATGATTCAAACTACTTCATATACTATTCAGGGGAAAGCAAGACAGAAGGACCCTCGTAAGGTAACACTAACTATCTCAACGGCTAAAGCACAGACCGAGGGATTTGAAAAGCTGAAACAATTCACTGTTAGTACTTACTTTACTTTTGCTGCTTGAGGAATGTCCCGCAGCTCCTCATTTAGATTGAGAACCTTGGGGTATTTGTTTTCCACAATAGTGATGAGATAGTGCAAAAGTGTAATGTTCCTACAGTTAGAGGAGAGAGTATTAAACATGGTAGATATTGGCACATGATTTGCATATTCAAGTGTCTGATTCCAAAAGAAAGCTACATCCTGAGTTACTTTCAAAATTTGGAGGTTCCTGTAAAGCAGGAATTCAAGATAAAGGGATAAGAAGAGAGTCTGCATGGAATTTACATAAATAGATGTCAAAAGAGGCACACATCTTCTGAAACAGAAGGGCAGGGGATGAGAATTACATTTTTGGCCCGTAATGAGGACCCTTCCAAATCTGGGTAATGCGATGAGTGATGAAAATGAGTATGAATCATTGCCAATGGGGACATCCCTTCACCGTGCATCCACCCAAAGACGAGACCTGTCCTGCCAATTCAGAACAAAGCAGGGTTGGGTGGGGAGTGAGGATGTCTATCTAATGCACCAAAGAAGACAGTTAATTTTCAAGTCTGAAAGTACAGAGCAGCGACCCACTGATGGGAATTACTGAGAATTCTCATTTAAAGGTTTCTTTGTTCTGGGGGATAACATTTTCCCCTTTTGACTCATTTGTTTTTGTCTTTCCCACTCTGACCTCATCTGTTTTGCTGCTGCAACAAAGGGTGGCTGGAAAGTTAGGAAGCACCCCCCATTTCAGGGCAGGGCCTGGAACTGGGCCAGGACTGTGCCATCATGGGTATGATATCCTCGCAGCCTAATTTTAGCAACACTTCAGCTCCTAACTGCATAACTGGCTCCCTCTTCAGTGTTGACAGGGCTGAACCCTGACTGACCTGGGCTGAAAAGGCAGGCATCTGATAACTGTATCCATGAGGCCACGCTGTAGGAGTCTGGTCCCCTTGTCCCCGACTCCAATGCACACTACAATCACGTGAACCCCAGATGCCTGGGCCAACCTGGGATTCATCAGTTGGAATGAAGTGGGAGCCAGGCTGAGTATTTTTTAAAACTTCCCATTGAGTCTAACAGCCAAGATCAAGAACCACTTAGTCTGTTGAAAGTTACCATAATTAGGAGGACACAAATACATTGCTTAAAAACCATTTCCATAATTTTTAGGCAGTTTGCTAATTCACAAGGCTAAGTCACAACAGTCTCCCCAGCAACTAAAGTGAAGCAAAGTTGGCAATTTTTTTCTGTATCAATGCAAACCATTTCTGATTACCCTTGTAGCTTCCTAGAAGTCAATGCAATCCTATTCCTCTGAGATAACTGGCTCACATGGAAAAAAAAATTCCCCTTATTTTTCTTGCTCTCAATAATTAGAGAACCATTGTTCAGCAAAGTAAAACTGTAGTTAATAGTTCTGGTCACTTATTTTGCAGATTTTCAGCTGTATTGTTCCAGTTCAGTTTGGCCATTCACAGAATCTATGTGTCTGCCATGTGCTGGTTGCATGAAGAGCAAATTCCAGAGCCCATCATGAGAAAGACTAATGCTGTTTTCCTTCATTATTTCAGAGAAATAAATGTATTTAATTAATCATATATACCTTTTTTTTGTTTGTGTGGAGAAAGACTTAAGACTAAATCAGTTTCTATATTTGTCTGTTAGCCAAATAACACCTGATTTGAATGCATATAAATTCCTGAATAAAAACAATAACTAGACATCTCACATTGGATTATTCTCTGGTCATTACCATAAACAAGCCTATAATGCAGAGTGAAGAGGGAAAAGAAAAAGATCAGAAATGGTTTTGGTTTTTAATGTTTTGAAAAGGCTAATTGTGTACTGGAGAAATTTTTATATTAACTAGTAGATAATCATGTAGTAAGTGCCAGGTTATCAGTAAGTTGGAAGGGTGGGGTGTGCACACACCTGTGTGTGGAGAGGTCCTCCACCTGTGACTGGTGGTGAGGGTTTTCTACTGCCCCAACCTATAAGCTTAGGGGAAGAGAACCCCCTTCCTTAAAAGATGGCTGCTCCTCACATACAAGATGCTGCAGTTATCTACTACAACCTTCAAATAAGATCTGCCTATTGGTAGAGGAAAAGCTGTGGGCAGACCACTAGAACAGTTGTCAAATACCTGTAAGGCCAAACACCTTGCTGGCTGTGACTTCAGAGAAGCTAAATGAGACACCTGACCCTGACCTTTGCCTCCGTTTCTTTATCTGACAACAGGCGATATAGCACTTGGCCTGGGGATTTCACAGGCTGTTGTGACAACCAAATGTGAAAGGGCTCTGAAAGGATCGAGTGCTTACATTAAAAATAAGGTGGTGGTGATAGAATATATCAGCTGCCCTTTGTTAATCTATTTCTACACAATGCAAAAATAAGGCTTAGCTCTACAACTAAACACATTGCTTATTTCTTATAGGATGGATTCAAGGTTGCCATTATGCTATGCTTCACTAACTCTATAGAAAATACAGAGTAAAAAGCTCACTGGTTGGGAATAATTAGGGTGAAGAGCCGTATTTCTAAAAAGAATTCAGATTACAGAGACGTTTACCTTAGAAACAATTCCTTCGAAGACAGTGAGAACTTTTAAGAACCACAGTTCTTAGAAAAGCCTAATGCCCTTGCCAGTAAATTACACCAGTGCATCTTCACATCCTGGTGTCTCTAACAAGAATCTGTTCACTTAAAACACACTTTCTAGGAAGCATTTTAATGAGTCTTGGGATGAGCAGCTGAACATCAACAGCCAGAATGCATGTATACACTCATCTTTTCATATGTCTGCTTGCTTCCAGATACCAAGGAAAACACAATCTAAAAAGCCAGCAAGCCTCACCTTCTATCCTCAGCTGTTAGTTTATCTTTGTGGAGGAGTAGCAATTAGGAGGAGAAGGCAATGGCACCCCACTCCAGTACTCTTGCCTGGAAAATCCCATGAACAGAGGAGTCTGGTGGGCTGCAGTCCATGGGGTCGCTAAGAGTTGGGCACGACTGAATGACTTCACTTTTCACTTTCATGCATTGGAGAAGGAAATGGCAACCCACTCAAGTATTCTTCCTGGAGAATCCCAAGGATGGAGGAGCCTGGTGGGCTGCCGTCTATGGGGTCGCATAGAGTTGGACACGACTGACGAGACTTAGCAGCAGCAGCAGCAGCAGCAATTAGGAAAGGTCATGAGGAGACTATTAGGATGCTAGTAATGTTCTATTTCTTGATCTGGGCACTACTTACACAGATGTGTTCAATTTGTGAAACCTCATTTAGCTGTATATTTCCGGTGTGTGAAATTGCCTTTCATGTATTACATGATACAAAATGTTTACCTGAGAAAACCCCAAACACAAAAAAACTTGGACTAGATGATATACTTGTGGAATGAAAATGAAGGATAACCGGCCCAGGGGGAACGTGGGATTTGCATGGTCCTGAGGTAAGAGTGGATGAGTGTCGGAGGAGGATGAGAAGGAGAAAGTGCAGACCAGACACTTGAGTGTCAGGAGGCCCAGAGGTACAAAGCTGAGCCCCAACCCAAGTGCTCACAGGTCCTCCATACTTACTTGTCAATACTGGATTTGGTGTCAGCAATCTTATTTAGGCTGGATATCTTGAATCCATACGCATTGCCTCTTTGGCCTTTATTCATGTAATTTCCAAATGCCAAAACCACTTCCAGCAACTGCTTCAGGGCACCACTCCTAAACACCTCTTCTGAGCCAGAACGAATTGCTTCAAAAACAAGATACACAAAACTATTACAACCAAGACTTTTCAGTGATACTCATCTTAAATCCACACACCCGATAACAGATACCAAAGATGTAAGATGGGGTCATTAGATTATCTGGGAGCACTTTCTGAACACCTATACCAGAAGCAAGACACAAGGGGGCCAGGAGAGTCAGCTCAGGTTGTTCAAGAGACCCAAAGGCAGCTGCACAATCCCAGCCTTTCTTTTTCTTGGTTGACTCACCGACTGTAAGCAGTTAGGAATACATAGAGCGTTGATTGCATTTTCCATATTCATTTGCAGACCCTTTCTTGTCTGGTGTGAGTCAGATCACAGGACTATTGATAAATTTCACCAGTAGAAAAACTGGGCAAACGTGTGACCTGTCACAGCTGGCAGGTGTCATCAGGGCCCCAAGGCCAGCCTGTACTCTGTGCTGTGCTCATAAGTTGCCCACATTTCAAACAGCTAAAAATTGAACAGCCTCAAAATCAAACCACCTACCAGCCTCAAATCTTCCTTTAGAAAAATCCAGTAAGAATCAAATCAAAAAAATTAGAAATGAAAATGGAGAGATCACAACAGACAACACAGAAATACAAAGGATCATAAGAGACTACTATCAGCAACTATATGCCAATAAAATGGAAGAAATGGACAAATTCTTAGAAAAGTACAACTTTCCAAAACTGAACCAGGAAGAAATGGAAAATCTTAACAGACCCATCACAAACACAGAAATTGAAACTGTAATCAGAAATCTTCCAGCAAACAAAAGCCTAGAATTAGATGGCTTCACAGCTGAATTCTACCAAAAATTTAGAGAAGAGCTAATACATGTCCTACTCAAACTCTTCCAGAAAATTGCAGAGGAAGGTAAACTTCCAAACCCATTCTATGAGGCCACCATTACCCTAATACCAAAACCTGACAAAGATGCCCCCAAAAAAGAAAACTACAGGCCAATATCACTGATGAACATAGATGCAAAAATCCTAAACAAAATTCTAGCAAACAGAATCCAACAACATATTAAAAAGATCATACATCATGACCAAGTGGGCTTTATTCCAGGGATGCAAGGATTCTTCAATATCCGCAAATCAATCAATGTAATACACCACATTAACAAATTGAAAAATAAAAACCATATGATTATCTCAATAGATGCAGAAAAAGCCTTTGAAAATATTCAACATCCATTTATGATAAAAACCCTCCAGAAAGCAGGAATAGAAGGAACATACCTCAACATAATAAAAGCTATATATGACCAACCCACAGCAAACATTATCCTCAATGGTAAAAAAAACTGAAAGCATTTCCCTTAAAGTCAGGAACAAGACAAGGGTGCCCACTCTCACCACTACTATTCAACATAGTTTTGGAAGTTTTGGCCACAGCAATCAGAGCAGAAAAAGAAATAAAAGGAATCCAGATTGGAAAAGAAGTAAAACTCAGTGTTTGCAGATGACATGATCCTCTACATAGAAAACCCTAAAGACTCAACCAGAAAATTACTAGAGCTAATTAATGAATATAGTAAAGTTGCAGGATATAAAATCAACACACAGAAATCCCTTGCATTCTTATACACTAACAATGAGAAAACAGAAAGAGAAATTAAGGAAACAATTCCATTCACCATTACAACGAAAAGAGTAAAATACTTAGGAATATATCTACCTAAAGAAACAAAAGAACTATACATAGAAAATTATAAAGCACTGGTGAAAGAAATCAAAGAGGACACTAATAGATGGAGAAATATACCATGTTCATGGGTCGGAAGAATCAATATAGTGAAAATGAGTATACTACCCAAAGCAATCTATAGATTCAAATCCCTATCAAGTTACCAATGGTATTTTTCACAGAACTAGATCAAATAATTTCATGATTTGTATGGAAATACAAAAAACCTCGAATAGCCAAAGCAATCTTGAGAAAGAAGAATGAAACTGGAGGAATCAACCTGCCTGACTTAAGGCTCTACTACAAAGCCACAGTCATCAAGACAGTATGGTGCTGGCACAAAGACAGAAATATAGATCAATGGAACAAAACAGAAAGCCCGGAGATAAATCCACACACCTATGGTCACCTTCGAGAAAATTAGAGATACCAAGGGAACATTTCATGCAAAGATGGGCTCAATAAAGGACAGAAATGGTCTGGACCTAACAGAAGCAGAAGATATTAAGAAGAGGTGGCAAGAATACACAGAAGANCCTGCCTCTTGAGAAATCTGTAAGCAGGCCAGGAAGCAGCAGTTAGAACTGGACATGGAACAACAGACTGGTTCCAAATAGGAAAAGGAGTACGTCAAGGCTGTATATTGTCACCCTGCTTATTTAACTTCTATGCAGAGTACATCATGAGAAACGCTGGACTGGAAGAAACACAAGCTGGAATCAAGATGGCTAGGAGAAATCTCAATAACCTCAGATATGCAGATGACACCACCCTTATGGCAAAAAGTGAAGAGGAACTAAAAAGCCTCTAGATGAAAGTGAAAGAGGAGAGTGAAAAAGTTGGCCTAAAGCTTAACATTCAGAAAATGAAGATCATGGCACCCGGTCCCATCACTTCATGGGAAATAGATGGGTAAACAGTGGAAACAGTGTCAGACTTTATTTTTTGGGGCTCCAAAATCACTGTAGATGGTGACTGTAGCCATGAAATTAAAAGACACTTACTCCTTGGAAGAAAAGTTATGACCAGCCTAGATAGTATATTCAAAAGCGGAGATATTACTTTGCCGACTAAGGTCTGTCTAGTCAAGGCTATGGTTTTTCCTGTGGTCATGTACGGATGTGAGAGTTGGACTGTGAAGAAGGCTGAGTGCCGAAGAGTTGATGCGTTTGAACTGTGGTGTTGGAGAAGACTCTTGAGAGTCCCTTGGACGGCAAGGAGATCCAACCAGTCCATTCTGAAGGAGATCAGCCCTGGGATTTCTTTGGAAGGAATAATGCTAAAGCTGAAACTCCAGTACTTTGGCCACCTCATGCGAAGAGTTGACTCATTGGAAAAGACTCTGATGCGGGGAGGGATTGGAGGCAGGAGGAGAAGGGGACGACAGAGGATGAGATGGCTGGATGGAATCACTGACTTGATGGATGTGAGTCTGAGTGAATTCCGGGAGTTGGTGATGGACAGGGAGGCCTGGCGTGCTGTGATTCACGGTGTTGCAAAGAGTCGGACACGACTGAGCGACTGAACTGAACTGATGGTCACCTTATCTTCGACAAAGGAGGCAAGAATATACAATGGAGAAAAGACAATCTCTTTAACAAGTGGTGCTGGGAAAAATGGTCAACGACTTGTAAAAAAATGAAATTAGAACATTTTCTAACACCATACAGAAAAATAAACTCAAAATGGATTGAAGATCTAAACGTAAGACCAGAAACTATTAAACTCATAGATGATAACATAGGCAAAACATTCTCCGAGATAAATCACAGCAGGATCCTCTATGACACAGCTCCCAGAATATTAGAAATAAAAGCAAAAATAAACAAATGGGACCTAATTAAACTTAAATGCTTTTGCACAACAAAGGAGACTATAAGCGAGGTGAAAAGACAGCCTTTAGAATGGGAGAAAATAATAGCAAACAAAGCAACTGACAAAGAATTAATCTCAAAAATATACAAGCAACTCCTGCAGCTCAATTCCAGAAAATCAAAAAATGGGCCTAAGAACTAAACAGACATTTCTCCAAAGAAGACATACAGATGGCTAACAAACACATGAAAAGATGCTCAACATCACTCATTATTAGAGAAAGGCAAATCAAAACCACGATGAGGTACCATTTCATGCCAGTCAGAATGGCTGCTATCAAAAAGTCTACAAGCAATAAATGCTGCAGAGGGTGTGGAGAAAAGGGAACCCTCTTACATTGTTGGTCGGAATGCAAACTAGTACAGCCACTATGGAGAACAGTAAGGAGATCCCTTAAAAAACTGGAAATAGAACTGCTATACGACCCAGCAATCCCACTGCTGGGCATACACACCGAGGAAACCAGAATTGAAAGAGGCACGTGTACCCCAATGTTCATCACAGCACTGTTTATAATAACCAGGACATGGAAGCAACTTAGATGTCCATCAGCAGATGAATGGATAAGAAAGCTGTGGTACATATACACAATGGAGTATTACTCAGCCATTAAAAAGAATACATTTGAATCTGTTCTAATGAGGTGGATGAAACTGGAGCCTAATATACAGAGTGAAGTAAGCCAGAAAGAAAGACACCAATACAGTATACTAATGCATGTATATGGAATTTAGAAACATGGTAACAATAACCCTGGATGCGAGACAGCAAAAGAGACACAGATGTATAGAACAATCTTTTGGACTCTGTGGGAGAGGGCGAGGGTGGGATGATTTGGGAGAATGGCATTGAAACATGTATAATATCATATGTGAAACGGATTGCCAGTCCAGGTTCAATGCATGATACAGTATGCTCAGGGCTGGTGCACTGGGATGACCCAGAGGGATGGGATAGGGAGGGAGGTGGAGGGGGTTCAGGATGGGGAACACATGTATACCCATGGTGGATTCATATCAATGTATGGCAAAACCAATACAATATTGTAAAGTAATTAGCCTCCAAAAAATAAATTAATTAATTTTAAAAAAAGAAAAATCCAGTAAGGCCCCATTGTAAGAAAGATAACTGTAGGTTTGGTGTCAGTAGCAATCAAATTCCTCACCAATACCCAGATAGCAAAAACCCAGGGGTTGCGCTCCATGAGCTCCAGAACTCAGGCTAGGCCAGCAAGCTGAATGCAGACCTTAAGTAATTATCTGCCAGAATTCCAACAGATTTCAAGGGGGAAAAAAAATCACCAAAGGGATTCTATTGACTATATGCACTTGCATTGCACTTGTACATGAGCACTTGGGATGAATAGCATTTCCATTCTGAGGGACTTGACTTTACCTTCTACTTTGGGTTTCACTTCTGCTACACGCTCTGCAAACTTCTTTTTGAAGTACAGCGATTGTAGTCTTTGTTGATAATGATTAATTCTGCAAGAGCAAGCATCAACTAATGAACACTTAATACACCTATATTCCCTCAAAGGTGATGGTACCTTGGAGCACCGTTGCTGCCTTCCCCCCTTCTCCTCCCTCCCCCACCCAACCCCTCTCCCCAGAGAGTTCCTCTCCTGACAGAAGCACAGGGCCTGAGCACAACTATGCCTGCAGAACCCACTTC